>CM074724.1:399015668-399154234 GCA_037306005.1 Rhinophrynus dorsalis | reverse complement strand
TTTTTACTCTGTTGTACTACAGTGAATAAACTATATTATAGATTTAAATCCCCTATCCATGTTTCCGGAGTGTCTTGCTGGAAGATACTGGGGAGGTTGTTTACTCCGCTTGCCATTTACAACAGCTGAAGGTATTCTGTATCCCTCTGACTGTCCCATCTCAGCGATCGCTTAAGAGGAACAAGGACTACATGATTGGCGGACGGGTGACTGAAAGAGCAAAGGAAAACTTAACCCAAAGTGACAACAGGATGAATCAGATACAGAGTATTTTACAAGTGAAATCTTTATTCATTTTTATCCCAAGTATCCTATACCCATTGATTGAGAGATACCTTGTTTCCTGTACTCTATGTGACGAGGAATAATATATAACTAAAACCATCTTGCCAACCGGGTGAAAGGGTTACTGTATTCTGTCTATTTATATGACAATTGACTGCCCAAGGTGGGAACTTAGTGTGCGCAGGAAATCTTTGATTTGGAATCCGTTGAAGAAAGGACTCTCTATGTGGTGATTGATACCAAATATCTGGAATATAATATACTGATATCTGAGGGACTATTACTGTATCATAACCCATTTACAGGATTGTATTGTATTACATTAAGAAGTAATTTGTTCACTTACTAGTAATATCGAAATATTTGATTTTGGATCAAAGTGCTATCCCCCGTTTGTGTACTTTTCTTCTAACTACTGGAGCGCTGCCTATTTTTTTTTAATTTGCACCATAGAAAGCAATGATTTCTATTATACTTGTTGCCAGGAGTAGCCTGTCCTAGGGGCAGGGGAGCAATTGGTATATGTCCCAGTGATAAGTCTGGGCTGTTGGACCACTGCCTCACATCATCTCTCACTAACTGCTATAAAGCAGTGGGAGTTGTGGGTGACAGGGGCAGCCCAATACTTATTATATGTGGAGGCCGATCACCAAGACCTGGCCTATGGGCTGTGTGACCTCTGGTAGTCAGATAGTTAAACAGATATTCTTTAGCAATAGTGCATAGACTTATTTATCCATGTAGTGCTGTGCTGGTGGTCTGTTCACTCCCTGTGTTGTGTCCTGTGAGCGCAATGGCAGATCACCCCTCTTACCAGCGGAACTGGACGCAGAATGTGAGAGGTGACTGACTGCCACTGAGCACACAGGACTCCTGCAGGGAGAGAAGAGACATCTCTGTATACATTAGTAAATAAGTCTCAGTGCCAGTGTTTAATAATCTGACTGGCAGAGGGGTGTGCAACACATTGCAGAGCAATTCACTGCACAACCCCACTGACATTCAAGAGGTTAATAGTGAGGTTAAAGGAGGAGCTGCAGCCTCGCTGATCATCTTCTTTAACTCTTTCAGTGTTAGAGGAGTGTCCAGCCCTCTCCCAACCTTTCCCTCTCCTCCACTGCATCCTCATCCCCCATATTATCCCTCTTTCTCTGTCTCCACCCTGTTGCCCTTCTGTATCTCATTTATCTCCCCATTTGCCCTTTCCCAGCAATTCCTTTCTTACTTTATCTCTTCCACCAGTATAAATATAGTCACACTCATGATACACCAGAGAGTGCAACTATATACATTTGTTCTCCTAGGATTGTAATAATTTGTATCACTAGTGTAGCACCATCCTAATTGTACGCTTTGTGGTATCACTAGTGTAGTACCATTCCAACAGTAAGCTCTGTGGTATCACTAGTGCAGTACCATTCCAACTCTACGCTCTGTGGTATCACTAGTGTAGCACCATTCCAACAGTAAGCTCTGTGGTATCACTAGTGTAGCACCATTCCAACTCTACGCTCTGTGGTATCACTAGTGTAGTACCATTCCAACAGTAAGCTCTGTGGTATCACTAGTGTAGCACCATTCCAACTGTACGCTCTGTGGTATCACTAGTGTAGCACCATTACAACTGTACGCTCTGTGGTATCACTAGTGTAGTACCATTCCAACAGTAAGCTCTGTGGTATCACTAGTGTAGTACCATCCCAACTGTACGCTCTGTGGTATCACTAGTGTAGTACCATCCCAACTGTACGCTCTATGGTATCACTAGTGTAGTACCATTCCAACTGTACGCTCTGTGGTATCACTAGTGTAGCACCATTCCAACTGTACGCTCTGTGGTATCACTAGTGTAGTACCATTCCAACTCTACGCTCTGTGGTATCACTAGTGTAGCACCATTTCCGACAGTAAGCTCTGTGGTATCACTAGTGTAGTACCATTCCAACTGTACGCTCTGTGGTATCACTAGTGTAGTACCATCCCAACTGTACGCTCTGTGGTATCACTAGTGTAGCACCATTCCAATTGTACGCTTTGTGGTATCACTAGGTGTAGCACCATTCCAACTGTACGCTCTGTGGTATCACTAGTGTAGTACCATTCCAACTGTACGCTCTGTGGTATCACTAGTGTAGCACCATTCCAACTGTACGCTCTGTGGTATCACTAGTGTAGCACCATTCCAACTCTAACGCTCGGTGGTATCACTAGTGTAGTACCATTCCAACTGTACACTCTGTGGTATCACTAGTGTAGTACCATTCCAACTGTACTCTCTGTGGTATCACTAGTGTAGTACCATTCCAACTGTACGCTCTGTGGTGTCACTAGTGTAGTACCATTACAACTGTACGCTCTGTGGTGTCACTAGTGTAGTACCATTACAACTGTACGCTCTGTGGTATCACTAGTGTAGTACCATTCCAACAGTAAGCTCTGTGGTGTCACTAGTGTAGCACCATCCCAACTGTACGCTCTATGGTATCACTAGTGTTGCACCATCCCAACTGTACGCTCTATGGTATCACTAGTGTAGCACCATACCAACTGTATGCTCTGTGGTATCACTAGTGTAGCACCATCCAACTCTACGCTCTGTGGTATCACTAGTGTAGCACCATCCCAACTCTACGCTCTATGGTATCACTACTGTAGCACCATCCCAACTGTACGGTCTGTGGTATCACTAGTGTAGCACCATCCCAACTATACGCTCTATGGTATCACTAGTGTGGTACCATTGCAACTGTACGCTCTGTGGTATCACTAGTGTAGTACCATTCCGCTCTGTGGTACAATTTTGGGTGCCTGTTCTAAAAAAAAAAAAAAAAAAAAAAAGACATTACTGAACTGGAAAAGGTGCAGAGATGTGCAACAAAACTGATAAAGGGATTGGAGGATCTGAGTATAAAGAGAGACTAGCCAAAATGGGTTTGTTTACATTAGAGAAGAGACGTCTAAGGGGTGATATGATTACCATTTACAAATACATTCAAGATCAATACAAAGAGCTATCCAATTAATTATTTTTGCAAAGAGCTGAGCTAAGAACAAGAGGTCACCCATTAAGACTAGAAGAGAGGCTCTTTCGACTAAAACAAAGGCAGGATTCTTTACAGTAAAGGCGGTAAGGCTATGGAATTCTTTGCCTTGGGATGTTGTGCTTGCAGATAATGCAACTGCATTCAAAAAAGCAATGGATACCTATCTAGCACAGAACAATATTGATAATTATGACAGGTGGCTTCAAAGCAAATAGGATATTGATCCGGGGAACTATTTGAGTACCAGTTGGAGTCAGGAAGGAATAATTCCCCCCCACACACACTTGGGGCTAGATTGGAAATGGCTCCAGAGGGCTTTTTTGCATTCTTCTGGATCAACAGGGGTGTTTTTGGCATGGGCTGGACTTGATGGGACGCATGTCTTTTTTTTTTTTTTCAGCCTTATCTACTATGTTACTAGTGTAGCACATTCCAACTCTACGCTCTGTGGTATCACTAGTGTAGCACCATTCCAACTCTACGCTCTGTGGTATCACTAGTGTAGCACCATCCCAACTGTACGCTCTATGGTATCACTAGTGTAGCACCATTCCAACAGTAAGCTCTGTGGTATCACTAGTGTATTACCATTCCAACTGTACACTCTGTGGTATCACTAGTGTAGTACCATTCCAACTCTAACGCTCTATGGTATCTCTAGTGTAGGACCATCCCAACTCTACGCTCTGTGGTATCACTAGTGTAGCACCATCCCAACTCTACACTCTGTGGTATCACTAGTGTAGTACCATTACAACTGTACGCTCTGTGTTATCACTAGTGTAGTACCATTACAACTGTACGCTCTGTGGTATCACTAGTGTAGTACCATTCCAACTGTATGCTCTGTGGTATCACTAGAGGTGACAGTGTGTGAGGGGTGTAAAGTGAGGAGGTGCATATTGTGTTGGAGGATTAAGGGGAACTGTCACCTCTTAAAACGTTTTTAGCATAGGTTTAGTTATTAAAGTAGTTTTAGGAAATTTGTTTTTTTGTTTTTTTCACTTAAGTATTTTTAAAGATATTTCTTTGTTGTCCAAAATAAGTTACTGGTAACTTTGGGTAGGCTACCGCCCCTTTAAGTAGTCAGGAACAAGCGAATGCTGAATGGAGCTTACCTACTCTCCTTAGCTGCTTCTCAGCCAATACCCTCCAGTCAGATTTGTTCCTTGATGAAGCAAGGCATGAGAACAGTTCTGCTATAGTTTTTAGTTATATTTATTGTTTTTCTATTAGATATGGAATACCACCATTAGGAGGATTAACATGACTGACATTCCCTAGTGGATAGCTCAGTTCCCAGGTGCTGTTGTGGACCTGTCAGCCGTGAGAGGAAAATCTTGTTTAAACATGTTTTTTTACCTAGCTCTTCCCTTTGGTCTGACTACAGCTCCTCAAGTCTTCAACCGTGTCCTGTGAGCTTTAGTATCCATCCTCCATCGGGATGGCATCAGAGTTACTCCATACATGGATGACCTGCTTCTGAAAGCCCCTTCTTGCGGAACTTCTTCATCAGCAGGTTCAGGACTGCATTCATGCTCTCACCCATCACGGGTGGATCATCAACATGGACAAGTCGGATCCTGACCCATCCCTGCATCTGGTCTTCTGGGCCTTCTCTTTGACACTCAGCATAGCATGATATTTCTCACAGACGAGGTGGCTCACCAGATCGCCCACAGGGTTTCTGCTGTTCTGGCTCATGATCCAGTTCCAGCCAAGAAGCTGTCATCTCTAGTGGGGAAATTCATCTCCACCATAGAAGTGGTCCCATTTGCCAGGGCTCACACCAGGGAAATCCAGATGTTTGTGATCTAGGTGTGCAGGGGTCAGCCGGACCTTCTGAAGACTTCAGTATCCCTCCCTCTTCATGTGGTGGTTCGACCTCTCCAATCTGCTGAAGGGCAAGTCCTTCCTGGTCTCCTTCTGGACCACAGTGACGACGGATGCCAGCCTCTCCGGGTGGGGAGCGGTCTTGGGTCGCCTGAGTGCTCAGGGGTCTGTGATCTCTGAAGGAATCTCTCCGTCCCATCAACGTGTTGGAGCTTCGGGCAATATTTCATGACCTTCGTCATTGGACACCCCAGCTGGAAGAATGCCCAGTCTGGGTCCAGTCCAACAACACCACGGCTGTGGCTTACATCAACAAGCAGGGCGGAACAAGAAGTCTCACCACTTGGTTAGAGGTCAAGGCTATTTTGTCCTGCCATATCTGCAGTGCACATTCCTGGCGTTAGACAACTTCATGGCAGAATTCCTCAGTCGACACACGCGTGGACAGTGGAGAGTGGGGAACTGCACCCAGAGGTGTTCTCAGGAATTTGATCTGTGTACGGTCCTGGCCTTCTTGCAGGATGGTGTGGATAAGGGCCTCAGTTTGAGTTCCCTTAAGGTTCAGACTTCTACTCTCTCTGTTTTCTTTCAGAGGCGCATTGCTATTCTTCCTGATGTCAAGGTTTTTTTCCAGGGCGTTTGCTCATACTCGTCCTGCTTTTAAGACTCCCACTCCTCAGTGGGATCTTAACTTTGTTTTGGGTGTCCTTCAGCGCGCTCCTTTGAGTCCTTGGCTACTATTCCTCTACGCCTGCTGATGCGGAAAATGGATTTTCTCCTGGCAATCATGTCTGTTCGCCGTGTCACGGAGTTACATGCTCTGTCTTGTAGACCACCCTTTTTGGTGTTTCACAAAGACAAGGCGGGTGCTTCTGACTTCGCAGGAGTTTCTCCCGAAGGTGGTCTCTGAGTTCCACATCAATCAGGAGATTGTGGTACCCTCTTTCTGCCCTGACCCCACCTCTGACAAGGAGAGGGATCTCCACTTGTTAGATGTGGTGCATTGTCTCAAGTTTTGTGTACATCGCACTGAGTCTATCAGGCAATCTGACGAGCTGTTCGTCATTCCTGAGGGCCCTAGAGCAGGGAGACTGCATCCAACATGACTATTGCATCTTGGATCAAGTCCACTATTCATAAGGTTTACGAGCTAAGGAAGAAGCCTGTTCCCTTTCGGGGCACGGCTCATTCTACTAGATCTATTGGGGCTTTTTGGGCTTACAAGAATCAGGCCTCTGCTGATCCAGTTGTGCAAGGCTGCCACTGGTCGTCTGTGATCACCTTTTCGAAGCACTACCGTGTTGATGTGATGGCATCAGCTGACGCCAGTTTTGGAGGAAGATCCTGGAGGCAGTCTTGCCTGTCTATGATCTTCTTCGATTCTTTGGTGCTTCCTTCACTTTTGAGCCCTGTTGTCTCTAGTTCAGTGTGCTGTGTAACAGTTGGGGTGTTGTTACCCCTGTTCAGTGTCCGTTGACACTTCATTTGTATTGCTGGGCTCTCTCTGATCTGATGGTTCATATCTGTTCTGGTGACTTTGGGTGCCTTCCGCCTGGTCCTTGCCTTACTTACCGCCTCTGGGAAACTCAATGGTTGGACATCCCAGAGTTACCAGTAACCTGTATTGGAGGACAGCAGAGAAAGAGGATTTTAGTCTTACCTGTTAAATCCTTTTCTCTTAGTCCATACAGGTTGTTGGTCTCCCACCCTGTCAAGGGGACCATACTTGGCTGTCCTGTGGCAGATTGTGGGGGTCCTTCGGGGTCATGCTCGCAAGAGTCTTCCCCTTCCACTATCTAGTCAATAGTTAGTGTCTCAAATCTTACTGCCGCTGATTGGCTAGCTGCAGCCAAGGAGGGAAGGTAGCTCCACCCCCTGCATTCAGTTCTAGAATTATTCCTGCCTAGTTAAAGGGGTGGGATCGCCTACCCAAAGTTACCATGTATGGACTAAGAAAAGAATTTAACAGGGAAGACTAAAATCGTCTTTTACACTTACTTGTGAAATTCTAGATTTTTGAGTTCCTTTACCTCATAGATGCCATTGCTCCATGCACCTCTATGGGCCTGCAACCGCTCAACGTAGCCACATGCACTAGAGCCACTGTGGATGCAAGAGTTTAAGGCAGCTACTAGAAACCTGAGGTCTACCTTACAACTCCTTCCATCCCAATTGCAGGGGGTATTCCAGTCTGGCAGCCCCCTACTCCTATCAGGTCTTCCCTACCAAAACCACAGGGTGTCCCTTATGTATCTGATTCCTCTGAGGAGGAACTGTTTGTGGACTCAGATGAGGGCAAATGTTCTACGGTGGACTCTTACCAATTCTTTGAGGACCCCTTTGAAGCTGATTCTGATCCCTCAGCTGAGGGCATGATCAGGGCAGTATTAACTACGCTGAACATTTCCTTGGTTTCTGAGACGCCTACAGACCCTTTCTGACGTGTTTCAGGAGCCTAAGAAGCAGTCTTCCTGTTTCCCACCTAACCCCACTTTTGACCGTCTTGTGTCTGACAAGTGGGAATCTCCTGACAAGAAGCCTTCTGTATCTAAGTAGTTTGCTAGTCTGTATCCCTTCTCTGACACAGTCCTAGCTCAGTGGGCTCACCCCCCCCTAAGGTGGATGCCCCTGTTTCTAGGCTCTCTACATCCGCTGCTCTGCCTGTGGTGGACTCATCTGTCATTAAGGGCTGGACTGACAGGAAACCTAGAGGCCTCCCTGAAGACCATCTTTGCTAAGCCAGCACTTCGCTATGTCCCTGCGTTTGCTTCCGCTGCCTGGATGAACAGGGCCATTGCAGTTTGACTGAACAACTGACTGTGGCTGTCCATCAGGGTGCTCCTAATGCTGACATGTTGCAACTTCTTGAAAACATCTCTGAGGCTCAGCATTATGTATCTGCTGCTATCTTTGACACCATCCAGTTGGGTAGGGTCTCTACCATGTCCGTGGTAGCAAGATGGGATTATTGGCTCAAGATTTGGTCTGTGGACACTACTTCCAAGAAAGCTTACTTTCGTTGCCCTTTCAGGGAACGTCTTTGTTTGGGCCGGAGCTTAATGACCTCGTTAATAAGGCCACAGGGGGTAAGAGTACCCTGCTGCCTTAGTTCTCTGAAGAATCCTCCAGTGAAGAGGAATAGTTTTTTTCGGTCCCTTTCAGGCCAAGGTGCTTGCCACAAACCAGACAGGTCTCCAGGCTCCGCATTCCTCTCCAAGCCCAAGCAGTGGAGGACCAAGCAGTCCTCCACCAAGCCCAAGACTTCAAAACCCTCCTTCGGCATGACTCTCTGAACCCCGATCCCCACGCACCAGTGGGTGATTGTTTGCATCAGTTCCTCAGTGTCTGGACAGACACCGTGGTGGATTCTGTGGATTTTCCGGGTTGTGTCAAAGGTGTACAAGATCCCTTTCACCTCTCTTCCACTGTTCAGGTACTTTCCTTCTCACACTTGTTAAGGAGCAGGGAAGCTCCGTCTTTTCAATGGTGCCATCCAGACTCTCTTGCCCAAGGAGGTCCTGGGAACCAGTTCCCGAGCTAGAAATGGGTTCGGGTTTTTATCTAACCTGTTTGTGGTTTCTAAGAACGATGGTAGCTGTCGTCCGATTTTGGACCTCAAGGATCTCAACTCCTTCGTGGTCAAGACTCATTATCACCAGGAGTCCCTACAGGTGGTGAGCATGGCCGTGTCTCCTGGGGAATTTCTCGCTTCCTTGGACCTTCAGGATGCCTACCTGCGCATAACCATCCATCCAGAGAGCCGGAGGTACCTCAGGTTTGCTTCTGACCAAGTGCATTTTCAGTTTTCTGCTCTTCCCTTTGGTCTCACTACAGCCTCCCAGGTCTTCAATCGCGTTCTGGGGGCCTTAGTGTCCATCCTCCACAGGGACGGCATCAGTCACGCCATACATGAACGACTTACTCCTGAAGGCCCCCTCTCTGGAATTCCTTCATCAACAGGTCAAGGACGGCATTCATTCGCTTACCCATCATGGATGGATCCTCAACATGGACAAGTCAGATCTTGTACCATCACAGAGGCTGGTCTTTCTGGGCCTTCTCTTCGACACCCAGCAGGGCATGGTGGTTCTCACAGACGAGGTGGCTCACCAGAATGTCCACAAGGTGTTTGCTGTTCTGGCTTTCGATCCAGTCCCAGCCAAGAAGTTAACATCTCTGGTAGGGAAGTTCTTCTCCACCATAGAAGCGGTTTCGTATGCAGTGGCTCACACCAGAGAACTTCAGAGGTTTGCGATCAAAGTGTGCAGGGGCCAGCCGGACCTACTGAAGATGTCAGTGTCTCTTCCTCTTCATGTGGAGCTGAGTTTGTCGTGGTGGCTCAACCTTGCCAATCTGCTGATGGGCAGGCTCTTCCTGATATCCTTCTGGACAACCGTGACGATGGATGCCAGCCTTTTTGGCTGGGGAGTGGTCCTGGGTCACATGAATGCCCAAGGTCGGTTGTCTCCGGAGGAGTCTCTCCTCCCCATGAACGTGTTGGAGCTTCGGGCGATATTTCATGCTCTTCACTTGACGCACCAGTTGGAGGGATGCTCGGTCAGAGTCCAGTCCGACAATGCCACGGCCGTAGCTTACATCAACAAGCAAGGTGAAACAAGAAGTCTCACTGCTTGGTTGGAGGTTAAAGCTATTTTATCTGCATCTGAAAATGCATCTGGAGCTCTCCCCGGTCATTCTGATAGCTCTGTTGTGGCCTCCGCAGGCTTGGTTTCCAGAGCTTCTGGATCTCTTAGTGGCTGAGCCCTTTTGGCTTCCCCGCCGTCTGGATCATCTTCTGCAAGGATACCTGTGGAAGGAGGATGTACACCGTCTGGGTTTGATGACATGGAAATGGAATCCTCAGTACTGAAGACGAAGGGTTTCTCTTTGGGCATGGTAGCCACTATGCTTAGTGCCCGTATGCCTGTTTCTTCTAAGGTGTATCACAGAGTCCTTTCTGTCCTGGTGTGCTGATAGGGATCTTTCCCAAGAATTTGATCTTCCAACGGTCTTGTACTTCCTGCAGGACTGAGTGGATAAGGGCCTCAGCTTGAATTCCCTTAAGCTTCAGTCTTCTGTACTCTCTGTTTTCTTTCAGAGACGCGTTTCTATCCTTCCCGACGTCAAGGTTTTCTTTCAGGGCGTCCCCCATGCTCGTCCCGCTTTTAAGAACCCTGCTCCTCTGTGGGATCTTAACTTGGTTTTGGGCATCCTTCAGCGTCCTCCGTTTGAGTCCTTGGCTACTATTCCTCTACGTTTGCCGACTTGGAAGATGACCTTTCTCCTGGTGATCATATCTGTTTGCCGAGTCGCTGAGTTACATGCCCTGTCCTGTAAACCACCCTTTTTGGTGTTTCGCAAGGACAAGGCGGTTCTCCGCACTTCTCAGGAGTTTATCCCGAAGGAGGTATCTGAATTCCACATTAATCAGGAAATAATGGTGCCTTCCTTCTGTCAGGACCCTACATCTGACAAGGAAAATGATCTTCACTTGTTGGATGTGGTGCGATGCCTTAAGTTCTATGTGCACCGCATTGAGTCTGTTCGGCAGTCTGACTCTCTTTTTGTCATTACTGTGGGTCCCAGGTCAGGTAGACCAGCATCCATGGTGACCATCTCCTCCTGGATTAAGACTACAATTCGTAAGTCTTACGAACTGAGGAAGAAGCCTGTTCCATTTTGTGTTACGGCTCATTCCACCAGATCCATTGCGGCATCTTGGGCTTACAAGAACCAGGCCTCAGCTGATCAGTTGTGCAAGAAGGCTACTTGGTTGTCTGTGCACACATTTTCTACCGTGTTCATGCGTTGGTATCGACTGATGCTAGCTTTGGGAGGAGATCTTGGAGGCAGTCTTGCCTAAGGTGTTCCTCGTCTCTTCAGTACCACTTAACTGTTGAGCCCGGTTGGCTCTATTTCAGTGTGCTGTGTTAGTTTCTGGTGTGCTTATACCCCAGTTTTGTGTCCATTGACACTTTGTTGTTATTGCTGGGCTACTTCATGATCTGATGGTTCATATCTGCTCTGGTGACTTTGGGGACCTGCGCCTGGTCCTTGCCTTACTTCCCGCCTCTAGGAAACCCGATGTTTGGGCATCCCAAAGTTACCTGTAACCTATATTGGACGACAGAGAAAAGAGGATTTTAGTCTTACCTGTTAAATCCTTTGGACTTAGTCCATACAGGTTACTGGTCTCCCACCCTGTCAAGGGACCATGCTTGGTTCTCCTGTGGCAGAACGTGGGGGTCCTTTCAGGTTGATGCTCACAGGGGTCGTCTTCTTCCCTTCTTACTACCTAGTCACTAGTTAGCAGTCCAAATCTTACTGGAGGGTACTGGCTGGGAAGCAACTAAGGATAGGAGGTAGGATTTACCCAGCATTCTCTTCAAGAATTGTTCCTGCCTACTTAAAGGGGCATCCGCCTACCCAAAGTTACCAGTAACCTATATGGACTAAGAGAAAAGGATTTAGCAGGTAAGACTAAAATCCTCTTTTAATCTTCATGCTGTGCCGGTCAACATATTGCAGCGTCAGTATAATGCTAACCGGAGCTTGATGTACTGATAGAAGCCATTCACATCACACAGAAGGAAGCGTGAATGCACTCCCTGGGGCAGCTGGGAGGGAGGTGGGAGGAGAATTAGGAAGTCAAGAAGAGCTGTGCCTTCAGATTCAGTGTGTTTTATTATGCTAACCGGCACAGCTTGAAGATTAAATATATTTAAAAATACACAAGTGGAGAAAAAAAAAAAACACATTTCCTAAAACTACTTTAAAGGGATAGTAATGGTTAATTTTTCCTTGATTTAATATTGTAGGCATTAAAAAAATGAAGATCGATGCAAGTCTTATAGAGATATCGCTTAGTAAAGTTACCTCTTCCTGTCTGTTTTAGTGCAGTCAGCGCTCTATGGGACAGCTGCAGATTCCAGTCATTAGACCAGACGGAGGCTCTTCAGCAGAGCCGAAATCACGCTATTTAGAAATAAATACTTCATTGGAACGGTCTACAAAGTGTCCCTAGTTTGCAAGCACACTTTGTAGACCATTCCAAAGAGTGCTTGCAAACTAGGGACACTTTGTAGACCGTTCCAATGAAGTATTTATTTCTAAATAGTACGATTTCGGCTCTGCTGAAGAGCCTCCGTCTGGTCAAATGACTGCAATCTGCAGCTGTCAGCTAGATGGCAGACTTCACTGAAAGGGACAGGAAGAGGTAACTTTACCAAGTGATATCTCTCAAACCATAAACTAATACTACATCTATCATAACCCTCAAACCATAAATGTTTGAGAGATAAGAGTTACATTGATTTTCACCTTTTTTAATGCCTACAATATTAACTCAAGTTAAAATTAACCATTACTATCCCTTTAATAACTAAACCTATGCTAAAAACTTTTTAGAGGTGAATGTTCCCCTTTAAGTCGTGTAGGTAGTGAATGGGAGGGAGGCGGCGTGTACTGTGGTGGAGTGTGAAGTTCTAGCAGAGATTTTCATAGGAGTGGGGTTACACTCCCCTACCCACTCCTGTGAAAATGAAGCCCCAGGCAATATAGATGAGTTTTGCATAACTCCTCCTTACTGCCGCCCCTAGATGTGTGTGCGCCAGGGCCACAGAATTTGTGACACATAACCTCTTCTTTTATTAGTATAGATGTAGTATTATTATATTAGAATTATTATAGATGTAGTATTAGTATATTATTAGTATAGAAATAGTATTAGTATATTAGGATTATGATATAATATTATATTAGAATTGGTATAGATGTAGTATTAGTCTATTATTAGTAAAGATGTAGTATTGGTATATTAGGATTAGTATAGATGCAGTATTAATATATTAGGATTAGGATAGATGTAGTAATATTATATTAGAACAGATATAGTATTAGTGTATTAGAATTAGTATAGGTGTAGTATTAGTATATTGGGATTAGGGTAGATGTAGCATTAGTATAATAGGATTAGGGTAGATGTAGTATTAGTATAATAGGATTAGGGTCGATGTAGCATTAGTATAATAGGATTAGGGTAGATGTAGTATTAGGATTACTGTAGATGTAGCATTAGTATAATAGGATTAGGGTAGATGTAGTATTAGTATATTAGGATTAGTATAGAGTACTGAGCCTCTCGTTATCAGCGCTAAATGTCACTGGATTGTTGGTGCCCGGCGTGACAGGGGGTGAAACGGTCTCTCCTCTGTTTTGTTGCAGGCCTCGGAGGTGCTCATGTTGTACTATGGGCTGGTTCACTGGGAAGACCCACTGGATGAAGCAATTGGATCACCCAGCTCTCATTACACTTCCCGAGACCAGAAAGTGTGTAAAGAAGGCGTCCTTCATTACAAGGCCAGCACCTCGTACCTGGGCAGGGAGACCTGGAAGACCTGCTTTGTGGTCCTCAGGTGAGAAGAGGGACATTGTCCGTCACATCTCACACTTTACAGGCTCCGAGACGTGCGGCTGTCAGTTTCCTGCTTATTTAACTCCTTAAGGCTCAGTGGGTCATGCAGTGCATGGTGTAAAGCAATGCGCTGCGCAGTTCTCTGGTCCTCAAATGTAGGCAGAGTCCGTACACTGATATGAATGGATCTAGTCCACACACTGTGATATGAATGGATCTAGTCCACACACTGTGATATGAATGGATCTAGTTCACACACTGTGATATGAATGGATCTAGGCAGAGTCCGCACACTGTGATATGAATGGATCTAGGCAGAGTCCGCACACTGTGATATGAATGGATCTAGTCCACACACTGTGATATGAATGGATCTAGTCCACACACTGTGATATGAATGGATCTAGGTACAGTCCACACACTGTGATATGAATGGATCTAGTCCACACACTGTGATATGAATGGATCTAGTCCACACACTGAGATATGAATGGATCTAGGTACAGTCCACACACTGTGATATGAATGGATCTAGGCAGAGTCCACACACTGTGATATGAATGGATCTAGTCCACACACTGTGATATGAATGGATCTAGTCCGCACACTGTGATATGAATGGATCTAGTCCACACACTGTGATATGAATGGATCTAGTCCACTCACTGTGATATGAATGGATCTAGTCCACACACTGTGATATGAATGGATCTAGGCAGAGTCCGTACACTGAGAAATGAATGGATCTAGGTACAGTCCGTACACTGTGATATGAATGGATCTAGTCCACACACTGAGATATGAATGGATCTAGTCCACACACTGTGATATGAATGGATCTAGGCAGAGTCCGTACACTGAGAAATGAATGGATCTAGGTACAGTCCGTACACTGTGATATGAATGGATCTAGTCCACACACTGAGATATGAATGGATCTAGTCCACACACTGTGATATGAATGGATCTAGGCAGAGTCCGTACACTGTGATATGAATGGATCTAGTCCGTACACTGTGATATGAATGGATCTAGTCCACACACTGTGATATGAATGGATCTAGTCCACACACTGAGATATGAATGGATCTAGTCCACACACTGTGATATGAATGGATCTAGGCAGAGTCCGTACACTGAGAAATGAATGGATCTAGGTACAGTCCGTACACTGTGATATGAATGGATCTAGTCCACACACTGTGATATGAATGGATCTAGGCAGAGTCCGCACACTGTGATATGAATGAATCTAGGTACAGTCCACGCACTGTGATATGAATGGATCTAGTCCGCACACTGTGATATGAATGGATCTAGTCCACACACTGTGATATGAATGGATCTAGGCAGAGTCCACACACTGGGATATGAATGCATCTAGTCCACACACTGGGATATGAATGCATCTAGTCCACACACTGGGATATGAATGCATCTAGTCCACACACTGGGATATGAATGCATCTAGTCCACACACTGGGATATGAATGGATCTAGGTACAGTCCACACACTGTGATATGAATGGATCTAGTCCACACACTGTGATATGAATGGATCTAGTCCGCACACTGTGATATGAATGGATCTAGTCCGCACACTGTGATATGAATGGATCTAGTCCACACACTGTGATATGAATGGATCTAGGTACAGTCCACACACTGTGATATGAATGGATCTAGTCCGCACACTGTGATATGAATGGATCTAGTCCGCACACTGTGATATGAATGGATCTAGTCCGCACACTGTGATATGAATGGATCTAGTCCACACACTGTGATATGAATGGATCTAGTCCACACACTGAGATATGAATGGATCTAGGTACAGTCCACACACTGTGATATGAATGGATCTAGTCCACACACTGAGATATGAATGGATCTAGGTACAGTCCACACACTGTGATATGAATGGATCTAGTCCACACACTGTGATATGAATGGATCTAGGCAGAGTCCACACACTGTGATATGAATGGATCTAGTCCGCACACACTGTGATATGAATGGATCTAGGTACAGTCCGCACACTGTGATATGAATGGATCTAGACAGAGTCCACACACTGTGATATGAATGGATCTAGTCCGCACACACTGTGATATGAATGGATCTAGTCCGCACACACTGTGATATGAATGGATCTAGTCCACACACTGAGATATGAATGGATCTAGTCCACACACTGTGATATGAATGGATCTAGGCAGAGTCCGTACACTGTGATATGAATGGATCTAGTCCACACACTGTGATATGAATGGATCTAGTCCACACACTGAGATATGAATGGATCTAGTCCACACACTGTGATATGAATGGATCTAGGCAGAGTCCGTACACTGAGAAATGAATGGATCTAGTCCACACACTGTGATATGAATGGATCTAGGCAGAGTCCGTACACTGCGATATGAATGGATCTAGTCCGTACACTGTGATATGAATGGATCTAGGCAGAGTCCACACACTGTGATATGAATGGATCTAATCCACGCACTGTGATATGAATGGATCTAGTCCGCACACTGTGATATGAATGTATCTAGGCAGAGTCCACACACTGTGATATGAATGAATCTAGGTACAGTCCACACACTGAGATATGAATGGATCTAGTCCACACACTGAGATATGAATGGATCTAGGTACAGTCCACACACTGTGATATGAATGGATCTAGTCCACACACTGTGATATGAATGGATCTAGGCAGAGTCCGTACACTGTGATATGAATGGATCTAGTCCACACACTGTGATATGAATGGATCTAGTCCACACACTGAGATATGAATGGATCTAGTCCACACACTGTGATATGAATGGATCTAGGCAGAGTCCGTACACTGAGATATGAATGGATCTAGTCCACACACTGTGATATGAATGGATCTAGGCAGAGTCCGTACACTGCGATATGAATGGATCTAGTCCGTACACTGTGATATGAATGGATCTAGGCAGAGTCCACACACTGTGATATGAATGGATCTAGTCCACGCACTGTGATATGAATGGATCTAGTCCGCACACTGTGATATGAATGGATCTAGGCAGAGTCCACACACTGTGATATGAATGAATCTAGGTACAGTCCACACACTGAGATATGAATGGATCTAGTCCACACACTGAGATATGAATGGATCTAGGTACAGTCCACACACTGTGATATGAATGGATCTAGTCCACACACTGTGATATGAATGAATCTAGGCAGAGTCCACACACTGAGATATGAATGCATCTAGTCCACACACTGTGATATGAATGGATCTAGTCCGCACACACTGTGATATGAATGGATCTAGTCCACACACTGTGATATGAATGGATCTAGTCCACACACTGTGATATGAATGGATCTAGTCCACTCACTGTGATATGAATGGATCTAGGCAGAGTCCGTACACTGAGAAATGAATGGATCTAGGTACAGTCCGTACACTGTGATATGAATGGATCTAGTCCACACACTGAGATATGAATGGATCTAGTCCACACACTGTGATATGAATGGATCTAGGCAGAGTCCGTACACTGTGATATGAATGGATCTAGTCCACACACTGTGATATGAATGGATCTTGTCCACACACTGTGATATGAATGGATCTAGTCCACACACTGTGATATGAATGGATCTAGTCCACACACTGTGATATGAATGTATCTAGGCAGAGTCCGTACACTGAGAAATGAATGGATCTAGGTACAGTCCGTACACTGTGATATGAATGGATCTAGTCCACACACTGTGATATGAATGGATCTAGTCCACACACTGTGATATGAATGGATCTAGTCCTCACACTGTGATATGAATGGATCTAGTCCACACACTGTGATATGAATGGATCTAGTCCACACACTGTGATATGAATGGATCTAGTCCACACACTGTGATATGAATGGATCTAGTCCGCACACTGTGATATGAATGGATCTAGGCAGAGTCCACATACTGTGATATGAATGGATCTAGTCCACACACTGTGATATGAATGAATCTAGGTACAGTCCACACATTGTGATATGAATGGATCTAGTCCACACACTGTGATATGAATGGATCTAGGTAAAGTCCGCACACTGTGATATGAATGGATCTAGTCCACACACTGTGATATGAATGGATCTAGTCCACACACTGTGATAGGAATGGATCTAGTCCACACACTGATAGGAATGGATCTAGTCCACACACTGTGATAGGAATGGATCTAGTCCACACACTGTGATAGGAATGGATCTAGTCCACACACTGTGATAGGAATGGATCTAGTCCACACATTGTGATAGGAATGGATCTAGTCCACACATTGTGATAGGAATGGATCTAGTCCACACACTGTGATAGGA
The DNA here is from genome assembly GCA_037306005.1 of Rhinophrynus dorsalis. Taxonomy (NCBI): domain Eukaryota; kingdom Metazoa; phylum Chordata; class Amphibia; order Anura; family Rhinophrynidae; genus Rhinophrynus; species Rhinophrynus dorsalis. The sequence goes on along the minus strand of CM074724.1, from coordinate 399,136,286 downwards.
ATGGATCTAGTCCACACACTGTGATATGAATGGATCTAGTCTACACACTGTGATATGAATGGATCTAGTCCACACACTGTGATATGAATGGATCTAGTCCACACACTGTGATATGAATGGATCTAGTCCACACACTGAGATAGGAATGGATCTAGTCCACACACTGTGATATGAATGGATCTAGTCCACACACTGTGATAGGAATGGATCTAGTCCACACACTGTGATATGAATGGATCTAGTCCACACACTGTGATATGAATGGATCTAGTCCACACACTGTGATATGAACGGATCTAGTCCACACACTGTGATATGAACGGATCTAGTCCACACACTGTGATATGAACGGATCTAGTCCACACACTGTGATATGAATGGATCTAGTCCACACCCTGTGATATGAATGGATCTAGTCTACACACTGTGATATGAATGGATCTAGTCCACACACTGTGATATGAATGGATCTAGTCCACACACTGTGATAGGAATGGATCTAGTCCACACACTGTGATAGGAATGGATCTAGTCCACACACTGTGATATGAATGGATCTAGTCCACACACTGTGATAGGAATGGATCTAGTCCACACACTGTGATATGAATGGATCTAGTCCACACACTGTGATATGAATGGATCTAGTCCACACCCTGTGATATGAATGGATCTAGTCTACACACTGTGATATGAATGGATCTAGTCCACACACTGTGATATGAATGGATCTAGTCCACACACTGTGATATGAATGGATCTAGTCCACACACTGTGATAGGAATGGATCTAGTCCACACACTGTGATATGAACGGATCTAGTCCACACACTGTGATATGAATGGATCTAGTCCACACACTGTGATAGGAATGGATCTAGTCCACACACTGTGATATGAATGGATCTAGTCCACACACTGTGATAGGAATGGATCTAGTCCACACACTGTGATATGAATGGATCTAGTCCACACACTGTGATAGGAATGGATCTAGGTACAGTCCATGCACTGGGGACATTTCTAATAGTAGAGAGAAGGGTAAGTTTGGTCTGGGACCAAACTAATTAGCATATTACTCAGGGAGTTAGCATAAAGTGCCTGACTACCACCAAAACAGGCTAATTTCTCAATCTGTTTATTTTACAGAAAAATAGCTAATATATGATATAGTCAGACCTTAAATCCGTATAAAACCAGCAACGCTTGTGAAAGTGCAGCTGGTCTGCTTTCCCCATGAAGATGACAACGCTTCTGTAAATGATCAGCTGCTTCCAGAAGATTAGTAACTTTCCTTGTGTCTTACAGTAACGGGATCTTGTACCAGTACCCAGACAGGACCGATGTCATCCCGATGCTCTCCATCAACATGGGGTAAGGGGATCCAAGACTTTATCCACATTGACCCTGTAAGGAGCAGAGGGGGTTTACAGCTCAATGTTCAACCCGTGGACAGTCATTTTTTTTTTTTTTTTTTTTTTTTTTTGACTGTACACGTTCCAGAAGTACATAACATACAAAGTCGAATTGAGTAGACCTTATATTATTATTATTTGTTTTTATTTTTTTTTTTTTATCTTTATCTTTTACTGTGAGTGAGTTCTCTTGACCTGATTCCACAGAGTTTTCTGTCAAGGCCTGTGAAAGAAGAGAGAGTACAACAATGTAACACTATGCCTGCATATCTGGGTGCTCTGTATGCTGTATTTAAATGGATAGTAATGTTTCACAATAAAAACAGCTCCAATTAATCTTCATAGTATTTGGGCCATAGAGAGTGTTATGTCAATACTGTCAGAGCTGTAGTTCAAGAGTAATTGATTGATAAAGTATCCTTCTCCCGCACCTTTTACTGATGTAACACTGCTCACCTCAGAACAGCAAGACTGTCCGGGTGGATCACAGAGAGGGACAATCTTCGGTGATCATAAGGGAAAACCTGAAAAACATGTCAAGGGGGGCAGGGTTTTCCTTATGGTCACAGTAAGAAGATTGTCCCTTGCTGCGACCTGTCCGGTCAAGAGACCAGATTCCACATCTGAGGGGAGGCGGCTTACACTAGGTAAAAGGGGCGGGAGGGGGATACTTTATCATTCAATTACTCTTGTACTACAACTCTGACAGAATTGAAATAACACTCTCCATGGCCCAAATACTATGAAGATTAATTGGAGCTGCTTTTATTTTGACATATTACTATCCCTTTAACAGCCTGAGCAGGTATGTTACAAGGTTAGTACTACTCGGCGTCAGGTCTATGTGCTCTACACTACAATAAATAGTTTTTAGCGCCTCTATTGCAAGTAGAGAGGACCTTGATCTTGGTGAGGTCCTGCTTTTCTGATGGTCACTACCATGTTTTAGGGGGGAGCAGTGTGGCGGTTGCCGGAGAGCGAACACCACGGATCGACCTCACACCTTTCAGGTTATCCTCACAGACCGGCCTTCTCTGGAGCTGAGCGCGGCCAACGAGGAGGAGATGGCGGACTGGATGTTGCACTTGTGCCAAGCAGTGTCCAAGGGGGTGAGTCCTCAAATGTGTATGGTCCCAGTCCATTGTCAGTGGTATTGGTGCCATGTCCTTGTGTTACTCAGGTACTCCTGTCCAGCTGTGCACTCGCAGTGAGGCTTCTTTACCTACCTCTGTACCTACCACTGACCTACCTCTGTACCTACCACTGACCTACCTCTGTACCTACCACTGACCTACCTCTGTACCTACCACTAACCTACCTCTGTACCTACCACTGACCTACCACTGACCTACCTCTGTACCTACCACTGTCCTACCACTGTCCTACCTCTGTACCTACCACTGTCCTACCTCTGTACCTACCACTGTCCTACCTCTGTACCTATCACTGACCTACCTCTGTACCTACCACTGACCTACCTCTGTACCTACCACTGACCTACCTCTGTACCTACCACTGACCTACCTCTGTACCTACCACTAACCTACCTCTGTACCTACCACTGACCTACCTCTGTACCTACCACTGACCTACCTCTGTACCTACCACTGTCCTACCACTGTACCTACCACTGACCTACCTCTGTACCTACCACTGTCCTACCACTGTCCTACCTCTGTACCTACCACTGTCCTACCTCTGTACCTATCACTGACCTACCTCTGTACCTACCACTGACCTACCTCTGTACCTACCACTGACCTACCTCTGTACCTACCACTGTCCTACCTCTGTACCTACCACTGTCCTACCTCTGTACCTACCACTGACCTACCTCTGTACCTACCTCTGTACCTACCGCTGTCCTACCTCTGTACCTACCACTAACCTACCTCTGTACCTACCACTGTCCTACCTCTGTACCTATCGCTGTCCTACCTCTGTACCTACCGCTGACCTACCTCTGTACCTACCGCTGTCCTACCTCTGTACCTACCGCTGTCCTACCTCTGTACCTACCGCTGTCCTACCTCTGTACCTACCGCTGACCTACCTCTGTACCTACCGCTGTCCTACCTCTGTACCTACCGCTGTACCTACCACTGTCCTGCCTCTGTACCTACCACTGTCCTACCACTGACCTACCTCTGTACCTACCACTGACCTACCTCTGTACCTACCACTAACCTACCTCTGTACCTACCACTGTCCTACCACTGACCTACCTCTGTACCTACCACTAACCTACCTCTGTACCTACCACTGTCCTACCTCTGTACCTACCACTGTCCTACCTCTGTACCTACCACTGACCTACCTCTGTACCTACCACTAACCTGTCCGGCTCTGAGCGAAGGGCCATCCTGTACCTAATTCCTGAAGCACAACACCAGTCTGTGCGGATCTGCGTACATAATGTGACTCCGTATCTGATCATTGCAGCACCATCCAGTCCATCCAGCTCTGCACTCACACTATGTGGCTCTGTACCTAAACAATGCAGACCGATGCCAGCCCATCTGGTGCTGCACACCCAGTGGAGTCTGTGACTGCAGTGCAGAACCAGTCTCTCCAGATCTGCACAAACATGGCTCTGTGCCCAGTCACTCTCTCTCTCTCTCACACACACACACACACACACACACACACACACACACACACACAAAACAAACACACACACACACACAAAACAAACACACACACACACACAAAACAAACACACACACACACACACACACACACACACACACACAAAACAAACACACACACACACACACACGCACACACAACTCTGTGACCAATCACTGCAGTGAGAGGCCAGTCTGTACAGGTCTACACACACACACACACACACACACACACACACACACACACACACACACACACACACACACACACACACACACACACACACACACGACTCTGTGCCCAATCACTGCAGTGAAAGGTCAGTCTGTACAGGTCTTCACACACAACATGGCTCTCTGCTCAATCCCTGCAGTGTGAGGCCATCGGCACAGCTATACACCCCACTCCCTTTCTCTGCAGGGTGAGCCCTTCTCATTTTAATATTTGCATCCATGTAGGTCATCCCTCAAGGCGGTGTGCCTTCTCCCTGCCTTCCCTGCTGCTTAGTGTTGACCCAGGACAAGGTCATCACATGTCACCAGGACTGCCAGACCAGCTTCTTCCGGGCCCTGGGCGTCTCGGAGCTGATGGACATTTGTGCCCTTAGCACGGAGCATGGCAAGGAGTACTGTGTACTGGTGAGTGCCCGGCTGAACTTACTGCTCATGGGAATGGAATAAAACATACAATGATTGATCCTTATGTATCAACATGTCATTAAAGAGATAGTAATACTTTGTTTTATCTTTATTTTATTTTGTAGGCATTAAAAAAACATGAAGAATGATATAAGTCTTATCTCTCAAACCTTTATGGTTTGAGAGATATTCACAAGCAAAGTTTCCCCTCCCGCCCCTTTTACCTAGTGTAAGTCATCTCTTCTCAGATGTGGAATCCAGTCCATAGACCAGACAGATAACAGCAGGGGACAATCTTCTTCCTGTGAGAACAATGAAAGCCCTGCCCCTTTTACCTAGTGTAAGCCATCTCTTCTCAGATGTGGAATCCAGTCCATAGACCAGACAGATAACAGCAGGGGACAATCTTCTTCCTATGAGAACAATGAAAGCCCTGCCCCCCTTGACAGGTTTTTCCCTCATCTTAATTGAAGATTGTCCCTCTCTGCAGTCTACCTGGGCACCTCCCTTCTGATCTGGCTGAGCAGTGTTACATCAGTAAAAGGGGAGGGAGGGGGGATACTTTGTCATTTAATCTTGTTAATAAGGAAACTTTACTAGCTAAAAGCAATTTACAATTAAAATGCTATTTGAAATCGATAAATGTATATGGCCATCTGTGTCAAAATATCTGTTCAGTCCATTGATCGTTTCTCTTTAATGTTTAGATAATTGAAAACTACATATAAACTGACTGTCATGTTACCCAAGAGAACAGCAGATGTACAGTTATGGGGATAGTCATACTTGTCACCATATGCTAATTGCTGTATCAGTGATGTATCATATGCTAATGAAGCCTTTTCAGTGATGTTTCATATGCTAATGATGCTGTGTGTGGCACCAGGAGATTTTCACTTTTCCTAGAAATAAAAGCGTATACATCTCCTAAAGTAGACATCTGCTGGAATTTTGGTTAAAGGGATAGTAATGTTTCTATTAAAGTGCAGCTCTGAGTCTTCTATATGGTTTTATAACACATAGCGCTATGTTTAATTACTTACAGTTCTGTAGTTCAAACGATACTCAAGCTGAAAGGATCCCTGTCCCGCCCCTTCTGGACTCCTCCCATTAGATCTGCAATACGGTCGTGAGACCGATTGGATGTAGCGAGGCACAGTCTTCATTCAGTAAGTATAAGGAAAACCCCGTCCCCTTGACGAAAGAGGACAGGATTTTCCTTTTGCTTACTGAAGATTGTCCCTCGCCTCTCTCCATTCAGACCAGACAGAGGCTGAGTGACCAAGGGAAAGCGGCTGGAGGGGGGATCCTTTCATCTTTAGTATCTTTTGAACTACAGAACTGTAAGTAATTAAACATACCGCTACGTGTTATAACAAATATATAGGAGACTTGGACCTGCACTTTAGCATAGACATTGCTATCCCTTTAACATGACACATAGGCGGTTTTGAATGAAGTTTTCAACTACGTTAAGAAAATTCAAGGTGATAGGTCCACTTCACAGGATAATTATCACCAAACACTGAAAAGCGTTCATAACCATTTAAATATTAGTTACTCCTAGCGTGCGTTTTATTTCCTGCCTTTAGTGGTGATGTAAAATCATTCAAAATAAATGTGGAAAGAAGCTACTGTTTGGCTGCATTTGTTGCCAATAAAAAAAGATATAATAATAAAAAATAAACTGATAAAACCTTAACTCCTTAAGGACTGGTAACATGTCAGAACTGTCACCATTGTCAGTACCTTAAAGGGATAGTGATGTCAGAAAAAGTATTAACTATATGGTAGATACAAGTAAGAGATTACATGCGCTTATTCATATCTCTCAGACCGTTATGGTTTGAGAGATATAGGAAAATAAAGTTCTCCGCTTCCTCCCCTTGCTCATACATCAGCTGTATAGCTGACGGCACGAGATCCTGGTTCCTGGACCAGACAGAGGCTCTTCAGCAGCGCCCACATAGAGATACCTAAAAATCAATACTTCATCAGAATGGTCTACAACGTGTGCTTGGTTTGCAAGCACACACTGTAGACCATTCCGATTAAGTATTTATTTTTAGATGAGATATCGTTATGTCGGCTCTGCGTCTGGTCAAGCGACCAGGAGGTCGGAAACGTTGCTTGTGAATATCTCATAAACCATAAAGGTCTGAGAGATAAGACTTATATCATTCTTCATGTTTTTTTAATGCCTACAAAATAAAATAAAGATAAAACGAAGTATTACTATCCCTTTAAAGTGATAGTAATATGAAAAAATATATGCTGTAGTGTTTATCCCCCCAGAGTAAAACAAGGGAACTCACACCGCTGAAATTAATTAGGTTCAGTTTCACCGTTGCCTGAAATTGTACAGTGGCGCTGTTGTTACATCATCCTATGGAGTTTTATGGTCAACTGTGCACAGCTGTCCGTAGGATGGTGTAGCAACAGCACCACTGTACAATTTAAGGCCACTGTGATATTGCAGCTAAAAAAAACTTCTAGCTTGAGCTGCAATAATTTTGAAATAAAACACCTCTCAGCAGTGAGAGATCCCTTGTTTTACTCTGGGGGATAATCCCTACAACATATATATATATTTTTTTTTAACAAATTAAGTATTACTGTCCCTTCAAAGAAGAGCCAACACCTAATAATAACACACACACTCACTCCTCACTCGCTCCTCACTCACTCACTCCTCACTCACTCCTCACTCACTCCTCACTCACTCACTCCTCACTCACTCCTCACTCACTCCTCACTCACTCCTCACTCACTCACTCTCACACTCTCTCCTATGTCCAGAAAATCCTAATACTCACTTAGGAATTTTACCCTTATGTCTTTGCTGAACAGAAGACCTCCTCAATGAGCCTTGAATGTCGTTCTCATGGAGGCGGACATGATAGTAGCGGGACCTCAGGCTCTGTTCAGTGTGCATGCTAATCTTAACCCATTAAGGACCAGAGGTGTGTGCACAACATTTTCTTTTGCAATTTTTCATTCACCTCTCTGGTCTTTAAGAGTAAAGTATGCTTATGTTGTCTGCTGTTTACCAGCCACCGTCATGTCTGTCTCCATGGACTGAACTTCCAGGACTGAGGATGATGAACAAACACACAAGGACGGGATCTATAGGATTTTCTCGCCATAGTAAGATAAATGGGGGGTTGGTGGTGGTGGTTATTTTTATTAGGTGTTAGTTCTCTTTTGACTTGCTGTAAGGGGAAACAATCACCCCAAATAAAGTCTCCCCCTGACATTTAGCCATCTAGAAATAAGATTACCAGTAGTACTGTTATCCAGACTAATTACCGTGTTACTGAGAAATCCTACTTGTGCCGAGACTGACAGCCAGGCCGCAGTGCAGACATCTTTGCTTACAGACATCTGCGCGCCTGCTCTGTCAGTCCCGATCTCCTCTAGGAGGCGCTGCACGGTACCTTTAGGTACCAGAAAGGACTGACAGCGCAGGCACGCCGTTTCCTCTAAAGCTCTGTTGCCTGGCCGTCAGTCTCACAGAAGTAGGATCTCTCAGTAACACGGTAATTATGCTGGTTAATGCTACTAATATTAAGTTTATCGCTAGATGGCTAATTGTTGGGGGGAGACTTTATTTGGGGTGATAGTTCCTCCTTTAATCCTTGGAATGCCAGAGCAATGTGTTGTATACCTCTCTGGCATTCAAAAGGTTAATTTACAGTTCTGCAGTACGTTCCACTTAACCTGTGACCTCTGTTCCCGTCCCAGGAGTTCAGCCAGGATCGCAGTCAGTTTCTGCCCCCCTGGGTGCTCTACTTCAGCTGCAGACAGGAGTTGGAGCGCTTCACTTCTGCCCTGACCGCCGCCTGGAAGGCCATGTACCAGGTGAAGGACCAAAATGACTCCTGTGTATGGTGGGCAGCGCCAGCCTTGTGTGTTTCACCATTTTGGGTGCCAGTGTGCTGTGCAGCACGTGGTAGAGCAGGGGGTGGAAGCCGTGCATGTACACTTAGTAATGTTTTATCTGGTATTTTAGTAGTGCCTATTCATTTATTTTATTTCTTGGCTTTGTATAGATTTAATTCTTTACTTTACATCTCCTCTTATACTCAGTGGTGTGAGCTCCCTTAACCCTAGTCTGTAACAGTCTGGGACTGACCTGTAACTTCACAGCATCCCAAAGGCAAACTGACACCAGCTAATCATTCAGCAGACAGTACTTCCTGGTAGGAAGTAGCAGTTGGGAGAGTATTTGGCACTCCAGTCAGTGCCAGCCAGTACTGCCTGATTTTCATAACCTGATATAATTAAAGCCAATTGTCTCTTAAAGTTTAGTTTAAATAAAGGCTAACCTAGCTAAAGATTATTTTGAAAAACCACTCAAGTCATTGTAAAGTGCTAGTTCCACATTTAGTGCCATGAATGAGACAGAAAGCGGTCTCTGCTGGGAGACATACTGTATTTTCATTTCTGTTCTGTTTTCCCGGAGTAGTAACGGATATCGCTTAAAGCGGAACTACCACCCAATAGAAAGTCCACCCCCAATAATTAAGCATAGGGCAATTAGCTTTTTAATAGTGCTATTATCTGACACAAGGACTAGATTCCTGAGACTGCCGGCCAGGCTATTTGCTTTAGAGCCGTCTGCATGCCTGCACCATCAGTCCCTTCCTGCACCCTAAGGTACCATGCAGCGCCTCCTAGAGACTGGGACGGACAGGACAGGCGCACAGATATCTCTAAGCCAAGAACGGGGGGGGGGGGAGACTTCCTATAGGATGGTAGTTCAGGATTGTCTAGATTAGGATGATAATATGTAGGGGGATGTAAACGATAGATACAAATGTATAAGAGAAAAGTGGATCAAAAGAGGCAAAAAAACCCCAAAAGCAAACGCTCACATGTAACAAAATGTTAAAATAGTCAGGTGTGTGTGTGGGGGGGGGTTGTAATTTATTATTCAGAGGTGTTCCTTCTCCTTTAAGAACTCTGCATGTATCTAGCTCTCTTCTCAGCTGAGCAGCGGACACATGAACAGAGACCAAAACACACACTGGTCATATGGTACTTTAACGTAACATACCTGTCTGGCACTTAGATGGTTATAGGACTTGCAGACTTTCTTTATAATCTACAAAAAGGGGTTCACCTCACTGTCAGTTGAAGGAAGAAAAGGACTGAAATATCGGATTCAAGCTAAATTACACAGAATTAAAGAAAAAGAAATGCAGCAGATAAAATATATGAATATGCTACTAAAGTAATACATGAAGTGATAAAACAATACTGTATTGAAGAGGGATATTTTGCATGTTTTCATATAGACAAAAGTGGCTTAGTTCTTGATAGTGGTGGCGCATGTCCAGGCGGACGTGACATGTAGAATGACTTTGGTACATTAGTGAGGCTGTACGCAGCGCCGTGGTACATTGATTTAGTTGGTAACAGCACTGTGGTACATTGATTTAGTTGGTAACGCAGCACTGTGGTACATTGATTTAGTTGGTAACGCAGCACTGTGGTACATTACATTGATTTAGCTGGTAACGCAGCACAGTGGTACATTGATTTAGTTGGTAACACAGCACTGTGGTACATTGATTTAGTTGGTAACACAGCACCGTGGTACATTGATTTAGTTGGTAACACAGCACTGTGGTACATTGATTTAGTTGGTAACAGCACTGTGGTACATTGATTTAGTTGGTAACGCAGCACTGTGGTACATTGATTTAGTTGGTAACGCAGCACTGTGGTACATTACATTGATTTAGCTGGTAACGCAGCACAGTGGTACATTGATTTAGTTGGTAACACAGCACTGTGGTACATTGATTTAGTTGGTAACACAGCACCGTGGTACATTGATTTAGTTGGTAACACAGCACTGTGGTACATTGATTTAGTTGGTAACAGCGCTGTGGTACATTGATTTAGTTGGTAACGCAGCACTGTGGTACATTGATTTAGTTGGTAACGCAGCACTGTGGTACATTGATTTAGTTGGTAACAGCGCTGTGGTACATTGATTTAGTTGGTAACGCAGCACTGTGGTACATTGATTTAGTTGGTAACGCAGCACTGTGGTACATTGAATTAGGTGGTAACAGCACTGTGATACATTGATTTAGTTGGTAACGCAGCACTGTGGTACATTGATTTAGTTGTTAACTCAGCACTGTGGTACATTGATTTAGTTGTTAACTCAGCACTGTGGTACATTGATTTAGTTGGTAACAGCACTGTGGTACATTGATTTAGTTGGTAACTCAGCACTGTGGTACATTGATTTAGTTGGTAACACAGCACTGTGGTACATTGATTTAGTTGGTAACACAGCACTGTGGTACATTGATTTAGTTGGTAACAGCACTGTGGTACATTGATTTCGTTGGTAACAGAACTGTGTTACATTGATTTAGTTGGTAACACAGCACTGTGGTACATTGATTTAGTTGGTAACTCAGCACCGTGGTACATTGATTTTAGTTGGTAACGCAACACTGTGGTACATTGATTTAGTTGGTAACGCAACAGTGTGGTACATTGATTTAGTTGGTAATGCAGCACTGTGGTACATTGATTTAGTTGGTAACAGCACTGTGGTACATTGATTTAGTTGGTAATGCAGCACTGTGGTACATTGGTTTAGTTGGTAACTTAGTTGGTAACGCAGCACTGTGGTACATTAATTTAGTTGGTAACTCAGCACTGTGGTACATTGATTTAATTGGTAACGCAGCACTGTGGTACATTAATTTAGTTGGTAACTCAGCACTGTGGTACATTGATTTAGTTGGTAACGCAGCACTGTGGTACATTAATTTAGTTGGTAATGTAGCACTGTGGTACATTGATTTAGTTGGTAACGCAGCACTGTGACACATTGATTTAGTTGGTAACTCAGCACTGTGGTACATTGATTTAGTTGGTAACACAGCACTGTGGTACATTGATTTAGTTGGTAACACAGCACTGTGGTACATTGATTTAGTTGGTAACGCAGTACTGTGGTACATTGATTTTAGTTGGTAACAGCAACGTGGTACATTGATTTTAGTTGGTAACAGCACTGTGGTACATTGATTTAGTTGGTAATGCAGCACTGTGTTACATTGATTTAGTTGGTAACAGCACTGTGGTACATTGATTTAGTTGGTAATGCAGCACTGTGGTACATTGGTTTAGTTGGTAACTCAGTTGGTAACGCAGCACTGTGGTACATTGATTTAGTTGGTAACAGCACTGTGGTACATTGATTTAGTTGGTAACTCAGCACTGTGGTACATTGATTTAATTGGTAACGCAGCACTGTGGTACATTGATTTAGTTGGTAACAGCACTGTGGTACATTGATTTAGTTGGTAACACAGCACTGTGGTACATTAATTTAGTTGGTAACTCAGCACTGTGGTACATTGATTTAGTTGTTAACGCAGCACTATGGTACATTGATTTAGTTGGTAACGCAGCACTGTGACACATTGATTTAGTTGGTAACTCAGCACTGTGGTACATTCATTTAGTTGGTAACAGAACTGTGGTACATTGATTTAGTTGGTAACACAGCACTGTGGTACATTGATTTAGTTGGTAACACAGCACTGTGGTACATTGATTTAGTTGGTAACTCAGCACCGTGGTACATTGATTTTAGTTGGTAACGCAGCACCGTGGTACGTTGATTTAGTTGGTAACGCAGCACTGTGACACATTGATTTAGTTGGTAACAGCACTGTGGTACATTGATTTAGTTGGTAATGCAGCACTGTGGTACATTGATTTAGTTGGTAACAGCACTGTGGTACGTTGATTTAGTTGGTAACGCAGCACTGTGGTACATTGATTTAGTTGGTAACAGCACTGTGGTACATTGATTTAGTTGGTAACTCAGCACTGTGGTACATTGATTTAGTTGGTAACTCAGCACTGTGGTACATTGATTTAGTTGGTTATGTAGCACTGTGGTACATTGATTTAGTTGGTAACTCAGCGCTGTGGTACATTGATTTAGTTGGTAACTCAGCACTGTGGTACATTGATTTAGTTGGTAACAGCACTGTGGTACATTGATTTAGTTGGTAACGCAGCACTGTGGTACATTGATTTAGTTGGTAACTCAGCACTGTGGTACATTGATTTAGTTGGTAACACAGCACTGTGGTACATTGATTTAGTTGGTAACAGCACTGTGGTACATTGATTTAGATGGTAACTCAGCACTGTGGTACATTGATTTAGTTGGTAACAGCAATGTGTGGTACATTGATTTACTTGGTAACAGTAATGTGGTACATTGATTTAGTTGGTAACAGCACTGTGGTACATTGATTTAGTTGGTAACTCAGCACTGTGGTACATTGATTTAGTTGGTAACTCAGCACCGTGGTACATTGATTTAGTTGGTAACACAGCACCATGGTACATTGATTTAGTTGGTAACACAGCACCGTGGTACATTGATTTAGTTGGTAACACAGCACCGTGGTACATTGATTTAGTTGGTAACAGCACTGTGGTACATTGATTTCGTTGGTAACAGAACTGTGTAACATTGATTTAGTTGGTAACACAGCACTGTGGTACATTGATTTAGTTGGTAACTCAGCACCGTGGTACATTGATTTTAGTTGGTAACGCAACACTGTGGTACATTGATTTAGTTGGTAATGCAGCACTGTGGTACATTGATTTAGTTGGTAACAGCACTGTGGTACATTGATTTAGTTGGTAATGCAGCACTGTGGTACATTGGTTTAGTTGGTAACTCAGTTGGTAACGCAGCACTGTGGTACATTGATTTAGTTGGTAACTCAGCACTGTGGTACATTGATTTAATTGGTAACGCAGCACTGTGGTACATTAATTTAGTTGGTAACTCAGCACTGTGGTACATTGATTTAGTTGGTAACGCAGCACTGTGGTACATTCATTTAGTTGGTAATGTAGCACTGTGGTACATTGATTTAGTTGGTAACGCAGCACTGTGACACATTGATTTAGTTGGTAACACAGCACTGTGGTACATTGATTTAGTTGGTAACACAGCACTGTGGTACATTGATTTAGTTGGTAACGCAGTACTGTGGTACATTGATTTTAGTTGGTAACAGCACCGTGGTACATTGATTTTAGTTGGTAACAGCACTGTGGTACATTGATTTAGTTGGTAACGCAACACTGTGGTACATTGATTTAGTTGGTAATGCAGCACTGTGGTACATTGATTTAGTTGGTAATGCAGCACTGTGGTACATTGGTTTAGTTGGTAACTCAGTTGGTAACGCAGCACTGTGGTACATTGATTTAGTTGGTAACAGCACTGTGGTACATTGATTTAGTTGGTAACGCAACACTGTGGTACATTGATTTAGTTGGTAATGCAGCACTGTGTTACATTGATTTAGTTGGTAACAGCACTGTGGTACATTGATTTAGTTGGTAACAGCACTGTGGTACATTGATTTAGTTGGTAACAGCAATGTGTGGTACATTGATTTACTTGGTAACAGTAATGTGGTACATTGATTTAGTTGGTAACAGCACTGTGGTACATTGATTTAGTTGGTAACTCAGCACTGTGGTACATTGATTTAGTTGGTAACGCAGCACTGTGACACATTGATTTAGTTGGTAACTCAGCACTGTGGTACATTGATTTAGTTGGTAACAGAACTGTGGTACATTGATTTAGTTGGTAACACAGCACTGTGGTACATTGATTTAGTTGGTAACACAGCACTGTGGTACATTGATTTAGTTGGTAACTCAGCACCGTGGTACATTGATTTTAGTTGGTAACGCAGCACCGTGGTACGTTGATTTAGTTGGTAACGCAGCACTGTGACACATTGATTTAGTTGGTAACAGCACTGTGGTACATTGATTTAGTTGGTAATGCAGCACTGTGGTACATTGATTTAGTTGGTAACAGCACTGTGGTACGTTGATTTAGTTGGTAACGCAGCACTGTGGTACATTGATTTAGTTGGTAACAGCACTGTGGTACATTGATTTAGTTGGTAACTCAGCACTGTGGTACATTGATTTAGTTGGTAACTCAGCACTGTGGTACATTGATTTAGTTGGTTATGTAGCACTGTGGTACATTGATTTAGTTGGTAACTCAGCGCTGTGGTACATTGATTTAGTTGGTAACTCAGCACTGTGGTACATTGATTTAGTTGGTAACTCAGCACTGTGGTACATTGATTTAGTTGGTAACGCAGCACTGTGGTACATTGATTTAGTTGGTAACTCAGCACTGTGGTACATTGATTTAGTTGGTAACACAGCACTGTGGTACATTGATTTAGTTGGTAACAGCACTGTGGTACATTGATTTAGTTGGTAACAGCAATGTGTGGTACATTGATTTACTTGGTAACAGTAATGTGGTACATTGATTTACTTGGTAACAGCACTGTGGTACATTGATTTAGTTGGTAACTCAGCACTGTGGTACATTGATTTAGTTGGTAACTCAGCACCGTGGTACATTGATTTAGTTGGTAACACAGCACCGTGGTACATTGATTTAGTTGGTAACACAGCACCGTGGTACATTGATTTAGATGGTAACACAGCACCGTGGTACATTGATTTAGTTGGTAACGCAACACTGTGGTACATTGATTTAGTTGGTAATGCAGCACTGTGTTACATTGATTTAGTTGGTAACAGCACTGTGTTACATTGATTTAGTTGGTAACAGCACTGTGGTACATTGATTTAGTTGGTAATGCAGCACTGTGGTACATTGGTTTAGTTGGTAACTCAGTTGGTAACGCAGCACTGTGGTACATTGATTTAGTTGGTAAAAGCACTGTGGTACATTGATTTAGTTGGTAACTCAGCACTGTGGTACATTGATTTAATTGGTAACGCAGCACTGTGGTACATTGATTTAGTTGGTAACTCAGCACTGTGGTACATTGATTTAATTGGTAACGCAGCACTGTGGTACATTGATTTAGTTGGTAACAGCACTGTGGTACATTGATTTAGTTGGTAACACAGCACTGTGGTACATTGATTTAGTTGGTAATGCAGCACTGTGGTACATTGATTTAGTTGGTAACTCAGCACTGTGGTACATTGATTTAATTGGTAACGCAGCACCGTGGTACGTTGATTTAGTTGGTAACGCAGCACTGTGACACATTGATTTAGTTGGTAACAGCACTGTGGTACATTGATTTAGTTGGTAATGCAGCACTGTGGTACATTGATTTAGTTGGTAACAGCACTGTGGTACGTTGATTTAGTTGGTAACGCAGCACTGTGGTACATTGATTTAGTTGGTAACAGCACTGTGGTACATTGATTTAGTTGGTAACTCAGCACTGTGATACATTGATTTAGTTGGTAACTCAACACTGTGGTACATTGATTTAGTTGGTTATGTAGCACTGTGGTACATTGATTTAGTTGGTTATGTAGCACTGTGGTACATTGATTTAGTTGGTAACTCAGCGCTGTGGTACATTGATTTAGTTGGTAACTCAGCACTGTGGTACATTGATTTAGTTGGTAACTCAGCACTGTGGTACATTGATTTAGTTGGTAACGCAGCACTGTGGTACATTGATTTAGTTGGTAACTCAGCACTGTGGTACATTGATTTAGTTGGTAACACAGCACTGTGGTACATTGATTTAGTTGGTAACAGCACTGTGGTACATTGATTTAGATGGTAACTCAGCACTGTGGTACATTGATTTAGTTGGTAAAAGCAATGTGTGGTACATTGATTTACTTGGTAACAGTAATGTGGTACATTGATTTAGTTGGTAACAGCACTGTGGTACATTGATTTAGTTGGTAACTCAGCACTGTGGTACATTGATTTAGTTGGTAACTCAGCACCGTGGTACATTGATTTAGTTGGTAACACAGCACCGTGGTACATTGATTTAGTTGGTAACACAGCACCGTGGTACATTGATTTAGTTGGTAACACAGCACTGTGGTACATTGATTTAGTTGGTAACTCAGCACTGTGGTACATTGATTTAGTCGGTAACGCAGCACTGTTACATTGATTTAGTCGGTAATAGCACTGTGGTACATTGATTTAGTCGGTAACGCAGCACTGTGGTACATTGATTTAGTTGGTAACTCAGCACTGTGGTACATTGATTTAGTTGGTAACGCAACACTGTGGTACATTGATTTAGTCGGTAACGCAGCACTGTGGTACAGTGATTTAGTTGGTAACAGCACTGTGGTACATTGATTTAGATGGTAACTCAGCACTGTGGTACATTGATTTAGTTGGTAACAGCAATGTGTGGTACATTGATTTACTTGGTAACAGTAATGTGGTACATTGATTTAGTTGGTAACAGCACTGTGGTACATTGATTTAGTTGGTAACTCAGCACCGTGGTACATTGATTTAGTTGGTAACTCAGCACCGTGGTACATTGATTTAGTTGGTAACACAGCACCGTGGTACATTGATTTAGTTGGTAACAGCACTGTGGTACATTGATTTAGTTGGTAACACAGCACTGTGGTACATTACATTGATTTAGTTGGTAACACAGCACCGTGGTACATTGATTTAGTTGGTAACACAGCACTGTGGTACATTGATTTAGTTGGTAACAGCACTGTGGTACATTGATTTAGTTGGTAACTCAGCACTGTGGTACATTGATTTAGTTGGTAACTCAGCACCGTGGTACATTGATTTAGTTGGTATCAGCACCGTGGTACATTGATTTAGTTGGTAACAGCACCGTGGTACATTGATTTAGTTGGTAACTCAGCACTGTGGTACATTGATTTAGTTGGTAACAGCACTGTGGTACATTGATTTAGTTGGTAACAGCACTGTGGTACATTGATTTAGTTGGTAACTCAGCACTGTGGTACATTGATTTAGTTGGTAACAGCACTGTGGTACATTGATTTAGTTGGTAACACAGCACTGTGGTACATTGATTTAGTTGGTAACACAGCACTGTGGTACAGTGATTTATTTGATAACTGTGAGTCTGTGTTTCAGGTCGAGCTCCCGCACAAGCCCATCCAGGAAATGTCATTGAAGAAGTGTGAGGACGCGCTCTCGCTCATCCATAGCGCTTGGCAGCGCAGTGACAGCCTGTGCCGTGGCCGTTCATCACGGGATCCCTGGTGCTGACACGTGACAGAGGGAATGAAATCTGTAAACGTAAGCACAAACCCACCCGGTTATCTTGGGCAAGAACCCGTCCAGGAGTCTGCTGTGCGACTGAGTGGTAATGATGGAGTTCAGTGCTGCCAGGAGGCGTTCCTTCTACCTGCACACACATCACTACAACTGAGGAGGCAGCGCCACCTTCAGCGCCAGTCTATATGCTCTTCACTAAGACGGTTCACTGCTACCAGCTGACGTTCCTCCTGCCTGCGCACCCTTCAGTATAATGAAGAATGAGATACTTGGGTCAGGTTCAACTTCTGGGAGGTGGGCTACCTTGCTTTGCTGTCTGCAGATGAAGGTGAAGGTGGTGGGGACATTAACTATCGCCTGCACTGGCCGTGTCACACGGTCCTCTAGAACTGTACATAGATACATGTATATTTATGTAGGCCTAGGAGTGTATATGTGTATATATATAAATGTATGTTGCTAACCTGCTGCTTTTACTAATGGAGAGGTCCATGGTACGGAGGGTGAGATGGGAATGTCTCTGTTCAATGAGGTTCCTTTCTTGTCGAGGATAAAAAGTACTGATTAACCCATTAAGGACCAGAGGGGTACGCAATGCACTGCAAATCAATTCTTTGCACACCTCTCTGATCCTTAAAGGGTTAACTTACTAAATCTCTGAAAGAATCGCCCCCAGGCTTGGAAGGGGGAATCGGGGCCCAGCAAGAGAATATGCTGCAAGGTAAAGCTGTGCCGAGTATGACCTGGGACCGTACAGCTGCTTCACAGGCCGTCAGGAACAATTCCGGTTGAATTTAAAGAGAAACTCTCACCTGTATTCATGTTGCTTTCATTTGAATGGTCCTGTGGACTAAATATGTAATCTCTATATATTTTTTTTTAAATTATTATAAATGCTGTATTCTTTCAGAGATTGTCTTTTAACCCTTTGAGTGCCAGAGAGGTACATAGCACATTGCAGGGCAATGCATTGCTTACCCCCTGGCACTAAAAGGGTTAAAGTTAATCTGTTGACGTCACGTCAGGACAGGCTGCGGTATAGCTCTGTATCACAGCATGTCAGTCTCCGTCTGTTCCCCTCCCCAAGTAAGGGAGGCAAATATAGTTGTTGATACCTTTATTGGATAACTAAGCAGATTTACAATGCAAGCTTTCAAGACCTTAGGTCTCTTCCTCAGGCATATTATACAGATAAATACAAAAACATCTCTCTTATATACAAATACACATTGCATTGTTTAGAATGGAAATCAGATAAGAGAACTCAGCCCAGATCCAGATACTTTGATCCGTCAGTGGTAAATTACACTATATACCTCTAAAGCCTCAGAGGAAGAGTGCAATTTACCACTGACTGATCAGAGTGTCTGGATCTGGGCTGAGTTCTCTTATCTGATTTCCATTCTAAACAATGTAATGTGTACTTCTATATATGAGAGATGTTTTCGTATTTATCTGTATAACACGCCTGAGGAAGAGACCTAAGGTCTTGAAAGCCTGCATCCTAAATCTGCTTAGTTATCCAATAAAGGTATCAACAACTATATTTGCCTCCTGTATTTCCACGGCTAACACGGTACCAACTCTCATCTGTTCTCCCCAAGTAATGTCTCGTTCTCACCTCTTCCGATGACTGAGGATTGCTCCATGTGAGTTGTAGCGCTGTCTTGCCAATGAGTCTGCTCCAGCTCACATGGAGAAATCCTCCGTCATTGGAGGAGGTTGGAACAAGGTGCTATTTGGGGAGAGGAACAGACGGAGATTGACAGACTGCGGTGCAGAGCTATTTACCGCAGCCTGTCCTGAAGTGACATCACCAGATTAACTTTAAAAGCCAATATCTTGAAGAATACAGCATTATATTAAAATAAAAATATTACAGGTTCAGTCGGCAGGAGCATTCAAATGAAGGCAACATGGATACTGGTGAGAGTTCCCCTTTAAATGAGGCTTTAAAGGGATAATAATGTTTCACAAAAACAGCAGCTCAAATTAATCTTCATAGTATTTGGGCCATGAAGAGTGTTATTTCAGTACTGTCAGAGTTGTAGTACAAGAGTAATTGAATGATAAAGTATCCCCCTCCCGTCCCTTTTACCTAGTGTAAGCCGCCTCCCCTCAGATGTGGAATCTGGTCTCTTGACCGGACAGGTCACAGCAAGGGACAATCTTCTTACTGTGATCATAAGGAAACCCTGCCCCCCTTGACAGGTTTATCAGATTTCTCCTTATGATCATTGATGATTGTCCCTCTCTGTGATCCATCAGGACAGTCTTTCTGCTCTGAGGTGAGCAGTGTTACATCAGTAAAAGGGGGGGAGGGGGATACTTTATCATTCAATTACTCTTGTACTACAACTCTGACAGTATTGAAATAACACTCTCTATGGCCCAAATACTATGATAATTAATTAGAGCTGCTTTTATTATGAAACATTACTATCCCTTTAAACTACTTGAATGCTAAAGAGCTTCTTGTTGGAGACATCCTATCATTCGAGGGGTTAAAAGCCTCATTGAAATCAATAGGACTGGTTTTGTCCCTGTATTTTGCAGTTAATTTGCCATAGAATTCCTCCTCCTTGTCTTTAGACGTGTGACGCCCACGATTTTCATTAAATTTCTTTCAGTAACGTTTTATTATAACCTATAAATTATTAGGAGTTCAGTTATAAATGCCCCCGCACTTTGTGCCCCTTTAGTCTCCTACATGCAACAACTAGACCGGGCCTGGTATCATGGGGGACATGTCAAATCATGGCAGACCCATGGCAGAACCAGTTTCTATGTCCTCAAACCATGAAAAGTTGATTTACTTGCCATTATCTGTCATCTCAGAAGACAAAGTGCTTTATCGTCTGTTCTTCCTCATCCTTTTCACGTTTTCATTAACCCTTTGAGTGCCAGAGAGGTACACAACGCATTGTGTAGCAATGTGTTGCATACCCCTCTAGCACTCAAAGGGTTAAAGGCACACGGCCATATAAGCATGAAATTGGTTGACGTCACTTTAAATATCATGTACTTCCAGCCAGCATCTGTCAAATGTTCGATACATAAAATATAATTCTAAAATTGCATTTTTAACATTTGTGTAGAGTGTCCTATTAAAACACCATCTGGTTCATTTTATTTGTACAGCTTGTAATGAGCGACAGGCTTAACCCTTTGAGTGCCAGAGGGGTACAGAATGCATTGCTTTGCAATGCATTCCGTACCCCTCTGGCACTCAAAGGGTTAAGGCAGTTTATGGCAATCAGGACCGCTGATCTTGTATTCAGAATGGATGTCACCATTTACAGACAATCCTCCACTGTCATCTCTTAAAACTGCTGTGGTAATGGGAGGCACGGAGTCTCATTTACTAAGGAAATAACCCTTTTGTAATCTCATGATATAATTTACTGTTATGGACAATTATCAGCCCCCCTGTGTGTAAATGCTGTTTTGGGGTACATAAGATTTATTTTCTTTCAAAAGCAGACTTTTAATTATTTGATAAATATCGTGCGTGTTTTTTGGAGCCGGGAGACAGAGAAATTGCTGTACAAAGACCATATACAAAGGAAAAATTTAGTAATTCTGTGTCACACCAAATAAAAAACATTTCTCCAAATTCCCATCAACTTAAAGGAGCAGTAAACTTATTTTTTATGAATAATACATATTGTAATTACTTTCCTGTGAAGTAAAACAAGGGGATGATTCATTCAAAAGTTATCAAAGCTCAGACACCCTCTGCCCCCATTAACCCTGTAATGACCAGTGAAGTGTACAGCACCAGAGAGCTATGCTTGCATGGCGCACTGGTCATTGAAGGGTTAAACTGCAATTATCTATTTTTTTAATCACCATTTTGTGCTATTCCTACGAAGAATATGGAGAACTGCAGTCTACGTATCAAGCGTTTCCATAAAGTGCATTATATAAAAATGTGCCTTTTGGACACTAGATGGAGCTGTTTCTAACAGTTTGACTACAAAACATTCAGCTGTGATATCTTTTGTATGACAAATCTCCCTTGCAGCGGGATTCCCCTTCTTTTACTTGGCAGGAAAAATCCCTAGAACCTGTATTCTTTTCTATTTAGAAAAAGATTCCTGGCCCTTTAAATGGGGATTTTAACACCTTTATTATTTGACAAGAGTCCATCACATTATCTTGTAAAGTGTTGGGGACTCTAGCAGTCAAATGTTAAACACCTGTTTAACGCTTTGAACACCAGAGAGGTTTGCAGGGCAATGCGTTGGATACCTCTCAGGCACCCAAAGGATTAAACCAGCTGATAATTTGTATTTGTTCCCGAAGGTGCAGTTGATTTGCCCAACAATTTGTCAATATATAGTTACATGTCAACATTCACAATTTTTTTAAAGGGATAGTATTACTTCAAAATTACTATCCCTCATATTGTAGCCCTTAATAAACTAGTTAAATGACACCAGCGGCATCTCTCAAACCTTTATGGTTCAAGAGATAGCCGCTTTCAAAGTTTCCTCTCCCCTGCTGTCAGCGTTCTGCTGCCAGCAGGGGAATCCGGTCCCGGGACAGGCGGAGGCTCTTAAACAGAGCCGATATCTCGTTATGGAAGGAAAAATTATTCATTGAAACAGTCTTCAGAACGCTGACAGCAGGGGAGAGAAAACTTTGAAAGCGGCTATCTCCTAAACCATAAAGATTTGAGAGATGCCGCTGGTGTCATTTAACTCAGTTTATTAAGGTCTACAGTATGACGGATAGTAATTTTGAAGTAATACTATCCCTTTAAAGCCTTCATAGAAAAAACATGGTACCGTACCCTGTGTGGCGCTCGCGGGGGGGGGGGGTGTCAATGGCTAAACAAACTCACTGGTCGAGAACCACTTCCCTAATGAAATGCTGCTTGGTTTATTGGTTTTCAGTTTACACCTCTGCAACTGGAGGATGTAGGCCTCGCTGGGGGCGCAGGTTTTTATCATCCTTGAGAGTGGCACCTTGGCCACCTTTCTCTGATTGTGGGGGGCTCTGGTGGTCGGCCTGGTATCCTGGGGTAGTCCTTTTTATATACCTCTGTTGACTAATAGTGCTGCATGTCACCCAGAGAATGTACCCACTGTTTGCCTTCAGGAACGCTGCTATGTAAATATGAAATGTTGCACCATAAGGTTTATTAATATAATTTTTTCTCATATTCAGGCAATTTAGTTGAATGAGGACATGACCTATAATGAAATATTTCAGAAAAGAATTGTAATGTTTTATTATGAATCATATTGCAGGGCTTTTCCCAGTAAAATGAGGATTAGTCCCAGTGCTAAGGTGGGGGGGGATAACGCATCCAAATGTTGTTACTGATTTCTTGCACTGCTGGGGGAGAATTAACTCAAAGATATTACAGCTGAAATGTGTTTGATTTCTTGACTTGCTTTCTTTTTTACTTTCATAGACCATTAAAAACGAAACAAAAACAAAAAAATCATAATTTACTCCATATTAGAGCTATTTCATTAGTGCCTATGGAGAATTTCTGTTGAGCTATTTGTAATGCTCTCTAGACACTGAAACAGAGAGACATTATATTGAGCTGTGATAACATTTGAGTAAAGAATCTCTCAGTGAAAGTCATACTCTTTTATCTAAATAAACAGCATTACTGTTCCTTGAAGTGATCTACATGTGTGATCAGGACAGGTGGCCTGTAAAATATTTCAGGTTTATAATCCTAAATACACTTCTATATACATGCACATACATACATGTATACTCACACAAAAATACAATCACACACACACACACACCCACATATATATCACATATTAACACACACACACATATCACATATTAATACACACAAACACACACCTGTATACACATATGCACACACATATATAAATAAACACGTGTGTATACACATACATGCATAGATATACACACACACACACGTTTATAATTGAAAGCTCCTGATTTTCTGCGTATCTGCCCAGTGCGCTGTGACTGCCGGATAGATGGAGGGGTGCTACCGTCTGAGTAAAAGGAAATGAATGGGATGATGGGGGCACTAAACATTATTATAAAACCTGCTTCCCAAAATGACAGAATTGATGAAGCGTGTAATCCAGTTTTCCTGATATGTGCTGCCCTCGTGGGACGTGTAACAAATCGTAGACAGAGGCTGATGTACTGAGAACTGGAGTGAGTCTGAGACAAACGGACTGCGCCATAAAAGATAGATAAACACATTGATTTAAATTTTGCTTTTACTACCCTTAAATACTTGTGAGCTCCCCAGTATGGGCCCTGTCTATTGTTGGTGTGAGATGCAGTATGCCATGCACAGGACTGCTCAGTGCAATCTCCTGCTTATCAGTGACTTCCATTTTGATTGATTAAAGGGGATCTCTCACATACAGAAAAGTAATGCTTATTCGTTACAGAATTTAGTGAAAAAGTTGAACACGTTATTCATTTTAAAAAAAAGAAAAAAAGTTATCTGCGCAAAAATTAATGTTTTAAAAGTGCCCAGCAGCCTACTTCTGGATTGCCGAACAAAAGCTGCTCCCATCCCACTACCCAGTATCCTCCAATGACGGATGCTTTCTTTCTCTAAGCTGGAGCGATCTCATTGGCAGAGATCAATATCTAGCCAATGAGATTGCTCCAGATTAGAAACAGATATCCTCCGTCATAAGAGGATACTGGGTAGTGGGACGGGAGCAGCTTCTGTTCGGCAAGCTTCGGCAATCCGGAAGTAGGCTGCTGGGCACTTTTAAAACATTAATTTTTGCGCAGATAACGTTTCTTTTTTTTTTTTTTTAAATGAATAACGTGTTCAACTTTTTCGCTAAATGCTCTAATGAATGAGCATTACTTTTCTATATGTGAGAGATCCCCTTTAACCGCGCAGCACTGGCACAATCCCATTGCATGGTGTATCTGAAAATAATGTTATGGCAAACACGGAGGCTTCAGATTATGCTATAACTTTCTCAACTGCTCCATTCAGCAACAAGAAACTTTATTAATACAATACAAATAAATAAATGTGTAAACCATCCTCCTCCCCCCACTTAGACACTCCCACATCTCCTTTACAGCAGGATGCCTTCTGTCTCAGCACTGGCACGGTGACATTGCATGGTGTATCCGAAAATAATTATAACTCGGTCTGTATGTCCCAGCTACTAAACTAAACTAGGCCAAACTTCCTGTTAAATTGAATTTGGGCACCACTTTGCACCATGTAATCTGCATGTATATTCAAACATTGCTAGTCACCAAGAGTATAAATATTGTATTTATCCTTTTGCACTACTAAAGAGAGTTCGATATGCTAGTTTCTTGGCAGGTGTGTGTGTGATTCTGAGACATGTATGTGTCTGGTGTCTGTATATTGGCTTTGTTTTGCTGGATCAGAGCTGAGCTTGGGTTCAACAGATCCCCCCAGATTGGATCCAGTGCTGATATCCTGGATCTTCTTATTAATCTGCTTCTTCATAATAATCCCATGTATTACTTAGTTCAAGTATCAGAATTCATATGTCACAGCTAAGTAACAGCATCTGAAAATACCAGGAAAAGCGATACTGACAATATTTTTATTTAATCTGGTTATTTCTTTGTGGCTCCAGAACCCAGACTACATCTAGGACACAGCATCCAGCCCAGAAGGACTAAGGACTACACCTCCATTAATTATATATATATAATATATATCATTTTTATTATTTTATTTTTTTGTTTCTTAGGGGGGGGGGGTGCAAACCACTACTAAACCAGAGACAGATTTACGTTAACCCTTTGAGTGCCAGAGGGTGCGTTGCGTACCCCTCTGTCACTCAAAGGGTTAAGGTAGAGGTGCTTTAATGTTAAACACGTTGCCTAACTGAACTGTGTATAAAACAGGAATTCTTCTATTGGTTGGTTATTATGTTCCTACTTTGGTCTAATGCTACCGGTGACTCAGACTAAACATAGTCCTTGACCCAAAACAGGGGTAGCCAACATTTGGCTCTACAGCTGTTGAAGACTACACTCCCATGATCCCCAAGCAGTGCCTGATGGGAGCTGTATCCCACTAGGAGCCAAAGGTTGCCTACTCTTAATCTAGAAGCTCCTGGTCTAGGAATACTAATTAAATCTTTGTGTACCACAGGGGGGTGCAACATGTGGCTTTTCAATGTGTTGCGCTCCCTTCTTGCACACCGAGGGTTATAATTAGAGTGTCTCCGTGATGTATGAGAGCGCAGTGTCCCTTTAATCAGGTTGTATTCAAGCGATGGCTGACCTTGTGCATGTTTTTATGTCCGTATATAATGCAGTTTTGTTTTGTTTTTTTAAACAATAAGATCCTCCTGTTTCTCCTCCCCGATGTATGTAAATAACCTATATATTTGCACATATCTAGCCACATGTTAATAAATTAAACTACTACAATGGTTTTGGAAGTCTGTGTGCTGATGTTTCTGTTCTGTTCTTACTTATCTTTCCGGGGGCCCAGATCGAGCCGCTGATTCTTCTGAACCAAACATCTGGGATGTAGTTCTGTAGTTCACACACCGTAGATTTGTTAACTTTTCTAGGTTGTTGTGTATGAACATATATATATAAATGCCAACTACCAGAAATGGTATATAATAAACCCTTAGCGGCCCTTGACGGCCATAGTGCATCATGGGTCGATTTGAGTTAACGACCCATGACGTACTATGACAGTCATGGAATTCTGGGCTTCCCCCGCGGCTGCACACCGTTCGGGGAGTCCGGAACTGGAAGGAGCGGAAAAAAAAATGCTCCGTGGTCCTTAACTGACAGCACGGGGCCGGTCGTTAAGGGGTTAAAGAGTAACTATCATGTTTACATAAGTTATCCCCAAATAATTAGTTGAAGCTTGTTAACCCCTTAACGACCCTTGACGTACCAGAACCGTCAAGGGTAAATTTGCTTTAAGGACCAGTGACGGTCCTGGTACGTCAAGAGTTAAATGGTAGCAGCACGCCGCCGTGCACGCTGCTACCATTCAATCCTGGCTGAGACTGAGCGGTCCAGTACCGGACCGTTCAGTCTCAGCCTCGGTCGGTTGTGCCAGGTCATGTGATCGCTGTGTCAGCGATCACATGTTCCGGCATTCTAAAAAAATGAATGAGGCAGTGCTACTTACTGCCTCTAGTGTCTCCTCTCTGCCAATGCGTCCCTTACATAAAAGTAAGGGACACAGAAGCAGGGAGGAGACACCTAGTGGAAATACAAAATACAGCAGCTGGGGGTGTTAACCCCTTCACTGCTGGTGCAGGAGGATGGCTGGATGCAGGTCAATTTCTGACCTGCTAAATACAGTTTTTTTTGTTTTTTTTAAATAAAAACAATACACTTTTTTTTTTTTACAAATAAAATATTTTATTTAAAAAAAAAAAAAAAACATCTCAAGAAACAAAATTGGAAGTGTGATTGTTGTGCAGTCATGTAATACACTTACACACACCGCCAAATGTAATGAACAAAAAAGTGGGAAAATAGGGTGGGAAAAAGGGACATGGGGATTTTCACCCAGGGGGGACAGTGGCCACTTTAAACTGCGCATTTTGTAGGTATGACTGACCGGTCATACCTTTCATGCAGTCTCCATAAAAATTTAACCCTTTGCGCCCAATTGATCCCAAGAGAAAAAACAAAATTTTTTTTTACCTTTTTCTTTAATTTTAATAAAGTAAATGGTGGGTTATCCATATAAGTAGGGTATGTAATGAAAGCCCTATTTGTGCTTAAAAAACAGTATATAATTTATGGGGGTGGAATAAAAGCCTAAGAGGCAAAACACTGTTGAACAAAGACATAGTCAAAAAGGTCAGAATTGCTCCGGTCCTTAAGTCAAATCCACCTCTGATTTTCCCGGTCCTTAAGGGGTTAATCATGGAAATAGCGTAATAATGTTTACGTGCCGGCATGAGTTGGAATCATAGCATCGTATGAAACAGTGTTTCTCAACTCCTGCCCTCAGGACCCACTAACAGGCCAGGACTTAGGGATTCCTCTGCTAGAGCACAGGTGTGGTGATCAGAGGCTCATTCACATTGATTAACTCACCTGTGCTCTAACAAGGAAATCATGTGATCAGAGGCTCATTCACATTGATTAACTCACCTGTGTTCTAACAAGGAAATCATGTGATCAGAGGCTCATTCACATTGATTAACTCACCTGTGTTCTAACAAGGAAATCATGTGATCAGAGGCTGATTCACACTGATTAACTCACCTGTGTTCTAACAAGGAAATCATGTGATCAGAGGCTCATTCACATTGATTAACTCACCTGTGTTCTAACAAGGAAATCATGTGATCAGAGGCTCATTCACATTGATTAACTCACCTGTGTTCTAACAAGGAAATCATGTGATCAGAGGCTCATTCACATTGATTAACTCACCTGTGCTCTAACAAGGAAATCATGTGATCAGAGGCTCATTCACATTGATTAACTCACCTGTGCTCTAACAAGGAAATCATGTGATCAGAGGCTCTTTCACATTGATTAACTCACCTGTGCTCTAACAAGGAAATCATGTGATCAGAGGCTCATTCACATTGATTGACTCACCTGTGTTCTAACAAGGAGATCATGTGATCAGAGGCTCATTCACATTGATTAACTCACCTGTGCTCTAACAAGGAAATCATGTGATCAGAGGCTCATTCACATTAACTCACCTGTGCTCTAACAAGGAAATCATCAGATCCTGGCCTGTTTGTGGGTCCTGAGGACAGGCGTTGAGAACCACTGCCCTAAGTCCTGGCCTGTTAGTGGGTCCTGAGGACAGCATACATCCCAACATTTCAAATTGACAAAGAGGGACAATTGTGTTTTAGAGGGTGTTGCTGGGGGCGTCGCCTGTGGGCAGAGCATTACCGAGAATATTTATGCTATTTCACGACCTATTGATACCTCCATGTGTAACCTAACACATGATTTAGATCAATAGAGTGTTTTATTTACACAGACTAATGTATAAATACACATACAGAGAAATCCCTAAGTCCTGGCCTGTTAGTGGGTCCTGAGGACCGGAGATGAGAACCACTGACTTAATGATTTCCCTGCTAGAGCACAGGTGTGTTGATCAGAGGCTCATTCACATTGATTAACTCACCTGTGTTCTAACAAGGAAATCATCAGATCCTGGCCTGTTAGTGGGTCCTGAGGACAGGAGTTGAGAACCACTGGTATAAAACTTACAGCAATACATCAATAGGACAGAAGAGACATCTTGGTGAAGTGTGATCTGTGTGTCGTCCCTGTCTGTACCATATGGTACAATGCAAATCCCCCTTTGGCAAATAACTTATCAGTGACGTGACAGGGATGGAAAGTGCAGGTGCACAGATCCCTCTTCGGGAAGATGTCTGCGCTGTCTCTCTGATGTAAGTTTCATTCAATGTTATGATTCCAAATCATGCCGGCACTTAAAGGAGCAGTAAACTTTTTTTTTATGAAAACATATTTTACAGAGCATTTCCTGCTGAGTAAAACAAGGTCACTCACATCGCTGTCAGATGTTTTATTCAAAAATTATAGCAGTTTAAATAATCAAGAAGTGAATGTACTGTGTTTACTTCCTGATAGTTCTGACAGGAAGTGAATTTACTGTGTGTTTACTTCCTGATAGTTCTAACTGACAGGAAGTGAATTTACTGTGTTTACTTCCTGATAGATCTAACTGACAGGAAGTGAATTTACTGTGTGTTTACTTCCTGATAGTTCTGACAGGAAGTGAATTTACTGTGTGTTTACTTCCTGATAGTTCTGACAGGAAGTGACTCAGCAGCTTCTATCACGTTCTATGGAGACCTGTATGTCTCTGATTTTTCTGACTTTCCTCTCCATTAGAATCTAACAGGAAATCTAATTAGAATTTGACCACTAGAGGGCACTGCTAATGTAAAAAACATGGGTTTAAACTGTAATAACTCTGGAAATATAAATCTCTCGGCAGTGGGAGTACCCTTATTTTACTCAATAGGAAAATCCCTACAATATATATTTTTTCATAAAAAAAGGTTAACTGCTCCCTTAAGAAATGTTATTGCACTATTTCCATGATTAACAACCTACTAATAATTAATTGGGGATAACTATGTAAGCATGACAGTTCTGCTTTAAGTGTTAAAAAGTTTCACTCATTTTACTGTTAAAACACATCGATCTGTATAGTTGGATTCTCCTCATCTGTATCATCCTCCACGTCTCACTCCTTAGATCTAAAATATTCTCCAACAGTGTAATGTGAATGACCCAACGACAAGGTTGAGAAGTATGCACCAAACCATAATCGCTTGACTGACCTTACTTGGAGAGTAGAAGACAACACTACCAGGATTAGCCAAGAGCTCAAGAATTTCCATTAAAGGGATAGTAATGTCAGAAAAAAGTATTAATTATATGGTAGATACAATTAAAAGAGAGTACTTGCACTTATTCGTATCTCTCAGACCGTTATGGTTTGAGAGATATAGGAAAATAAAGTTCTCTGGTCCCTCCCCTTTCTGCTTGACGAGCTGTAAAGGTGTCAGAAGCAGATTCTGGTTCCTTGATCAGACGGCGGCTCTTCAGCAGCTCCGACATAGTGATACCTAAAAATAAATACTTCATCAGATCAGTCTACAACGTGTGTCTGGTTTGCAACCACATGTTGTAGACCATTCTGATTAAGTATTTATCTTTCTCTGTCGTCCAATACAGGTTACTAGTAACTTTGGGTAGGCGATCAGCCCCTTTAAGTAGGCGGGAACAATTCTGAGAAGTGACTGCTGTGTGGAGCCTACCTCCTCTCCTTAGCTTGCAGCTAGCCAATCCCCATCCAGTAAGATTTGTTCCTTGGTCAAGACACAAGGCAAGAGAACAGTTCTGCTATAGTTTTAGCTTTTTTTATTATTTTTCTGTTAGATATGGGATACCACCATTAGACGGATTACCATCACTGACAATTCCCATCACCCAAATGTGGCTAGCTCTGTTTACCAGGTGCTTTTGTGGACCTAAGCCCTGGGGGGGGAAGTCTTGGCTGCAAGTTCTTTCCCCAGGAGTTGCCCACTGAGGCTTCTTCTTGATATATGGTAATCTGAAGACAGAAGATCTGCTGAAAAAGGTGAGCAACCCTTTGAGTGCTGAGGTCCACATGTCCCGCGCTTTTGAGTTCCTACTACATACCCATGCACTCATTGGGTTTATCTGTATATCTGTGAGGTATTTGGAGCAAGATTCTGTGGTAACTTAACCCTTTTACTGCTGGTTAGCATTTTTTGGGGGAGTTGTTGGCACTTTCCCTACTGGGACCAGTGTTTATTCGGTCTGCTGACTTGTTCTAGTGGGCTTTTGAGTGGTTTTACATTTTGGTATTCACCTTGTTAACTTTGTGTTCTGCGCCTTTAAGGCGTGTGTTTACTGCATAGACGCCATTGCTCCATTCACTTCTATGCTCCCTTCACAGCTTGGGAGGCCACTGTGTTGGACCCGTGGGTCTTGCCGGTGGTGGCTACGGGGTACAGGATCCCTTCCTCCTTCTCAGACATTCTCTTCTCGCTCTATCATCAGATAGCGCTGAAGGTCCAAGCTGTCCTGTCTCAGGATGCGGTTCCAGCCAAGAAGTTGTCATCCCTGGTGGGGAAGTTCATTTCTACCATAGAAGCAGTTCCGTTTGCCATGGCTTATACCAGGGAACGTCAGAGGTTTCTAATCCTGGCATGCCGGGGTCGACCGGATCTCCTGGAGAGGTCCCTATCTTTCCCTTTTCATGTGGAGCTGAGCCTTTCGTGGTGGCTCAGCCTGAACAATCTCCTGAGAGGCAGGCCCTTCCTGGTGCCATTCTGGACAACAGTGACAACAGACTCCAGCCTTTCCGGATGGGAAGCGGTCCTGGGGCACTTGAATGCTCAGGGCTGGTGGTCCCAGGAGGAATCTCTTCTTCCCATCAATGTCCTGGAGCTTTGGGCAATTTTTTTTCATGCCCTGGACATTGGACGAGACAGCTGGATGATTGCCCGGTCAGGGTACAGTCGACAATGCCACAGTGGTAGCCTACATCAACAAGCAAGGCGGCACAAGAAGTCTCGCAGCTTGGCTAGAGGTCAAGGCTATTTTGTCCTGGGCAGAGGAGCATGTCCCTGCCATTTCTGCTGTTCATATTCCTGGTGTAGACAATGTTCTGGCAGACTTCTTCAGTCGACAAACAGTGGACAAAGGTGAGTAGGAAATTCATTAAGAGGTGTTCAACCTCATTGTCCAGTTGTGGGGTCTTCCGTGCATCGACCTGATGGCAACAAGACACAGCAGGAAGATTCCAACGTTCTGCTCTCGCTGGGCGGATCCCCTGGCTCTGGCAGTGGATGCCTTGTCGATTCCGTGGAATTTCCCTCTGGCATACATCTTTCCTCCCATTCCCCTGTTGCATAGGGTGCTACTGAAACTGCGACTGGAGAGCTGCCCAATCATTCTGATTGCTCCGTATTGGCCTCGGCAGGCTTGGTTTCCAGAGCTTCTGGATCTCTCAGTGGCGGAACCTCTTCGGCTTCCCTCCTGTCCAGATCTTCTTCTACAGGGTTACCTGTGTAAGGAGGATTTTCATCGCCTGACTTTGATGGCATGGAGATTGAATCCTCGATTTTGAAGAAGAAGAAAGGATTTTCTTCTTGTGTGGTGGCTACTATGCTTAGTGCCCGTAAGCCGGTTTCCTCTAAGGCCTAACATCGTGTCTGGCTGACCTTTCTCTCTTGGTGTGCTGATAGGGACTTATCTCCGGATTTTGGTCTTCCTGCGGTCCTTTCCTTCCTCCAGGATGGTGTGGATAAGGGTCTCAGTCTGAGTTCTCTCAAGGTTCAGACTTCTGCTCTCTCTGTTTTCTTTCAGAGGCGCCTTGCTATTCTTCCTTATGTCAAGGTTTTCTTCCAAGGCATTGTTCAAACCCATCCTGGGTTTAAGACTCCCGCTCCACAGTGGGACCTTAACTTTGTTTTGGGCGTCCTTCAGTGCCCTCCCTTTGAGTCATTGGCCAGTATTCCCCTCCGTCTGATGACGTGGAAGATGGCTTTTCTCCTGGCGATCGTGTCTGTTCACGTGTTGCGGAGCTGCATGCCCTAACTTGTCGGTCACCCTTTTTGGCATTTCACAAGGACAAGACGGTACTTCGCAGGAGTTTCTCCCGAAAGTGGTGTCTGAGTTCCACATTAATCAGGAGATTGTGGTTCCTTCTTTCTGCCTTAACCCTACTTCTGACAAAGATAAGGATCTTCACCTGTTGGATGTTGTGCATTGTCTCAAGTTCTATGTGCATCGCCCTGAGGCATTGAGGCAGTCTGACACTCTTTTTGTCATTCCTGAGGGTCCCAGGGCAGGGAAGCCTGCTTCCAAGGTGACCATTGCTTCTTGGATCAAGTCCATTATTCGTAAGGCTTATGAACTTAGGAAGAAGCCTGTTCCCTTTCAGGTCATGGCTCATTCTATGAGGTCTATTGGGGCATCTTGGGCCTACAAGAATCAGGCCTCAGCTGATCCGTTGTGCAAGGCGGCCATTTGGTCGTTTCTGCATACCTTCTCGAAACACTACCGTGTTGATGCGCAGTTTTGGGAGGAAGATGTTGGAGGCAGCCTTGC
Source organism: Rhinophrynus dorsalis (assembly GCA_037306005.1). Lineage (NCBI taxonomy): Eukaryota > Metazoa > Chordata > Amphibia > Anura > Rhinophrynidae > Rhinophrynus > Rhinophrynus dorsalis. The sequence goes on along the minus strand of CM074724.1, from coordinate 399,102,853 downwards.
CTGTCTAGGATCTCATTAGTCTCTCAGTACTCTTTTACTTTTGAGCTTTGTTGGCTCTAGTCCAGTGTGCTGTGTATCAGTTCCTGGGGTCTGTTTTACCCCTGTTCAATGTCCGTTGACACTTTGTTGCTATTGTTGAGTATTCATGATCTGTTGGTTCATTGGTGCTCTGGTGACTTTCTTCCCACCCTGGGGAACTTAATGGTTGGACATCCCAAAGTTACCAGTAACCTGCATTGGACGACAGAGAAAAGAGGATTTTAGTTTTACCTGTTAAATCCTTTTCTCTTAGTCCATATAGGTTACTGGTCTCCCACCCAGTCAAGGGACCATGCTTGGCTCTCCTGTGGCAGAACGTGGGGGTCCTTTCGGGTTCATGCTCACAGGAGTCTTCCTATACCTTCTTACTACCTAGTAAATAGTTTGTTTTCAAATCTTACTGGATGGGGATTGGCCAGCTGCAAGCTAAGGAGAGAAGGTAGGCTCCACCCAGCAGTCACTTCTTAGAATTGTTCCTGCCTACTTAAAGGGGCTGATCACCTACTCAAAGTTACCAGTAACCTGTATGGACTAAGAGAAAAGGATTTAACAGGTGATACTAAAATCCTCTTTTAGATATCGTTATATCGTTGCTGCTGAAGAGCCACATCTGGTCAAGCGACCAGAAACTGCTTCTGACAACTTTACAGCTCGTCAAGCAGAAAGGGGAGGGACCAGAGCACTTTATTTTCCTATATCTCTCAAACCATAACAGTTTGAGAGATACGAATAAGTGCAAGTACTCTCTTTTAATTGTATCTACCATATAGTTAATACTTTTTTTCTGACATTACTATCCCTTTAAAGAACAGGTGTTTCAGCTGGTCTGGTTATATGTGTGCTGTGCAGGACCTTGCAGATTTATCCAAAATATTTCTAGCCATAGCTGACGCTCATATTCTGAAACTCCTAAAATCAAGCTGATCAAATGTTTTAGCACAGTGTTCACAAAGGTTAACCATTTTTTCTTTTGAGAGGTTTGTACATTGTGTGTTAAATACTCCTCTGATACAATAGTGTGTTTGTATCTGTCCTCCCTCATCCTTCCTGTAAAGGGCGAATGTGGTTGGACAAGAGGAGCCTTGACTTTGGATAATGGGTATTGTAGTCAAATAACATCTGGAGTCTGGCAGGTTGTCCATCCCTGACCTGCATGTGAAGGGACTTGTGGAGACCCTGACATGAAACACATTTACAAAGGTCTCCTAGACAGCTAAAATGTTAAAGAAGAAAGTTGCAGTCCTCACTTTATGCTTCACAAAGTGTTCATTAATGGGCTGTTCATGCTGGTGATAAAAAGTAAACAGATTTAATTGGTGTCATATACTCTAAATTGGAAACAACTTGGAGAATCCTCATTAGAGAAAGATTTAGGAGTACTGATAGACGATAGACTTCACAGCAGTGTGCAGAGTCATTCAGCTGCTGCAAGAGCAAATTGGGTACTATCATGTGTAAAAGGGGATATCAGTGCATGGGAATATAATTCTACCTCTATATAAACCCTTGGTTAGGCCTCCTCTAGAATATGAAGTACAATTTTGGGCGCCTGTTCTAAAAAAAAAAAAAGACAATACTGAACTGGAAAAAGTGCAGAGACGTGCAACAAAACTGGTAAAGGGATTGGAGGATCTGAGTTACAAAGAGAGACTAGCCAAACTGGGTTTGTTTACATTAGAGAAGAGACATCTAAGGGGTGATATGATTACCATTTACACATACATTCAAGGTCAATACAAATAACTATCCAATTAATTATTTATGCAAAGAGCTGAGCTAAGAACAAGAGGTCATCCATTAAGACTTGAGGAAAGGTGCTTTCGACTAAAACATAGGCAGGGATTCTTTACAGTAAGGGCGGTAAGGCTATGGAATTCTTTGCCTCTGGATGTTGTGCTTGCAGATAATGCAACTGCATTCAAAAAAGCAATGGATACCTATCTAGCACAGAACAATATTGACAATTATGACAGATGGCTTCAAAGCAAATAGGATATTGATCTGGGGAACTATTTGACTACCAATTAGAGTCAGGAAGGAATAATTCCCCCCACACACACACACTTGGGACTAGATTGGAAATGGCTCCAGAGGGCTGGTTTTTTTTTTTTTTTTTTGTTTTTTTTTTTGTTTTTTTTTTTTTTGCTTTCCTGTGGATCAACAGGGGTGTTTTTGGTATGGGCTGGACTTGATGGACGCATGTCTTTTTTCAGCCTTGTCCACTATGTTACTATGGTGTCCTGCAGACATTTTTTTTTTCCTTTAATTGTGCCCATATTGTACATGGTCTTCTCTACAGTACTGTAAATTAAAAGAACGCACCACCATCTTCATAGTACACACACAGGTTGGACTGCAGAGCATGAATATCAACGGGTCTTTTAGTCTGTAGAACTGAACCACAGATTTTGCAGTAGGTATATACAATGGACAAAATTGATTGCAATCTATAGTGAAATTGACCCTCAGAACTTGCACTCTATATAACAAACCCACAGAGCTTGCAATCATTTGTGAAAATGATTTTCTGTGCCTGCAGACGAGAGGAGAACTGATCCACAGAGGCGATGATACTGTACAGTACAGATAGAGATTGGACACTAGTAAAATTGTCGATCGGAGATTGCAGTCTATATATCTGACCCACAGATTCCCGGACCGGTATCTCTTCCACGGAAGTAAAGTTGCCCACAAACTGTCCTCATTTGTGAGGCAAATGGGGCTGTCTTTTTTGTGGCTCCATTAAAAGAAATGCTAATGGCCACAATGAATTTTGACCTTGCGCCTTTGTTCAAGAGGTAATCGCTTTAGTTCAGTGGTTCTCAACCTGTGGGTCGGGACCCCTTCGGGGGTCGAATGACGATTTGCCAGGGGTCGCCTAAAACCATCAGATATTTATATTTTGATTCATAACGGTAGCAAAATGACAGCGATGAAGGAGCAACGAAAATAATTTTACTGTTAGGGGTCGCCACAAGGGTAGCGGCACTAGAAAGGTTGAGAACCCCTGGTTTAGTTAATCCTGAGTGTAAAGTCCAGGGAGGTGGATATGATTGTTGCCAGGACTTCTGGACCTCAAACCCTGCCCACTGGAATTTGCCATGGATATGAAACACAACTTAAAGGTGTTATCACTTAAACCAGGGCTGTCCACGTTCAGTCCTCCAGTGCCACCTACAGGCCAGGATGTAAGGACTTCCCTGAATAAGCACAGGTGAGTTATTCAGTGAATCATTCATTGTGACTGACTCATCTGTTTGTAATCAGGGAAATTCTTAAATCCTGGCCTGTTGGTTGTCCTTGAGGACTGGAACTAGACAGCCCTGTCTTAAACCAAAGAGCAAGGGTCATTCTGATAGTACGGTAAGTCGTATTTACTAATAGGAGGTGTATGACTTAAAGGGATAGTAATGTTTCATAATAAAAGCAGCCCATAGTATTTGGACTTTGGAGAGTGTTATTTCAATTCTGTCAGAGTTGTAGTTCAAGAGTAATTCAATGACAAAGTATCCCCCTCCTGCCCCTTTTACTGATGTAACACTGCTCAGCCAGATCAGAAGGGAGGTGCCCAGGTAGACTGCAGAGAGGGACAATCTCCAATGAAGATAAGGGAAAAAGCTGAAAAACGTGTCAAGGGGGGCAGGGCTTTCATTGTTCTCATAGGAAGAAGATTGTCCCCTTCTGTTATATGTCTGGTCTATGGACTGGTTTCCACATCTGAGAAGAGATGGCTTACACTAGGTAAAAGGGGCGGGAGGGGAACTTTGCTTGTGAATATCTCTTAAACCATAATTTTTTTAATGCCTACAAAATAAAATAAATATAAAACGAATTATTACTATCCCTTTAATCAAAAACCCCCAACTGGTGAAGCAAACCCCCTTCTAACTCCACGATAATGAATACAGAGCTGGAACGACACTCCTGTTGAAGACACCTAAACCTTTCATGTGCTGTTATGGAGCCAATCGCTACTTTAAAAAAGAGAAAGCGCTACTTACATCCCACACCATAAGGATGATGAAATAGTCTCACAACCCAAACACTGTGAAACACAACCCAAGGTCTTAACCTACACCAAATAAATCCAGTGTGTGACATGTTAAAGGGATAGTAATACTTAAGATGCAAAATAATGTGTTGTAGAGTTTATCCCCCTGAGTAAAACAAGGGCACTCCCGCTGCTGAGAGATATTTTATTAAAGAACTAGCTGAAAAGCCTGTGTACACGGGCCACAGTAGCACCCAGCAACCTTGGCTGGTGGCCGGATCCTGTTGGCCGAGCTGCAGTCATGTGCAGTACTGACTGCCCGAACGTGCCGCGGCTGATAACAGAGCGGGGCGCTCCGAATTCAGACCGTAGTAGTCCCAGGAAGGTGCGCAGAGAGGGCCACGTCTGAATTCAGAGAACCCCGCTTCCGTTACCAGCCACAGCACGTTCGGGCAGTCATTACTGAGCATGACTGCAGCGCGCGCAGCAGTCTCTACTGCACATGACGGCTTCTGACAAACATACTTTTAGCAAATTATAATATAGGATTATAACAGCTCAAACTTGAATTTTTTAGGTGCAATATCACAGTGTCCTGAAAATTTGCAGTGGTGCTGTTGCTACATCATCCTATGGAGATTTATGGTTTACAAACCAGAGCAGTCCATAGGATGGTGTCAAAACAGCGCCACTGTAAATTTTCAGGACACTGTGATATTGCACCTAATAAATTCAAGTTTGAGCTATTATAATTTTTTAATAAAATATCTCTCAGCAGTGGGAGTACCCTTGTTTTAGTCATAGGGATAAATCCTACAACATATATTTTTTTACATTTTAAGTATTACTGTCCATTTAAAATAGATAGTATTCCTAATCCGAGGTGAAAAGGGTCTGTATGTGCGACCCTGCTGCTGCTGCAGGAGTTGTGTGAGGCTTGTGTGTGTGGGGAGTGTGTTTGGGGGGGGGTTGTGTGTGGCTTGTGAATAAAGTGAGGCCAAAGTTGTGTGGGGCTTGTGTGTGTGTGTGGCTTGTGTGTGTGTGTGTGTGGGGCTTGTGTGTGTGGCTTGTGAATAAAGTGAGGCCACAATTGTGTGGGGCTTGTGTGTGTGTAGCTCATGTGTGTTTCTGTGGTGTAGGAGTGAGTAGCAGCCATTTTGTTCTTTTGTAAGTTTTGTTGGATAGTGGTGGGCCGGCCAACTCCCTGCATGATTTTCACAAGCGTTGCAGTGGCACGACCCCATTGACTCACCCAATGGAAGCAGTAACTCCTCCTTACTGCCGCCCCTGAGTGTGTTTTGTCAGGCACAAAGTCTTCTTTTATATATATAGATGATAAAAATAATGGTATCTTTAGAAACCCATCTTATGGCAAGAAAAACAGTATATACTATATGTGGATGCATTAAATGAGTAAGAGGAAAATTACAGCTAAACACAAACACGGTGTTAATACAGCCATTGTCCTTCTGTTTACTCATTTAATATCCCCACATATGTTATATACTGTTTTTCTTGCCATGGGATTTATAAAGATACTATTATTTTCATCAAATTTCCTGTAAAACAATTTATACAATATGATGAATTAAATGTAACAAATGCACTTTTTTAACTTTGGTACAAAAAATCTTTTACACATCTACAAACGCTAAAAACACCCCTGCTAAATAGAATATAATATTTATCTTGATTTTAGAAATACCCAATGTTTACATGTTTTTTTAATGTTCTTGTCAAGTTATATGGCAATATCTAAAAGTAGCAAAAATTGAGGTGTCCCAAAACATTTGGCTACTAGTGTACATTGTGAGACTTAGTAAATGACACAGTGTCAGGGGCTATTTCTACCAATCAATGAGTAAAAAGCCCTATTTAAATAATAGTATTTTATATATCCTCTATGGTACATTTACTTTACCCCACAATTGCTCCATTTGTCAGCAGATGGGTATCAGTATACGGGGCAGTATAATTGCACATCAGCTGGAGTTACCGGGAAGGAGAGGGCGGCATCCCTGGGCCGGCTCCGCACATCCAGCCACTACTGCAGCGTCTCTTCTATCTGGTGCCTGGGATCCCTGTGTAGGAGAGGAGACACCTAGTGTCTACCACGAGGACTGCAGCGGGGAGGAGGGGGCCCCTTGGAGACAAAGGCCAGGCTGGATAGAAAGAGTGAGATGAGATTTGGAACTCTGCCTGCCCACTCATTTGTGCATATTAACCCCTTGAGGGTGAGAAGGGGAGTGTAATTCTTGCACATCTCTGGCCCTCATGGGGTTAATGAGAACATAACGGGCTATTACTGTAACTATGTAACCAGCATTTTGTGTCCCATCTGTATAGCTGAATGCACTTGAGCTCACTGGGTTAAGTTTAGATGTTTTCCTGTTGTTTGCTACCCCATTGTTTGTGTTGTAAGTTTTGAGGTGAGAGGAGATGCCCTTTTCATAAAAAGTGTGCCAATATGAACTTCATGAGATTGCGGCTGGTTGTATAGACAAAACAATGCTGTTTCCTCCAAAAGCAGAATATGTTGGATATCAGGCCTTCATACAGCACAGTCAGACATTTTTTTGGTTTGTCTCAATGGATAGTGAGGGGTGTGGAAAAGTAAGTGCTTGTCTATGTTGAGCTCGCTGCAATGTATAGGAGATAGGCTAATCTCATCCCAGCTGCCTCCATGAGGTGTGTGTGGCATGGACATAGAATTTGTGGTCACCTGACCACTTCTTCTTTTATTGTATAGATAATGCAATTAAAGGGATAGTAATACCTGAAAATAAGTTTATTTTATATTGTAGTCCTTAAAAAACCATGAAAAATGATATAAGTCTTATCTCCCAAACCTTTATGGTTTGGGAGATATTCAGAAGTAAAGTTTCCCCTGGAGTGACGTCATTGCTCCACCCTTCAGATTTGGAATCTGGTCCCCCGACCGGCTGTGCCTCTCCAGAAGTGCTGAGATCAACATCTTTAAAAAGAATTTCTTAATTGGAATGGTCTACAAAGTGTGCTTTCAAGCCAGGCACACTTTGTAGATAGTTCCAATTAAGTAGTTCTTTTCAAAGATCGTGATCTTGGCACTGCTAAAGAGCTGCCGGTTGCTATGTGGACCGAATTCCAAATCTGTCCACTAGATGGCAGACTTGGCTGAAACAGCCAGGAAAAGAGAACTTTACTAATTTTTACATTTGAATATTTCCCAAACCATAAAGGTTTGGGAGATAAGACTTATATCACTTTTCATGTTTTTTTAAGGGCTACAATATAAAATAAAATTATTTTCAAGTATTACTATCCCTTTAAATCCAGTGATGCCATCTTATTTCTACTGTGAGCAAAACCCTAGTGAGGGGAATAAGGGGGGTGTTTATACCTTCCCTAAATGCAAAAGCATTTGTGTGCAGGGAGCCACTAATCAAGGAGGAGACAAAATCTTCCAAAGTATATTAATCCCTTAACGACCGAGTGCCGTGCTATGACCGCCATGCGGTTTTTGCGTTAAGAACCGGTGACGGTCATAGCACGTCACATACATTTTACTTACAGCGCTTACAGCAGTCTCTCTCAGTTCCCAGTGCGGCGTGCCGGTACATGTCACAGGTCACGCGTGCCGGCATGTCGGAATCTTCAAAGCGGTCCTTAAGGAAAGGTTACTTCCCAGGACCGCGGACGCCAAGGGGTTAAAAAAACACCAAAGAAATAACAAATAAAACAAAACACATGATTTCTGTTTCTTTACTTATCAATAGTGTTCAAATAGATACAGCAGACAGGAGAATACAAAGACTTTACTTTGGCTCCATTTACAGAAAGTAAACAAAAGCAAAAGTCTGCACCTCAATCATTTATTTACTATAGGGAATAAACAGTGAGGGTTTAGTTCTATGTTTGTGGCCAAAGCCAAACACATGTGTAGTTTGTCAACCAAAGTAAATGTACCTTGTGTTCCTCGGATCATTAAAGGGATAGTAATACTTCGTTTTATCTTTATTTTATTTTGTAGCATAAAAAAAACACGAAGAACGATATAAGTCTCATCTCTCAAACCTTTATGGTTTGAGAGATATTCACAAGCAAAGTTTCCCCTCTCGCCCCTTTTACCTAGTGTAAGCCATCTCTTCTCAGATGTGGAATCCAGTCCATAGACCAGACAGATAACAGAAGGGGACAATCTACGTCCTATGAGAACAATGAAAGCCCTGCCCCCCTTGACAAGTTTTTCAGCTTTTTCCCTTATCTTTATTGAAGATTGTCCCTCTCTGCAGTCTACCTGGGCACCGCCCTTCTGATCTGGCTGAGCAGTGTTACATTAGTAAAAGGGACGGGAGGGGGATACTTTGTCATTGAATTACTCTTGTACTACAACTCTGACAGAATTGATATAACACTCTCCAAAGTCTAAATACTATGATTATTAATTAGATCTGCTTTTATTATGAAACATTAGTATCCCTTTAAGTGAACATGTATTTAGTATAATGCAATTAAAAAGCAGTGATAGTGTCTTACCTCGGCTGTGAGGGTAATCAGGAAGACACGTACGGGGAGCAACTAACCAAGGAGCCATGACTTTGGTGGGCAAATTACACACACTTCTGGCCACAAACATGTAACTAAATCCTCACTGTTTGTTATGCGTCACATAGGATTTGCTGGTAATTGGTAGGATCTGACGTGCAGACTTTTTCTTTTGTTTATTTCCCCACCGGGGAACTCTTAGGGTTTTGACCCAAATCTCAGGGTGAAGGGCCAGATCCTAAGGGTGGGATACATGATTGCTCTCTGTTATCTAAACCTCTACAATAAACTGCTTTTTAGTCTCTAAACTGGTGTCACGTGTACCAAGAAGACAGAGCCAGGAGTCCTGCTTGTCTTGTGTGTGTGTTTGTGCAGGGATACATTTAACCCTTTGCGTGCCAGAGGGGTACACAATGCTTTTTAATGAGTTGGGTACCCCTCTGGCACTCAAAGCATTAAGTTGTTGCATGTTATTGGTTCCTTGTGGACTGATCGGAGCAGGGACGTAATGGTAGCCTCCCACTGCAAAGCAATGTGCTGCATGCCCCTATGGCACTCAAAGGGTTAACCGTGTACTGCTCTATACCCCCTCTATCTTACTCCGTCTGAGTCCGTAGTTTTTTTTATCATTTGTCATAATGGTCATCTCTCTAGAGATCCACATTGGTTTTTCTGATCCTGAAGATGTTCTGCAGTAGCTGTGGTTTTCCCCTTTTACAAGATGCTCTGAATAAGGGGACAAGTGAGGTTCACGCATCCGATATAATAATTCACTAGTCATGTGTAGTAGAGACTGTGCGCGTTCAGGCTGTCTCTACTGCGCAAGACTGCATCGTGTGGAGCAGTGAGGTAGCGGCCGCTTAACATCACCCGGACCTTGGCCCTAGTCTCTTTATACATGTACAGTATTGTGATCAGATGCAGAACCAACGTGGATAAGTTTAGTGCTAAACTGATGGTAACCTAGGGACTAATTACATATCCCGATTGATTTAGGTGGGGATTTTAACACTTAACATGCTAGATTGGAATGTTGATTGGAATGCAATGATTTGGAGACCTCTAACACACAATGGTGTAAAAGCCTCATTTCTCTCAATGAGAAGTCTATCAGAATAGACTAAAGGATCTGAACATGTATAGCTTGGAGGAGAGAAGAGAGAGAGGGGATATGACAGACACATTCACATACATGAAGGGATTCAACAAAGTGCAGGAGGGAAGCACATTTCACAGGAGTAAAAATGTTAGGACAAGAGGCCATAGTCTACAACTAGAGGGACACAGGTTTAGATGTAATGTAAGAAAGTTTTACTTCACTGAGAGGGTAGTAGATAAGTGGAATAGCCAACCAGCAGAAGTGGTAGAGGTTAGTACAGTTAGGGGATGTAAACATGATTGGGATAGGTGTGAGGCTGTCCTGAACAAAAGAAAAGACAAAGGACCAAATAAGGTTTGAGGTTTTACAGTAGGAAAATGGGCGACTAGATTGGGCAAATGGTTCTTATCTGCCAACAAATTCTATGTTTCTATGAATTGTCCCATGAAATGCGGCTGGATTGACCAGGTTTGATTGGCTTCTGCTTTGTGCGTATGGTTGGACACTAGTCATGGGTTGATATTATTGTTATTAACCCTCTAAGTGCCAGATGTATGTCCAATGCATTGATATGAAATGTGTTGGACGCCTCTCTGGCAGACTGGCTCTCAGAGTGTTACTGTGAATCTGCCCACTGACAGAACTTTCATACAATATCTCTGTAACCTGCCGGACGTTATGGAGGAGTCCAATACACTGAATGTGTGGAGACATCGCTAGCAACTTGGAAATATAAAACCTAGTTTTTATACCCACCATGTCCCTTCCAATCTAACAATCCATTTACTGCCAACTAATCCACTGAAATTTGTGCTGGGACTGACCGGCAGACATAGTGGTAATTGCGTAGGATGCCCACATGAGGGCAGTAGATACTTACTGGCAACATTCCATGTAAACAAGAAAACAACATTTACTGCTCACATCTGCTCCTTCTCCCAGCAGGAGCTACAATCCAAGTGCAGCTACAGAAGTAGCATAACTCATTTATATTGTAAGTTATATAGTATCTCTAGTGCAGCTGTACTTACATTGTAAGCTCTGTAGTTGCACCAGTGTAACCCCATTTCAATTGTAAGCTCTGTGGTATTGCTTGCCTTACTTCACAACACTAACTCTTTGAGTGACAGAGGGGTATGCCACGCATTGCACAGCAATGTGTGGCATACCCCTTTGGCACTCAAAGGGTTATTGGCAATTTTAAAATTAACAAATAATTGGGGTCTGGGTAGGGTTGCCACCTTTTCTTAAAAAATAATACCAGCCAAGGCATTCCCTCCATAGACTTAACATTGGACAGAAGACAATTTTTTACCGGCCTGCCAATAAAATACCGGCTGGGTGGCAACTCTAGGTATGGGACAGTGGGCTGGAACAACTGTAAAATCGGGCCACTTGTTTGTAGTTTCTCTCCAGGCCACAAGGTGCCAGCCCTCCCCTGTTGGTATTCAAAGAGTTAAAGGGAATCTGAATATGTAGAATGTCCTTCTGTGTAAGAGTGACCATCACACTGGCTATATGACTAGTGATTTACAGAGAAGAAGGCAGAGATGCTCAACTCGGCTCATGTAAGGGTATGCAAAATTCACCAGGACTGTGTCCTTGCACCCAGAGTGCAATCTTTCTAAGCTCCCCACTGCCATACACAGAGAAAATACATCCTGAATCTTACCATACAGTTTCTGCCAAAAGACAATCCCTTGCTGAACAACAGAAGCAGCTGGCTACACAGGTCTGGTATCACCAATCCCCACCCACCCCAACAACAGACCCTAAACACCCACTTCAAAAGTAGGTAAACACCTCTAAGGTTATTGGAATGGAATACCAAGCCTTTCACAGCCTTCATTTAACTTGTGGTGACATGAATATAACAAAATATCATAGTACACAGAAGACAAGACATAAAAACAAACATAACAGGGTATAACAATTTTAGGGTGTAGGATGGGGAGTATAATGAAAACACTGGAGAGAAACGGAAGGTCCCAGAATGCAACACTGACATATTTGCATACTTGCACGGGACACAGCAATGCTGCAATGTAGGTCACCAATCAATAGATAGCAGTGCATAGTACAATGCTGCAATGCAAGGTTCAACCAATAGACGGCAGTGCATAGCACAATGCTGCAATTCAAGGTTCAACCAATAGATGGCAGTGCATAGCACAATGCTGCAGTGTAAGGTTCAACCAATAGATGGCGAGGTTGAGTTCAAAGGATTTGAGATAGGAAAAGTCCATAACAGATGTTTTGCTGGAATGTCCATGTAATCTCACAGTCCTCCTATATCACAGGGACATGAAAGTTGAACCTCCTGTTTCTTCACACTGTATGATATGCTTCAGAATATTTCTTCTCTGTGTATGGCATTTGTGAGCTAAAAGAGATTGCACCCTGGGTGTGAGGACACAGTCCCAATGAGCTTTTGCATACACTTGCAAGCTCATGAGCTTAGTTGAGCATCTCTGACTTCTTCTATGTCACACTAAGGGTAATGGAGGAATCCAATTAACCTGGTAATAAGTAGCAGTATTGAAAGGACAAATGTATATATCCAAGTACCTGTTCCACAATAAATTTCATACAGATCTGCATGTAGTGTGTAGTTGTAGTCTGTTAGATGTAAAAGCAAGTGTGCAGGTCTAATAGACTCTTCAAAACCATTCAATATGTGCGACATAAAACCAAGACTGCACTTTAACTTAAATCACACATATCCAGATGATACAAAATCAAAAGCAGTTTGTACCTTTATTGTTTTGATTAATAACAAATTCTTCACGTACCACGTTGCTGAGTGAGGGCAACATACGGGATTCAACTAGAGCAGCAGAGTCACTGTTCCATTCTACATGTTTCACCCTTAATCATGATGGCAACAAGCCTCCCGTAAGTCCCGTTAGTTTAAAAGGACGAGGAACCAATGGGAAACATTGTATCCATTTTAATCCAATGAGAATCAGTTTAATTGCCTAAGCAGAAAAGATGGCAGATACTGTCATTCATTAAAAAGAACAGGGCTTAATAGAGAGTTAAACTTACCCCAGTCTGTATGTTGGATCGCAAAGATACAACGACAGAATAATATCATCTCAATAGGGCTTAAAATGTGAAGTCCTTTGCTACTAGCCAGACCTGAAAAATTACTCGCCACTGCAATACATAGCATACCCACCAGGGCTGAATTTTTACTCACCATTGGCTAGTGGCGTGTGGAAATTTTGAGCCCTGATCTCAATATACTGTTGTACTCTCACAAGATATCTACCCACACTGCAGACCGATAGGCTAACCTCCCCATGGAAACGTATAAATGAGCCGCTGCAGCTCGCAAATCAAACGGCCAAACTTCCATAATTAAAGGCAATGTTAAAAGTGACGTCAATTTCTGACATTAGGCAATACAGTTCATTAAAGTCTCCTCATCATAGTAAACTCGTCCTTAAAACAAACAGACCCACTATAAAATAGGAGAAAAATAGCCCTAATATAGAATTAAGCAATAAGATAAAATAAAATAAAATCAGTGCCAGAGATACTGCAAAAATGGAGATATAAGTTTTCACAGATTTCACATAATGATATCACTTCTAAACGATACCAGGAATTTCAGTATGTCCAGAAGCTTCTACTCACAAATGGCTGTAACGAACTTCTATTAACCTATGGCATGTGACGGGAAAAACGACTCATGTACATGAAAGGCAGGAAACGACTAGATATGTATGAGTTGTTTTTCCCGTCACGTGCCATAGGTTAATAGAATCTCGTTATAGCGACAGGAGGCTCTCTGACTTCTATGTGCATGCAAATTACTCTTAGGGTTAGTCACCCTAAGGGTAATGGGGGAATCCAGATGTGGTCCTCTTGCTCACAAGTGCCTCGATGGGTTAGATGCACCTCACTGGTAAGTTTTAACAAGGATGAGATGGGCAGCTGGGGTTTTATGTTTTCTTTGTTGTGAGAATAATTGTTTTGGGTTTTGTGGCTGGACTGTCATTTGGTAGGACCTGTATAAGATGCTTCAGAATATTTCTTCTCTGTGTGTAGTATTTGTGAGATAAAAGAGATTGCACCCGGGGTGTGAAAACACAGTTCCAGTGAGATTTTGCATACTCTTGGAAGCTCATGGGTCTAGTTGAGCATCTCTGACTTCTTCTATGTATTTGCAAATTGGTCTTAGTGTTAGTCACCCTAAGGTTAATGGGGGAATCCAGATGTGGTCTCCTTCTCATGAGTTCCTAGAGCAGGGCTCAAAATTTTCACCCGCTACTAGCCAATGGCGAGTGAAAATTCAGCCCTGGTGGGTATGTTATGGCTTGCAGTGGCGAGTAACTTTTCAGGTCTGGCTAGTAACAAAGGACTTCAACTTTTAAACCCTGGCCTAGAGGGATCAGCTGCACCTCACCGGCGAGGCCCAACAAGACTGAAACGTACATCTGGGGTTTTCTGTTTCTCTTGTTCAGAGAAGAATTGTCTGGCATTTTGTGGCTGGACTGTCATTTTTGCAAGACCAGTATGACATGCTTCAGGATATTTCTTCTCATTGTATGGCATTTGTGAGCTAAAAGAGATTGTACCCTGGGTGCGAGGACACAGTCCCAGTGAGTGTTTACATACCCTTGTAAGCTCATGAGCCTAGTTGACCATCTCTGACTTCTTCTATGTATATGCAAATTGCTCTTAGGGTTAGTCACCCTAAAGGTAATGGGGGGATCCAGATGTGCTCCCCTTGCTCACAAGCCCCTAGAGATAAGATGCAGTTCACTGATGAGCCCCAAACTTACGTCTGGGGATTTTTTTTTTTTTTGTTTCCTTTGTTCAGAGAAGAATTATCTGGCATTTTGTGGCTGGACTGGCATTTTGGCAGGACCTGTATGATATGCATAATATCTCTTCTCTGTGTATGGCACTGGTGAGCTAAGAGAGATTGCACCCTGGGTGCGAGGACACAGTCCTAGTGAGCTCTTGTATACCTGTGCAAGCTCATGAGTCTAGTTGAGGCATCTTTGACTTCTTCTACCTATATGCAAATTGCTCTTAGGGTTAGTCACCGTATGGGTAATGGAGGAATCCAGACATGGACCCGATGCTCACAAGTGCCTAGAGGGATCAGCTGCAAATCACCTATGAGGCCCAAGCAGTCTGAAATGTATATCTGGGGTTTTCTGTTCAGCGTGTTCACAGAAAAATTGTCTGGCATTTTGTGTGCAGGACCTGTATGATAAGCTTCAGAATATTTCTTCTCTGTGTATGGAATTTGTGAGATAAAAGAGATTGTACCCTGGGTGTGAGGACACAGTCCCAGTGAGATTTTGCAGACCTGTGTAAGCTCATGGGCCTAGTTGAGCATCTCTGACTTCTTCTATGTATATGCAAATTGCTCTTAGGGTTAGTCACACTAAGGGTAATGGAGGAATCCAATTAACCTTGTAATAAGCAGCAGTATTGAAAGAACAAATGTATATGATCAAGAACCCATGCCACAATAAATGTCATACAGGTCTTCATATAGTGTGTAGCTGTAGTCTGTTAGATGTAAAAACAAGTGTGCTGGTCTAATTGACAAAACTGTTTAATATATGTAACATAAAGCCAAGACTGCACTATAACTTGCAAATTGCTCTTAGGGTTAATCACACTAAGGGTAATGGGGGGAATCCCATAGTATTCTTGCTCACAAGTGGCTAGAGGGATCAGCTGTACCTCACTGATGAGTCCCAACAAGGCTCTAATGGACATCTGGGTTTTTTGTTTGCTTTTTTTTTGTTTCCTGTGTCCAGAGAAGACTTGTCTGGCATTTTGTGGCTGCACTGTAATTTGTTAGGACCTGTATGACATGCTTCAGAATATTTCTTCTCTGTGTATGGCATTTGTGAGATAAAAGATGTTGCACCCTGGGTGTGAGGACACAGTCCCAGTGAGATTTTACATACCCTTGCAAGCTCATGAGTCTAGTTGAGCATCTCCGACTTCTTCTATCTATATGCAAATTGCTCTTATGGTTAGTCACCCTAAGGGTAATGGGGGAATTCAGATGTGGTCTCCTTGCTCACAAATGCCTAGAGGTATCAGCTACACATCATGGATAAGTTTCAACAAGGCTGAAATGGATATGTGGGGTTTCATGTTTCTCTTGTGAGAATAATTGTTTTGGATTTTATGGCTGGACTTTCATTTTGGCAAGACCTGTATGATATGTTTCAGAATATTTATTCTCTGTGTATGGCATTTGTGAGCTAAAAGATATTGCACCCTGGGTGTGAGGATACAGTTCCAGTGAGCTTTTGCATCCCTTAGCAAGCTCATGAGTCTAGCTGAGCATCTCTGACTTCTTCTATGTATATGCAAATTGTTCTTAGAGTTAGTCGCCCTAAGGGTAATGGGGGAATCCAGATGTGGTTTCCTTACTCACAAGCCCCTATCGGAATAAGGAGCACATTACTGATTGGAACCAACAAGACCAAAAGTGTACATCTGGGCTTTTCTGTTTCCCTTGTTCAGAGATTAATTGTTTTGGATTTCATGACTAGATTATCAATTTTGTAGGACCTGTATGATATGCTTCAGAATATTTCTTCTCTGTGTATGGTATCTGTGAGCTAAAAGAGATTGCACCCTGGGTGTGAGGACACAGTCCCAGTGAGTTTTTGCGTGCCCTTGCAAGCTCATGGGCCTAGTTGAGTATCTCTGACTAATGGGGGAATCCAGACGTGGTCCCTTTGCTCAGAAGGCCTAGAGGGATCAGCTACACGTTACCGAAAAGGCTTAACAAGACTGAAATGTATGTCTGGGGATTTTGTGGCTAGACTGTCATTTTGGCAGGATCTGTATGATATGCTTCAGAATATTTTTTTGCTGTGTATGGCATTTATGAGCTAAAATAGATTGCACCCTGGGTGTGAGGACACAGTCCTAGTGAGCTTTTGCATACCCTTTCTATCTCATGAGCCTAGCTGAGCATCTCTGACTTCTTCTATGTATATACAAATTGCAGTTAGTGTTAGTCACATTAAGGGTAATGGGGGAATCCAGATGTGGACCCCTTGCTCACAAGTGTCCAGAGGGATCAGCTACACCTCACCAATGAGTTCCAACAAGGCTGAAATGGACCTATGGGGTTTTCTGTTTCTCTTGTTAAGAGAATAATTATTTTGGATTTCGTGGCTGAGCTATCATTGTGGTAGGACCTGTATGATATGCTTCAGAATATTTCGTCTGTGTATGGCATTTGTAAGCAAAAATAGACTTTACCCTAGGTGTGAGGACACAGTCCCAGTGAGATTTTGCATACTCTTGCAATCTCATGAGCCTAGTTGAGCATCTCTGACTTCTTCTATGTATATGCAAATTGCTCTTAGGGTTATTCGCCCTAAGGGTAATGGGGGAATCCAGATGTGGTCTCCTTCTCACGAGTGCCTAGAGGGATCAGCTGCACCTCACTGATGAGGCCCAACAAGACTGAAGCAGACATCTGGGGTTTTCTGTTTCTCTTATTCAGAGAAGAGTTGTGTGGCATTTTGTGACTGGGCTATCTTTTTTTGCAGGACCTGTATGAGATGCTTCAGAATATTATTTCTCTGTGTATGGCATTTGTGAGATAAAAGAGATTGCACCCTGGGTGCGAGGACACAGTCCCAGTGAGATTTTGCATACACTTCCAAGTTCATGACTTCTTCTATCTATATGCAAATTACTCTTAGGGTTATTCACCCTAATTGTAATGGGGGGGGGAATCCAGATGTGGTCTCCTTGTTAACAAGTGCCTATATGAATCAGATGCATCTCATGGGTAGGTTTTAACAAGGCTGAAATGGACAGCTGGGGTTTTATTTTTCTCTTGTTGAGAGAATAATAGTTTTGGTTTTTTGTGACTGCACTTTCTTTTTGGCTGGATCTGTATGAGACGCTTCAGAATATTTCTTCTCTGTGTATGACATTTGTGAGATAAAAGAGATTGCACCCTGGGTGTAAGGACACAGTCCCAGTGAGTGTTTGCATACCCTTGCAAGTTCATGAGCCTAGTTGAGCATCTTTGACTTATTCTATCTATATGCAAATTGCTTTTAGAGTTAGTCATCCTAAGGGCAATGGGGGAATCCAGATGTGGTCTCCTTCTCACGAGTGCCTAGATAGATCAGCTACACCTCACCGACGAGGCCCAACAAGGCTGAAATGCACGTCTGGGGTTTTCTGTTTCTCTTGCTCAGAGAAGAATTGTCTGGCATTTCGTGGCTGGACTGTCATTGTGGTAGGACCTGTATGAGACGCTTCAGAATATTTCGTCTCTGTGTATGGCATTTGTAAGCAAAAAGAGACTTTACCCTAGGTGTGAAAACACAGTCCCAGTGAGATTTTGCATACTCTTGCAATCTCATGAGCCTAGTTGAGCATCTCTGACTTATTCTATGTATTTGCAAATTGCTCTTAGGGTTATTCGCCCTAAGGGTAATGGGGGAATCCAGATGTGGTCTCCTTCTCACGAGTGCATAGAGGGATCAGCTACACCTCACTGATGAGGCCCAACAAGACTGAAACAGACATCTGGGGTTTTCTGTTTCTCTTATTCAGGGAAGAGTTGTCTGGCAATTTGTGACTGGACTTTCATTTTTTGCAGGACCTGTATGATGTGCTTCACAATATTACTTCTCTGTGTATGACATTTGTGAGCTAAAAGAGATTGCTCCCTGGGTGCAAAGACACAGTCCCAGTGAGATATTACATACCCTGCAAGCTCATGGGCCTAGATGAGCATCTCTGACTTCTTCTATCTATATGTAAATTGCTCTTAGGGTTAGTCACACTAAGGGTAATGGGGGAATTCAGATGTGGTCCCCTTGCTCACAAGCCCTTAGAGGGATAAGGTGCACCTCACTGATGAGACCCAAATGTGCATCTAGGGATTTTTTTTGCTTTCCTTCAGAGAAGAATTGTCTGGCATTTTGGCTGGACATGTATGATATGCTTCAGAATATTTATTCTCTATGTATGGCATTTGTGAGCTAAAAGAGATTGCACCCTGGGTGCGAGGGCACAGACTTAGTGAGATTTTGTATACCTGTGCAAGCTCATGAGTCTAGTTAAAGCTCCCTGACTTTTTCTCTGTATATGCAAATTGCTCTTGGGATTAGTCACTCTAAGGGTAATGGGGGGGATCCAGATGTGGTCCTTTTGCTCACAAATGTCTAGAAGGATCAGCTGCACCTCACCTATGAGGCCCAAGAAGGTCGAAATGTACATCTGGGTGGTTTTCTGTTTTGCTTGTTCATATTAGACTTGTCTGGTATTTTGTGGCTGCACTGTCATTTTGGCAGGACCTGTATGAGACGCTTCAGAATATTTCTTCTCTGTGTACGGCATTTGTGAGATAAAAGAGATTGCACCCTGGGTGTGAGGACACAGTCCCAGTGAGATTTTGCATATCCTTGTAAGCTCATGAGCCTAACTGAGCATCTCTGACTTCTTCTATGTCTATGCAAATTGCTCTTAGGGTTAGTCACACTAAGGTTAATGGGGGAATCCCATAGTACTCTTGCTCACAAGTTGCTAGCTGCACCCCACCGCTGAGGCCCAACACGGCTAAAATGTACATCTGGGATTTTTTTAGTTCCTGTGTTCAGAGAAGAATTTTCTGTCGTTTTGTGCCTGAACTGTCATTTTGGCAGGATAAAAGAGATTGCACTCTGGGTGCGAGGACACAGTCCCAGTGAGATTTTACATACCCTTGCAAGCTCATGGGCCTAGTTGACCATCTGTGACTTCTTCTATCTATATGCAAATTACTCTTAGTGTTAGTCACCTTTGTTCCTGTGTAAAATATTAGAAATTTGTGACACTGCCAGTCTGACAGTTGTCGTGTGGCCAGGTTTTAAAATGTTAAAACTATAACAGTTCACTACCTACCTATCTGTAATGGGTTTGAGTCCTAGTGAACAACCTGATGTTCTCGTCCTGGTACCATCTGCAGTGACCCAGCAACCACCAACACCACCACAGTGCAGTTGTTTTCAAGCACAGCTAGCAAAAGCAAGTGGGCAAAGAAGAGTATTTTGAGTAGCACTCCAACCAAAAACTAGAAAGAAGAAGGGAACTGCAGGTTAGAGAGGCCCAGGTCCTCCTCTGAGACCATGAAGCAGCCATCACCTGTGTCTCGTCAGCTGTTTGGTGATCAGGGCTGGTGCCACCTATAGGCGAGGTAGGCGTCGGCCTAGGGCGCACATGTACTGGGGGCACGGGCATGCAGCGGAGAAGAGCTACGCCCGCTGCCCACACGTACCACACCGGTAAAGCAACACAGTTAGATGTGTGTCGCTACTGCTCTCCCTCATCACTGTCATGATCTCCCGGCGTGCTCTGCATTACTGAAAAGAAGACTGTGCGGAGCTCCTGGTATGTGATGGGGGGCAAGTTGGAGCTGATGGGTGGAAAAGTGGATCTGATGAGGGCATAGTGGAGCGGATGGGGGCAAGATGGAGCTGGTGGGGGCAATTTGGAGCGGATGGGGGCAAAGTGGAGCTGATGGGGGAGAGTTGGAGCTGAGGGGGCAAAGTCGAGCTGGTGGGGCAAGTTAGAGCTGGTGGGGCAAGATGGAGCTGATAGGGGGCATCTCTTACAGGCATCTCCAGACCAGTGGCAGAGAGAGGACAATCATGAAAAGAGGTGCGGTATAAGTAGGTGGGGTATAAAGGGGTGGGACACAAGGGGCGGAGCCAAATGGGCGGCAAAATTAGGTTTTGCCTAGGGTGGCAAAAATCCTTGCACCAGCCCTGTTGGTGATGATCCCCCCCAGAACCACCTGCACAGTGACTAGTGCCACTGCCAGTTTAGTCACCACCTCCACTACAGTATGTTCTATAAAACTGGGTACACCTAGTGTGTTTAACACTACTGGTCGGAAACTGAGGCAGTATCAATGCAGAATTTTTATAGTGAACGTCCGTGTAAGCAGCCCAAACTGAAATTATTGCAGTATTTGAAGAAAATTTCTCCTGCCACCACTGTCACTGACACTGAGAGCATATCTTCTCCAAAAAAGGTTATTGCGGGAGATAGTTTACCATTTCCCGGTAGCCACCAGGCAGAAGAGGTAATACAGCAGGTCTCCCCAAAATCTGCTGCTGATGATTTTTTTTCCTTTCCAAACCTACAAGAGATAGAAGAAGAATAGGAGGGACCAAGGCCTCAGAAGCTTGATTTTTCCCCTGACCTTGATTTTTCCGATGACCTTGATTTTTCCCCTGACCTTGATTTTTCCACTGCTGCCCACAGTACTCCTCCTTTTTCTTCAGCTAGTCCTGCAATTGTGTCTTCTATTGAAAACTCACCACCTGCCTCTCCAGTTCCAAATGAGTCTCCCAGGCAGGTAGTAGCTGCTAGTGACTCTGCCACCAGCGTTACTCCATCCTCCTCCAATCCCAGTCCCAACATCCCCGCTACCATCCTTAGGTCTACTAGTACCCCTGTAAAGGAACGTACAAAAAAAAAAGCATAGTGAGGTTGCTCCAGCATGTGAAGATGAAAGTGTCAACTCAGTTTCTTCTTCTCCACCACCTTCCAAAGTGCTCCAAAGTGTGGGAGAACTTTGTGACAGTTGCCGATGGCCGGCTAGCTAGATGTAAATTGTGTGGCAGGGAAGTCAGCCGTGGGAGGGTGTTGGGTCATCTAACCACCTCCGGGATGAACCAACACCTGAACCACTACCACAAGTCAGTATTAGTAAGTGCAGAACTTGGTGGCACTACTACATATACCAGTGTCACACTCACCACCAGTTGGCAGGAGAAAGGGCAGGGGGATCATGCCACATCTGGTCCTAGTAAGAGCAGACAGTCACAGCCCATCCCAAAATCAATACAGGCCACACTGGAAAATGTTGGTGGGTTTCATTCCAAGGGGATGAGCAGACAGCAGTCCCAAAAAAATGACACGCCTCATTGCACAGCTCATAGCCATTGGGGGTGCTACTTTTAATTTTATGGACGGGGAGCCCTTCCAGCAACTTATGGAGGCTGTCGCACTCCGATATAAAATGCCATCCCACACCACATTTAGTGGAACTATAGTGCCCTCACTGTACCGGTCATGCGTTGGGATTTTGAAGAACCTGCTAGGAAAGGCTGGTGGCCAGTCAGTACACTTTACCACTGACCTATGAAGCGCTCCGAGTGGCCAGAATGGCTTCCTGTCATTGACGGCGCATTGGTGGCAGCCCAATGTGTTGCAAGACACACCGATACCAATTGGTCTAAGGTTATAAGTGGGGTGCCGCAGGGTTGAGTCCTGGAACCAATGCTTTTTAATTTGTTTATTAATGATCTAGAAGTGGGAATTTGTATTGGATACGATTTATTGTATTGTATATGATTCATTTCACACAGACAATTAAAGCAATATATTTGCATATGGTATGTGCATTCTGAATGTGCACCACAAGGGGCAGTGTTCATGAGTGGCTGAACACATGTGTATTGGCTGCCATTGCAGACATGCATGCTGGGAATTCTGACCACTTGTGCATTAGCTATGCCATGTGGCCAGGAACAAAGGAGTCACGTGACTCATTCAAGTAACCAGATTGGACAGTGGTTGGAGTTATTAGGCCTTGGGAGCCATGTTTTTGGTTAGAACCCACCATGCAGAGAGAAGGATGAACAATGGCCTTTTGCTGTCCAAGAATAACATCAAAGAAATGACTTGCAGGGTTCCCTTGGGCAAAGAGATATGCTTGCATGTGCTGAATTGTCACTGTAAACCAAGCTAAGTATAATTGTAACACTGTATTAATCTGTAACTTTGTTGTAATAACCCTTTTTTAGATATATTGCTTTAACAGCAGATGTTATAGTAAAGTATATCATCAAATATTACAACTGTTTCCTGTGTATTCATTCCACATAATCAACTGATATACCGCAAATCAAATAAATATTAATGTTGTGATTAATATCCTAATTAGAATATTGATATTTGCATATTAATATTCATAATTCAGGCCACTAATACAACATTTTGGCGTAGTCGGCAGGATATCGGTGTGATTATTGGAATAAATACAACAAAATCTGTTATTTCTTGCTTAAAAGTTATAGTTGTGTGTTAAGCTTAGCCATTAAGATGTTTAGTGATAAGAAGCAAGCAGCAGTAGGGGAAGAAAGGTCAAAATATGGCTCCATTCCTGGGTGGGCTAGTTTCGGATTCTGGCAGCCCATAGCCAAAGAATTAATAAAGTACGCTACCCCCGTACACCCTGAATTTGGGACAGAGTTAGGTAGTCAAGCATTGACCTTAGATCTGAGTATGTACAAGAAAAAGGAGCGGAAAGCCGCAAGTGAGACGGGATGGATCATTTTGCAGGCGCTTCAGAAAGAGGTACAACAAAAAGAGGAGCTGCAAAAAGAATTGCAGATAATTAAAGGACAGTTAATTAGGAGTAACAAATGTATGCAATGTAATGCAGCTAAAGTAGGAGAGTTGGAAGAGAAATGTTCAGCTCCAGCAGTAAAGCAACAGGGTAGAAAGCCTGTACCCTGTAATCAGCTTGTAACTGGATTAGGTGGGGATTCTGTAGATTCTCCCCTATTCTCTGTAGATGAGGAAAAATGTGTAGTTATGTCTGATAGTGTGCATGAGACTGAGCAGAGGAGAGCCCGCCCCATTATTACTGAGCATAGGAAGAGGAGACTGCATAGAGAGCAGGATGTTTTTGGAGTAAGAATGGGGGCACAGGATGAAGTGAATGAGAAAATGAGAAGTTACACACAAACTGAGTTGTTTGATCTTGCCAAAAAATTTAAGCAAACTGTTGGTGAAGGAATTGGTGAATGGTTGTTGCGTTTGTGGGATGGGGGTGCAGATACTGTGATGTTAAATGCAGCAGAAGCAGTTCGCATGGGACAGATTACCCTCCATCCACAAGTTAGGCAGATAATGGGGAAAGTGAGGGAAAATTGTGGTAACTTTCTGTTGCTGGATATGATCAGACATGCGATATTGCAAGTGTACCCTTCATATAGTGACATAGAGTCCACTTCCCCCTGGGTTACTATTAAAGATGCTATTGAAAGAGTAAGAATTATGGGATGTGTAGCTGGACTTAAAGCTGATAAGTGGGAGGGACCAGATATGGAAGATTTCACTGCCAGCATGCGTTCGCGGTTTTTGAAATCTGCTCCACTGGCCATGAGAGCCTCCCTGTTATCACTAATAAGTGGATTAGGTAACACAGGGAAAATACACCAATTGACCTCTTTGTTAGCTGAAATGGATGCATTGGAAATGGAGGTAGTGTCCATAAAATCAGTACATAAGATAAATCAGGCAAATGCAAAAGATCAATTGAAGGGTAAAGGTTGTATCAGGATACCTAGGAAGCAAATGTGGTTTGATTTGTTAAAAGCAGGTGTTCCTAGCACAGAAATAGATGGCATTCCCACAGCAAATTTGGTGAAAAAGTGGAAGTCTGTTATAAAAAAGATTTCCAAGGTCTCTGATCCTGGAGATATGGTTAAAAGTATGGAAGGGGCCACAAATCCATGGTTGCAAGCCCAAAATTATGTGGCCAACGCAATTATTGAAAATAAGCTTTCCAAAGCAAAAGGGAAAAGCTTCCTGAATTTTGCATCAGTCTGGATCGCTGAGCAATATTATTCAGTTAAATACCAAAAGGAAAAGCTTGAGACGGAAAATTCTAAACTGAAATGTGAAAGAAATGTTTTGCTGGAACAGATTGGCTTTCTAAAAGCAGAGCTATCCAAAATGAAGGAATGAATGTTGTTTGACCAGTTTTTACAATGCAAGATACTAACTGTTGTTTGAAGTTGTTTTACAGAAACAAAAGGGATGCCTCCTGTGGAGAAGTGCAAGCAATTAACATGTGTTTGTTGCAGGCAAGCTAGATGTGCCAGATAATAGAGGACCTTATCTATGTTTTTTGTTTTTTAAGGGAAAGCCTCTAATTTATTTATTTTTTATACAGTCAGGTGGGCCAAATTCCAAATTTATTTTTGTTTTTTCTTATTATAAAATGCCTGCACTGTTAAACAGTTATAGAAACTGTAAAAATGAATTCCCCAACTGGGTGAATTGTTGCCTGAGGTGAGGCTAGTATTTTGATCATACTGGGGAAATGATATGTAACTTTGTTTTGGTTACAACAAAAATATAGCTTCATTTTAATATATGGCAACAGAAATTTTATTTTTATTTGTATATAGATTACATGCTGCAAGTACTGTATGTACAGGTGGCATCAAATCTATATTTTTAATTTTGTTTCCCCTCTAATTTTGTTTTTATGAAAAGGGTGGGGTTTAGTACATTTAATGACCTCTAGATGGGATGAAAATAAGTTAGAACTAAGTCATGGCCTGTTATTCCATACCTTGAAATGTCCTCCTAGATTAAATGTGCAGAGGATGTAGCAAACAGTAATTAGTACAGGGAATGTGTTAATTAATGTGTTTATGTTCCTTTCTACTCTACTACTTTTGTATTGTATTGGATGATAAGTTATGGAACCATTTGCTAATTATGCTGAGACAAGAGTGAAATACACTACTAGTGATTTGATAAGATCACACAGCACACTTTTAGTGTAGTGTATCTTCTAATTTCTAAGCTAATAAGGTAACACATGATGACAAACACTGCGCAGATAACTCCAGCTGAATACCTTGAATAAAAAACACTACAGATATGCTAACCCTATCACGCCCTCAAGCAATAAACTGTTTTTTCCTTGTGTGGTTTCTTCAATCCACCATGAAAGAGAAAAGCAAGTGAACTGTCATAAAACATTTCCAAAATATGAAAGTAACACCAGATGCCATGGTCTAATAGAGGAGAGAGAGCCTGCAGCTTGAAAGCAGCCCAGTCCTGACCTCTGAGTGAAGAAGTGGATCCGGTGTGGAAGTGAATGACAGATGCTGTGGATGAAGCAGCATTGGTGGTACAGAAATCCAGAGAGAGATGTGAGTGGGAACTCACAAACAACAGCCAGCTATAAAGCTAAATGACTGATGAGGGTTACATGAGGTTTACAGAGTGACTGCAAGGTGTAATGAATGGTGCAAATGATCTCTGTGAAAGCCTTAGCTAATTTATGTTTCACAGTACTCTAAATTTTAAAACATGTGGGTGTCATGTCAATCATGTCTCAGTATAAGCCTATTTTACATCCAAGGTTACACACCCTACCCTTGAAACAGAATCAGTGTACAGGTGGGCAATTTAAGAAGTTAAAATCTGTCTATGAGCCTACAGGTGGGGAATGTAAAATAGGATACCTTTATATTAAAAGGTTCCCAAAGGTGGTTCAAGAGATTGTTGCTTACATTGACTTTGCTCTGTGTGTGTTGGGGGGTATGGTTATTTTAGGTATGATGGAATGCAGGTATTATTCTAGTTATTGCGAGGTTATTAAATGCTACTATACACTACAACCCATTGAACAGTGGGTAGTTTTATTGGGGGGGGTTTGTTGGAATTTTTTTTTTCTTTTAATTTCTTTATCTTTACTTTTTGTTTTTTTATAATGAGTAGTTGACATCTGATGACATTGCTGTGTGGAGTGAATCAACAGGTGGATTGTATTGGATACGATTTATTGTATTGTATATGATTCATTTCACACAGACAATTAAAGCAATATATTTGCATATGGTATGTGCATTCTGAATGTGCACCACAAGGGGCAGTGTTCATGAGTGGCTGAACACATGTGTATTGGCTGCCATTGCAGACATGCATGCTGGGAATTCTGACCACTTGTGCATTAGCTATGCCATGTGGCCAGGAACAAAGGAGTCACGTGACTCATTCAAGTAACCAGATTGGACAGTGGTTGGAGTTATTAGGCCTTGGGAGCCATGTTTTTGGTTAGAACCCACCATGCAGAGAGAAGGATGAACAATGGCCTTTTGCTGTCCAAGAATAACATCAAAGAAATGACTTGCAGGGTTCCCTGGGCAAAGAGATATGCTTGCATGTGCTGAATTGTCACTGTAAACCAAGCTAAGTATAATTGTAACACTGTATTAATCTGTAACTTTGTTGTAATAACCCTTTTTTAGATATATTGCTTTAACAGCAGATGTTATAGTAAAGTATATCATCAAATATTACAACTGTTTCCTGTGTATTCATTCCACATAATCAACTGATATACCGCAAATCAAATAAATATTAATGTTGTGATTAATATCCTAATTAGAATATTGATATTTGCATATTAATATTCATAATTCAGGCCACGAATACAACAGAATTGAAAGTAGCATCTCAATCTTTGCTGAGGACACTAAGCTATGTAAGGAAATACATACAGAGCTGGATGTTTTTTCCCTACAGAAGGATTTAGATAAACTAAGTGAATGGGCAGAAAAGTGGCAGATGTCATGCATTTGGGCTGTAGAAACAAACATGCTACACATACTCTAAATGGGAAACAACTTGGGAAATCCTCATTAGACTTCACAGCAGTGTACAGAGTCACTCAGCTGCTGCAAGAGCAAATAGAGTACTAGCCTGCATAAAAAGAGATGTAGATGCAAGGGATGCTAATATTATCCTACTTCTGTATAAATCCTTGGTAAGGCCTCATCTAGAACATGGAGTACAATTTTGGGCACCTGTTCTAAAAAAAAGACATCACTGGACTGGAAAAAGTGCAGAGACGTACATCAAAACTGATAAAGGGATTGGAGGATCTGAGTTATAAAGAGAGACTAGCCAAACTGGGTTTGTTTACATTAGAGAAGAGACATCTAAGGGGCGACATGATTACCATTTACACTTATATTCAAGGTCAATACAAAGAACTATCCAATTAATTATTTACGCAAAGAGCTGAGCTAAGAACAAAAGGTCATCCATTAAGACTTGAGGAAAGGCGCTTTCGACTAAAACATAGGCAGGGATTCTTTACAGTACGGGCGGTAAGGCTATGGAATTCTTTGCCTCGGGATGTTGTGCTTGCAGATAATGCAACTGCATTCATAAAAGCAATGGATACCTATCTAGCACAGAACAATATTGAAGATTATGACAGATGGCTTCAAAGCAGATAGGATATTGATCCGGGGAACTATTTGAGTACCAATTGGAGTCAGGAAGGAATAATTCCCCCCCACACTTGGGGTTAGATTGGAAATGGCTCCAGAGGACTTTTTGCCTTCCTCTGGATCAACACTAGTGTTTTTGGCATGGGCTGGACTTGATGGATGCATGTCTTTTTTCAGCCTTATCTACTATGTCACTATGTAACAACAAGTTCAGGTGCAGTAGCCAAGCAGACAGGGCACCGCTCTTTCCTCCTCCATGCTGAGGTAATGGATCAGCACCACACCTCAGATAACATTCACAAAGCACTGCAGAACATGGTGGCGCAGTGGCTAGGGGAGCAGGTAGGCACACAGGTGCAAATGGAGTTTGTGGTTACTGATGGTGCAGCTAACATGATCAAGGCTCTCCGGGATGGCAGATTTGTGGGTGTGCGCTGCTCAGCACATGTCCTGCATCTGGAAGTGAAGGCTGCTCTTGAGGATGGCAGTAACAGTGGAAGGTTGTCAGCACTTCTGGATTCGTGCCGACAAATTGCTGACCACTTCCATCAGAGCGTCAGTTAGCCAGCTACTCAGGGAGGAACAGAAAAAGGCAGACCTCCCAGAGCACCACCTAAAACAAGATGTTGGGACCAGGTGGAACTCCACCTTAGATATGCTAGAGCGTATCCTGGAGCACGAAAATGCAATTCACGTAATATCATGTCACCCTTTCATTGGTAGTAACAGAACACTGGGCAGGGCTGACTGGGCCCTGATGGAACAGGTAGTGACAGTCCTCACCCCTTTCTGTGCTTTGACGGAAATTTTAAGCAAAGAGAAAGCTAGCCTGCCCGAAGCCTTTCCCCTTTTCACACACCTCTCCTTAAAAATGGACGATTTCCTTGTCCATAGGGAACGTTTGCCTGGTGCTGAGGGTAATATAATTCCCAATGTTGCTGCTCTTCTAAAGAGGCTAAAAAAGGAACTGATTCGGCACATGGAAGAGCGCATGGACAATTGTCCCAAGGTAATGCTTGCCACAATTTGCGATCCTCGTATCAAAGGCAAGATGGCACTTAATTCCAATTCCCTCACTGCCTGGAGGGAACAATTGATAGCGAGGGTGCGTGAGAGGCAAAGAAAAACAGGATACAGTCACAGGAGGCGGGAGAAGGTTCCGCAGATGAGCTGGAGGAGTGTGGTGGTCTTCTGGGTACTATTAGTAACAGCGACAGTAGCACGTCATCTTGTTCCACTGGAGCATCCGCTTTTTATGCTGAGGCAATGGACAGATTATGCTTCGGACAAAACAAACAGCTCCCCATTAAAGGGATAGTAATGTTTCATAATAAAAGCAGTTCTAATTAATCATCATAGTATTTGGACTTTGGAGAGTGTTATTTCAATTCTGTCAGAGTTGTAGTTCCAGAGTAATTCAATGACAAAGTATCCCCCTCCCGCCCCTTTTACTGATGTAACACTGCTCAGCCAGATCAGAAGGGAGGTGCCCACGTAGACTGCAGAGAGGGACAATCTTCAATTAAGATAAGGGAAAAACCTGAAAAGCTTGTCAAGGGGGGCAGGGCTTTCATTGTTCTCACAGGAAGAAGATTGTCCCCTGCTGTTATCTGTCTGGTCTATGGACTGCATTCCACATCTGAGAAGAGATGGTTTACACTAGGTAAAAGGGGCCAGAGGGGAAACTTTGCTTGTGAATATCTCATAAACCATAAAGGGGTGGGAGGGGGATACTTTATCATTGAATTACTCTTGAACTACAACTCTGACAGAATTGAAATAATACTCTCCAAAGTCCAAATACTATGATGATTAATTAGAGCTGCTTTTATTATGAAACATTGCTATCCCTTTAAACACTGATAAAACAATATCAGTCCCATCTCTAACCCAATTGCGACTTTAACCCTTTACATTCCATGCACGTGTGCAATGCATAGCAATTCACATCTCTTTGGCACTCAAAAGGTCACACACACACACACTCACACATAAACACAAATATATTTTCTCTGTTTAATCCTTTCATTGCTGGAGTTTGCATCACATCACTAAAAATCTGGTATTCAAAGAGTTAAAGGGAATCTGAAGATGGAAAATGTTCTTCTCTGTAGCGGTGACCATCACACTTGCTATATGACTAGTGATTTACAGAGAAGTCAGAGATGGTTATCTAGGCTTATGAGCTTGCAAGGGTGTGTAAAATCTCACTGGGACTGTGTCCTCACACCCAGGGTGCAATCTGTTTTATCTCACAAATACCATACAATGAGAAGAAATATTCTGAAGCGTATCATACAGGTCCTGCAAAAATATGGTATTCAAAGAGTTAAAGGGAATCTGAAGATGGAAAATGTCCTTCTGTGTAGCGGTGACCATCACACTTGCTATATGACTAGTGATTTACAGAGAAGTCAGAGATGCTCAACTAGGCTCAAGACCTTGCAAGGGTATACAAAATCTCACTGGGACTGTGTCCTGCGCCCAGGGTGCAATCTCTTTTAGCTCACAAATGCCATACACAGAGAAGAAATATTCTGAAGCATATCATACAGGTCCTGCAAAAATGACAGTCCAGCCACAAAACACCAGACACTTCTTCTCTGAACAAAGGAAACAGAAAACACCAAACGTACGTTTCGGCCTTGTTGGGCCTCGTCATGAGGGGCAGCTGATCCCTCTAGGCACTTGTGAGCAAGTGGTCCATGTCTGGATTCCCCATTACCCTTAGGATGACCCACCCCAGTCCCAGTGATCTTTTTGCACACCCTTGCAAGCTCATGAGCCGAGCTGAGTATGTCTAAACTTCCTTTCTGTATATGACTAATCATTTCCCTATTTCACTAGAAATTGCAACACATTTCAAAGAAAGTTTTAACACTATTTTATACAGGGAGCTAAAGTGCTTATCACTAGTATCTGTCACGTGAACGTGTAATATACAGGACAGACTCAATTGACCTGCTGCTTCTAGGAGAGAGCAGTTAATGCAATCACTGATTTAACCCTCCAGCTGCCAAACCAGCTACAGCAGCCATTTGCAATAAAACAATCAAATTTCAGGATGAGAGAGTGAAAGGGTTAATTAAAGAAAGGGTGGAGAAAAACAATAAAATAATGTTATATATACGGCATCTTGGTGGTATGATAATATGCGTTCTATTTATGTTTTAAATAGTCAGATGTGTCAAGGGTTAAATCCTTTGCGTGTTAGGTGTATGAGATAACCCCCTGTGGAATTCAAAGTATTTGAGGCAAATGGGTAATTTCATGTTTAACCTTTTTGCGTGTCATATAAGAGTGCAAAAAGTTACACAGCTTTTTTGGCAATGAAGGTGTTAACTACACTGTGGTTGTCTGTAGAGACAATATGATAATGAGTGGGAGGAGAGACAAGGCAGGTATCCCCTATAATAAACAGCACTATGGCAGCTTCCTTGACCACATATTAACAGACAAGTGTAAAAGCTCGTGTACACGGGTCAAGTTCCGGGTAATGTTAAGAGGCCGCTACCTCACTGCTCCACAAGATGCAGTCCTGAGTTGCGTCACTCACACGATGCACTTATGCGCAGTAGAGACTGCCCGAGCGCGGGCACTGCCTATGACTGCATCGTGACGAACATCCTAGCAAATTATTATATATGATGATGATGATGATGATGATATTATTTTACATTTGTATAAAACCTTAACCCTTTGAAGACATTCAAATGGTTAATGATGGATAGGTAGATGTGTATGTGTGTGTCTGCGCAACATGTTTTATAATTGTGTAGGTTGCTTTAAGGGGACAGTTACCCTTTTAAATACAGCAATCACTTTGTAAGAGATGGGAGATATATAAAGAGCTTTCAGAATCAGCTATAATAATGTAAGCCATATTTTTTTATTTCAAGCAATAGTTTATGGGACCTTTAGATTTATATATTTTCAGTTTATCCAAATGAGTTAGTAGTGGCTGGAAGGGAGGGACAGTTGGGAACGGGAGAGGAAGTTCATAGCTGGCTGGCTAGCATGCCATATTTTCATTGACTGACAAACACATAAAGATGCATATTTCATAAAGTATTATTTTAAATTAACCCTTTGAGTGCCAAAGGGGTACGCAATGCATTGCGTACCCCTCTGGCATTCAAAGGGTTAAAAAAAATGCTAACACATAAAAATGATGAGTTCTACACACTTAAATATTTACTACTTAGTGAACACATTTCCATTCTGCCATTCATGGGCGCAGACGAGAGCAGCAGAGCACTTGTCCTCCGCTCTAGTGCAGTTACACTGGAGGGGTCACTGTACATCACTGGACATCAGTGCGCAACCTGCTCTTTCTCCCTCTTACCACATCTGAACACTAGAGGGAGCATTGCCCAATGACTGCTGTGACAGAAAGCGATAACTGTGGTGGGCTACAAGAAAATGTACCTCACACTCAAAGCTTTACACTAGCATTACACTACAACAAAATAGCATTGCAGGTCCCTTTTGATGTTCACTGGCTGGAATTATTTTCTTATAGCCCAGCAGAGGCATCACTTCCTGTCACAGCAGGCAATGGGCAGTTCTGTCTTTAGTGTTTAGCAGTCTGTCTGGAAGCCATTTTCTTGTAGCCCAGCAGAGGCATCGCTTCCTGTCACAGCAGGCAATGGACAGTTCTGTCTATAGTGTTTAGCACTCTATCTGGAATCAATTTTCTTATAGCCTAGCAGAGGCATCACTTCCTGTCACAGTAGGCAATGGGGAGTTCTGTCTCTAGTGTTTAGCACTCTGTTTGGAATCCATTTTGTTGTAGCCCAGCAGAGGCATCACTTCCTGTCACAGTAGGCAATGGGCAGTTCTCCTTCTAGTGTATAGAACTCTGTGCTCTGGAGTCTTCATTCAAGGCCTTTGTATTGCCCCAGAAGGAGGCTGCCCGGAACATGAAACACACATTTAAATTTTGCAGTGTCCTGGGCAATCAGGGACGATTGTTCACCCTACACCAGCAGCCATAAAACTGTGTTTATTGAGCCCTACAGTCTAGTTTTACACCTGCTTTCTGTGGGCTTCCACTCTTGCCATTTGCAGGACTCCCATTAACATAACATCTTGACAGGTGCCTTACAAGTGATAGTGTTTTATTGTCTGTAAATGGACTGAGAATATGACCAGCAGGGCTACATTTACATCCTAGGCTACACTAGGCAATGCACTCTAGGAACCCTTACCTCCACCCATCACCACACCCCCATTCCTCATAGGACTCCACCCCCAGTTCCATCCACTGTTTCCTGGTACAGAAAATACCCTTGGCATAGATAGAACAAGCAAGAATAAAAAATAAAAAAAAAACCTTGAGTGCCAAAGGGGTGCACAATGCATTGCATACTCCTCTGTCACTCAAAGGGTTAACCCCTTGGTTGATAGATAGATCTGCATTGCTCCGCAATGCATTGGCGATATGTCTACCGTCCCAAGTTAAATTATAGATGTTTAAGGGGTATAAAACTGGGGCGAGAAATTGAGATTATTCTTTCCACAGCTGCAATTCAGAATGTGGGTGTGGCCAGCACAACTCAGGCACCGCCCCCCTCAATATTTGGAGCCCTAGCATGCTGCCTACTTTGCCTATCGGGAAATCCGTCCCTGATTATCTAAATAGAAGGTCAGTAAGTATTAGACTCAATACATTTACAGCATTATCTCTATTCAAACACAAATAACCAAGCACCTACAGAGAGGATACTAGTCCGCACAGTCATTACAATGCACTTTTAGGATTAGATTTTAGGGGGTTTAACATGAAAAAAGTAAATGTGACAGGTGCTAAGTGGAAGGGAATGATATTGAAAATTCTGTATCTGAATGTCATTGTTAGATGTCAGTGTTCCTTTAAGGACAGAGAAGGAGAGAGAGACACACACACACACACAAAGTATGAAACCAGAGAATGAATGAGACGTTTCCCTGTGCCCCGGGCACTGAAGTGTGACATTTCACATGCAAACAGCCTGATTGGACCAGCTTGTCCTGGTCTGTCATTGTCTTCTGGAGGTGAAACCGTCAGAGTGGATGAGGATTGGTCATGGAGATGACAGGGGGTGTGAATAAAGACAGATCTCCAGCTTAATGCACAGTGACAAGGGATATGTGTGTGTGTGTGTGTGTGTGCAAACGGTAAAAGGCTTACACACCAGAGTCACTCTGAGAGCTACTAGGATCTGACATCTAACTGGCACCCAGGTAGGGCACAAGAGGACAGGGCAGGCACCTCTGCACTACACTGAACACAGCCGGACACAGTCAGTTTTGCACTGGAGAAAAACTTTATCCTCATGTGTTATTGGGAAGTTTCCTAATTCCTTGGTGCCTGCACCATATCCCACTTAATGCATGAGAACGCTGTCCCATATCACTACAAAGAACAGCGAAGCATCATACCAGTGCTAGGTCTGTGACACCACCCAGAACATCACAAGGGTCAGTGGAGCAACTCACCTGTGAAAAGTCTGCGACCTTGACACAGACCATCACAGTAGATACAGGAGAATCGCACCATCGATGGCTCTGTGACTGCCTCAGGATGGGAGACACTTATTAATTAGGACTAATTAAAGGCAGACAACAGCACCTCACTCTTGTTGTATCTTGTACCCTCAAACCCACCTTGATCATCTTCTGGGACCATCAATTAAGTAGGACTAATTAAAGGTAGACAATAGCACCTCACTCTTGTATCTTGTACCCTCAAACCCACCTTGATCATCTTCTGGGACCATCAATTAAGTAGGACTAATTAAAGGTAGACAATAGTGCCTCACTGTTGTATCTTGTACCCTCAAATCCACCTTGATCATCTTCTGGGACCATCAATTAAGTAGGACTAATTAAAGGTAGACAATAGTGCCTCACTGTTGTATCTTGTACCCTCAAACCCACCTTGATCATCTTCTGGGACCATCGCAGCCATGTACAGGGCAGAATGTTTTAGAATGGGACATTTACATTATTTAATGAAATTCTTATAAAGTCCCATCATCATCATCATGACAAAGTCACGCTCCTCCCCATCTATCTCCATCTCTCCACCGGTGGATTTCATGCTGGGTGCATCGGCGAGCTGCATGGCGTGTGTGTTCACCCACCCCCTTGATTTGGTGAAGACACGGCTGCAGCTCCAGGGTGAGCTGAGGTCCCGGGGGTCATACACTCGCCATTACAGAGGAGTCCTACAGGCCATGGTGGCTGTGTGCCGGGCAGATGGACTACTGGGGTTGCAGAAAGGACTAAGTGCTGGACTGCTGTACCAGGTGCTCATGAATGGAGTGCGGTTCTGTCTCTATTCCTACGCAGACAAAGTAGGACTAACACAGCTGCCTGGAGGGAACCTGGCAGCCGGGGCAATATCAGGGGCAACAGGAGCCTTCATTGGGAGTCCGGCGTATCTGGTGAGAAAACCTAGTCTAATTATAAAACGTCCTTCAGATTCACCACAACCACATCCAACATGTGTACACAAGGGGGTGTATGTATCAATGTATCGCTAATTCAAAAATAGATTACAAATACAATTAGTGACTCGTGTGACAAATGTGAAGTGAGAAAATTCAGTAGCAACTCTTAAAGGGACAGTAACACTTAATATGCAAAATATATATATATTGTAGGGTTTATCCTACTGAGTAAAACAAATGTATTTCCACTGCTGAGAGGTGTTCTATTCAAAATCTATTACTTGAATTTTTAGGTGCAATATCTCAGTGGCCTGAAATTGTACAGTGGCGCTGTCGCTACACCATCGTATGGAGATTTATGGTCAACTGACCAGAGCTGTCTGTAGGATGGTGTAGCAACAGCGCCACTGTAAATTTTAAGGTCATTGAGATATGGCACCTAAATAATTTGAGTCTGAACTACAATAACTTTTCAAAAAAACACCTCTCAGCAGTGGGAGCAGTTGTTTTAATCCAGAGGATAAACACTACAATATATAATTTGTACTGCTGTTATACCTTTAAAGGCATATTTACCAAATATTAAGGAATACAGACAAACTAGAACACAAACAAAAGAATGTAGCACCTAAAAGACAGTCGAGGTGGTCTAATTTTCTATAATCTACTGAAAGGGATGTTTTAGGGACACATTGATACAAAGGTCTTTGAACATTTCAAATCGGGTTTTTTTTGCACATTTCTCCCAGTTATTAACATTTCTTTATATATAAGAATGATACATATAGATGTTTTGTAGTCACTATAAAATATTTTTTTTTCCAGTAATCTGAGAACTTTCAATGACATGTTGATTCATGTGCCTTATAGAGATAGGGGTGCCGTCTACATACACCCCAAACTCACCATGAACTGAATACAAGCACCCGCTCTGGTACTTCACCAAATACCCTATGTGATAGGATCCTATTGGACTTCTTAGGGGGAAATGCACTAAGGTTCCATAAGGGTCTGGTTTGTCAGTATGGTGGTGAACTGGACGTGAAACCATCTTGTGGTTGGCACTGTCTTAGATATCTTATCCCTACAATTACATCTCAGATACACCTATATCGCCATGCTTTTGCCAT
Organism: Rhinophrynus dorsalis; assembly: GCA_037306005.1. Lineage (NCBI taxonomy): Eukaryota > Metazoa > Chordata > Amphibia > Anura > Rhinophrynidae > Rhinophrynus > Rhinophrynus dorsalis. The sequence goes on along the minus strand of CM074724.1, from coordinate 399,066,569 downwards.
ATTTACAATGTTGCGGTGTCTGCTTTGACAGTGGGTCATTTGTATATTGAAATTTATATTAACGTGTCTTTTTCTTTTCCCTGGGGGTGTCTTTACGTTTATGTGGCTATTCGCTGCGTGCACTAAGCTCTGATAGCCGGCAATACTGTTAGAGGTCATAGACACAAATTCGGCTCCCTGAGGAGGGAGAATTTGGGATCTTCCCGTAGCTTTCTATGCAGCCGCAGCGGGCAATTTTAACTCTCTGAGTGCTGGAGCAATGCACGATGCAGTGTTTTGCGATGCGTTGTACACCCCTCTGGCACTGAAAGGGTTAATGTCACAGTACTCAATATTCTACTGGAAAACAGAGACAAAATCAGCTTTCCCTTAACCCCGTGAGGACCAGTGGATTAAGAAACACATTGAGATGCAGTGTTTGTTTGTCTGTTTGTTTGAAGTCAAAGTTTAAAGGGATAGTAATACTTCATTTTATCTTTATTTTATTTTGTAGGCATTAAAAAAACATGAAGAACAATATGTTTTATCTACTATCGTCCAAGCCTATTGTCCCAGCCCACCCCTGTTTCCTTCATTTTAAAATTGTCCTTAAAGAGATAGTAATACTTCGTTTTAACTTTATTTTATTTTGTAGGCATTAAAAAAACATGAAGAATGATATAAGTCTTATCTCTCAAACCTTTATGGTTTGAGAGATATTCACAAGCAAAGTTTCCCCTCCCGCCCCTTTTACCTAGTGTAAGCCATCTCTTCTCAGATGTGGAATGCAGTCCATAGACCAGACAGATAACAGAAGGGGACAATCTTCTTCCTATGAGAACAATGAAAGCCCTGCCCCCTTGACAAGTTTTTCACGTTTTTCCCTTATCTTAATTGAAGATTGTCCCTCTCTGCAGTCTACCTGGACACCTCCCTTCTGATCTGGCTGAACAGTGTTACATCAGTAAAAGGGGCGGGAGGGGGACACTTTGTCATTGAATTACTCTTGTACTACAACTCTGACAGAATTGAAATAACACTCTCCAAAGCCCAAATACTATGATGATTAATTAGAGCTGCTTTTATTATGACAGTCCATGACATTAAACTAACCAGCCAAGTGGCTACTCACCCTGTCTAAATGTTGGATTACTATGCATTGCAGACCATACTGGAACTCAAAGGGTTATAACATACACAGTCCCAAGCCCACAGTGTTGGGTCTTCAGAGCACATGTTACCTGTCAGGTGTTATAGGTAAACACAGGACCAGCCAACAGTCAGCTGACCGATGTAAACACAAGACTCAGTCACATTCTGTAAGGTACACAGTGCCACCCAATTTGCTTTACAAGGTCCTGTGTTTACATCAATCAGCTGATGAGCGGATGGACCTGTGTTTACCTGTAACAGCTGACAGGCAGCCTGCTCTCTACAGGTATGTTACTGTGGGCATAGGACTCTGTATGTTATCACTCTGTGTGTGCCAGAAGGGCATCTTATTTTTAAGATATCGATCTCTGTCAATGACATCGCTCCGTCATCGGAGGATGCTGGGTAGAGGGAGGGGAGTGGAGGCTGTGCGGCAGGCTGCGGCATGAGAAGTCTGCCCGGAAGTGGGTTTCAAGGCAACCTTTAAAAATTCAATTTTGCCAGAATAACATTTTTTTTTTAAGAAAAATGAATATGGTTTCACCTAATTTGATAAACGCTCTAACTATTGAGAATAACTTGTAAAGGGGTGAGAGTCCCCTTTAACCCTTCGAGTGCCAGAGGGGCATGCAACGCATTGCAGAGCAATGTGTTGCATACCCCTCTGGTACTCAAAGGGTTGAGGGAGAGCTGTTGCTGTTCTTGGTGCTGAAGTCAGAGCGCATTGTCTCTGCTCAACCACTAGGGTTCCCCAACACACCGGCAGCTTAAAGGGATAGTAATACTTAAAATGTAAAAAAATATATGTTGTAGGGTTTATCCCCCTGAGTAAAACAAGGGTACTCCCACTGCTGAAAGGTGTTTCATTCAAAAGTTATTAATTTTCAAAGTTGAATTTTTTAGGTGCAATATCACAGTGGCCTGAAATTGTACAGTGGCGCTGTTGCTACACGATCCTATGGACAGCTCTGGTCAATTGACCATAAATCTCCATAGGATGGTGTAGCAACAGCGCCACTGTACAATTTCAGGCCACTGTGATATTGCACCTAAAAAATTCAACTTTGAAAATTAATAACTTTTGAATGAAACACCTTTCAGCAGTGGGAGTGCCCTTGTTTTACTCAGGGGGATAAACTCTACAACATGTTTTTTTTACATTTTAAGTATTACTATCCCTTTAACACCAGCATCAAATGCTAATGATCAGTGTCTCTCCCTTTCCCTTACATACCTAATTCTTAGTGCATACGGGGAATAGTGTCATATCGTCCATAGCGAAGTGATCTCCGCACATTATCAAAGGATTTGCATGATTATTCCCCCACATGTATTTATCCAGTGCTTCTGGAGGACAGTTATAGGTTTAAGCAGCCGAAGAAGATGGAGAAAGGGGATTTTGAATGTGTAATTAATGATGCAGCTTTATCTGACCGCGTCAGAGAACAAAGCTCTGCTGAGATGAATTCTTCCCCATACCACAGTTTTATCTTTATACCTAAAGGGGAATTATCACCTCTATACAAGTTTACCTCCTCGTCATCCTCATATAGCGATAAGCTTTCATCATGTTTTTTTTTGTTATAAAATGCATGCTTTTGCGAAATGTGCATTATTAAAATGAGTCTGTGCCTTACTTCAGGACAGACTGTGGTTACGGCTCTGTATCGCAGCCTGTCAATCTTTGTCTGTTCCTCCCCAAGTCTTGTCACGTTCCAACCCGCTTACATGGAGAGTTCCTCCGTCATTACAGGAGGTTGGAAAGTAACAATACTTGGGGAGGGAACAGAAGAAGATTGACGGGTTGAGTTGCAGATCTGTAACCGCTGTCTGTCTGAAAGTAAGGTCACGGCTCATAATATATAATAAAACGATTAACGCTTTTCGCTGTCACCGATTACCCACTTGCTGCAGGTCCCAGGCCGCTTCTCTCTGCGGAGGCGGTGCTTCCGGGTTTCTGCTCGGTCTGGCCGCGCATGCGCAGTTCTCCGCTGCCCCTGCTGGCAGCTGCGCATGCTCCCGGTCCGGTGCTTGGTTTGTTCAGGCTGCTCCTATCCTCTTCAGCTCCCAGGTGAGCCCTCCTCTCTTCCCCGTCTCATTGGCTACCTTACCTTTTTAAACGGGCTACCCCAGGCATAGGGTGCCCCTTCCACGAGCTTCCTAGTTCTTGTCTGACTCCAGCTCTGCTTGTTTCTGACCTCCGGCTTGTCTCCAGTCCCCGGCTTGACCTTTGGCTTTGATCCTGACCTCCGGCTTGTCTCCAGTCCCCGGCTTGACCTTTGACTCTGATTCTGACCTCCGGCTTGTCTCCAGTCCCTGGCTTGACCTTAGGTTCTACGTCTTAACTGCTTTGGTGTCTCCCGTCCAGGATTCCAGCTCGTCTCGTCGGCCTGGTTCTTAATGGTACCCAGGGCACCCCCATCCTGGTTGCACACCAGTTCAACCAGGGTGGAACAATCTGGTTTCACGACCAGCACCTTTACCCAGCTTTGGCTGCAGCAAGGGAGAACCTGGCATGCTGTCTCCGATCTCAAGCATCGCTCCCCAGCATTGCTCTCCAGCTACTGAACCACTCGGTTCCCTATTCCCCGCGAGGTGACAATTGCTATATGAGGATCACACTGAGGCAAACTTGTTTAGGGCTGATAATTCCCCTTTAAGGCTGAAGTAGCAGTTCCAGCCTCCCTGTCTATATACCTCACCGAATGCACCATCCATACACTATGTAATCCGCTCAGATAAAGATGGAGGAAGGTGGAGCATTGACCTGACTTCTGCCCCCTGATTGTGAGGGACAGACCCTAGAACAAAGAAAGGGGGTCTAGCCTCCAGAGAGGGGGTGTATGTAGTGAAATATGAAAGTGTGAGTAAAAGCAAATCACAAATGTGCATGCTAATTACAGGATTGGTGTGTTGACTTGTACTTGAGTTTGTTATATGTGTTAAATGTATGCAAGTATGCAAGTATGCAAAGCATTTACAGATTCTAATGGAATGTGATTGATGTATTCGTTTCAGAGGCATAACTAGAAATCTCTGGGCCCTGGTACAAGAAGTGCCATGGGCCCCCCCTAGGGTTGCCACCCAGTCGGTATTTTACCGGCAGGCTGGTAAAAAATTGGCTTCTGTCCAATGTTAAGTCTATGGAGAGAATGTCATGGCCGGTATTTTTTTTACGAAAAGGTGGCAATCCTAGCCCCCCCCCCCAACCACATTGGCCCCCCTGACCACATTGAACCCCTCCACAATGCCCCCATCTCCTACCTGGAGCTCCTGCGCGGTCCTCTTAGTAATGAACAGCGCTGGGAGATGATGTCATCTCACATGTAACTTGGAGTGGGAGGGAACACTCTCAGTAATAGACACGTATTGATTTTTATCTGATATGTTTTAGAGAATGATTACATAAGCCTGAGGTCCTAAGCTTATGTATCAAAATATTATGGATTGCTGTATCAAAGGCCTTGGCAACTTTTAGGAAATAGCTCCTGTTATCTCAACACAAGCCAAGCTGAAGTGGGTGAGAAGGTTGGACGCATGGTAATATTTGCATAGTTGAGTGTGGACACATTTTCCAGGACTTCAGATAATGTGGAGAATATGGATAATAGTATGAAGTTCAGTCCGTAGTTTGATATGTAGTTTTTACGTTAGTTACAGTTCTATCTACTTTCCAGGCTTTGGGAATATAAGCGGATGATCAGGAGACATTAGACTGATGTGCTGGACTTGAGTAACATTGCTAGTAATTGGTCAGGCCCAGTTTGAGGGTACGGGAGTGAATCTGATTTCAGTAGCATCACTAGAACAGTGCACGCATGTTGGAGACAGTTCAATGCTCGATTCTTTATTATAATCACTGTAACTGTGTTATCAGGCCCGGGACACATTAACTGAAGTGGTACTTGTTGAATGCACTAGGTATTGATATGGACATTGTAGTGTTTCACTGTATATTTTTCTAGTTGTGGGGTAAGAAAGGTTGGGGGGTGGGGGTATGTAGATATGTTTAATAACTTTCCAGAAGATTGACAGTTTTGATATCTTGATGTTCAGATTGTTTCTAAAATATTGAGCTTTGGCTAGTTTTGTTTCCTTTGTTCAGGTATTCCGCAATTGTCTGTAGATGATGTGATCATACATGGAGCCAGTTTGTTTAAAATTGTCCATAAGTCATCTCTAAAATGGTGTAACTCAAGTAGCTCAGAAGACACCAAGGGTAGATAGGCCCCCTTAACCTGACCTTCCTTATGGAGGAACTGGTATTATAGACATGCAAGAACTCAGAGGAAAAATAGTAAAAATTGCAGAGTTTAGGTCAGATATTAAAGGGACAGTAATGTTTCACAATAAAATCATCTCTAATTAATCATCATAGTATTTGGACTTTAGAGAGTGTTATTTCAATTCTGTCAGAGTTGTAGTTCAAGAGTAATTCAATGATAAAGTATCCCCCTCCCGCCCCTTTTACTGATGTAACACTGCTCAGCCAGATCAGAAGGGAGGTGCCCAGGTAAACTGCAGAGAGGGACAATCTTCAATTAAGATAAGGGAAAAACCTGAAAAACGTGTCAAGGGGGGCAGGGCTTTCATTGTTCTCGTAGGAAGAAGATTGTCACCTGCTGTTATCTGTCTGGTCTATGGACTGCATTCCACATCTGAGAAGAGATGGCTTACAGTAGGTAAAAGGGGCGGGAGGGGAAGCTTTGCTTGTGAATATCTCTCAAACCATAAAGGTTTGAGAGATAAGACTTATATCATTCTTCATGTTTTTTTAATGTGTACACAATAAAATAAAGATAAAATGAAGTATTACTATCCCTTTAAGTTTATTCCATACCACTGGCAATTGTTTAAATCATTTAGATCCTATCTTCTGGAGCATTAGCCCCATGCACAGCCTTTTGGCAAAATCAGTACTTGAACGCTCAGCACTTGACTGCCTCATACCCTGCTGTCTGTCTCCTATTACCCTTTTAGACTGTAAGCTCCTTGGGGCAGGGACCTCTCTCCTATTGTTTCTATGACTGCAATATTAAATTTTATCCCCAGTTATTTATTGTAACATAGACTATTGTAAGGCGCTGCATACGCTGTTTGACACCATATAAATAAAGATATACATACAAGACTGGAGATTCATTTTCTCATTGTCTAGTACTGGTAGCTTTATGGTATGATATGACTGGATTTAATTTCTGAACATAGGAAGCTATGGGCAAATCTCTAAATACATTTGCTAGTACGCCCGAATTCTAGATTCTGCTTGGGAGGGATGAAAGGATCCAGTCCAGAAGAGTATGGTTGGGTGTTTTCTGATTTATATGACTTGGGGGAGGGGGTGGAGATTAGTTGTATTAAGTTAAGTGAAATAACAGAATTTATAATTTTTGGAGTCGAGCTAATTAACAACACATTTTCCAAGAACAAACATTTGGCTTTTGTTGATTTGAATGTCAGATTCACAGAGGAGGTGGGCTCCGTACAAAGGTCTCTGGCAGATACACAGTGCAGGAGAGTAAATATGATAAAGAGCCAACACAGCAGAGATTCCTCCTCTCGACCCTCACGTCCGGGCAAACCCTCCTCCCTTTATCTGTAACGTAAATACATCATCTCTGCCTCTCACCCCAAATGACAGAAATACTAATGTTACCCTAATATCAGGGTTCAAAATGTCAAGTCCTGAGCTACTAGCCAGGCCTGAAAAGTTACTCGCCACCAGTTTCCACGCCTAGCCCCACCCATATTCCACCTCTAACCCCACCCATATTCCCACCTTTAACCCCACCCATTTCAAGTTTTCTTAGATGAAATGAGACTGTTGTTCTATGTTTTATTCAGAATAAAATTAACAAAAATATTCAATAACAAACAATGTACGCACATAATTTAAAAGGAAAATAAGTGCATAAGACATCAACAAGTGGAGGCATCTAGTACCCCCAGGCCACCCAACAACCCACCAGACTATCCAGTACCCCCAGGCCATCCAATAACTCACCAGAACATCCAGTACCCCCAGGCCATCCAATAACTCACCAGACCATCCAGTACCCCCAGGCCATCCAGAACCCCCAGGCCATCCAATAACTCACCAGAACATCCAGTACCCCCAGGCCATCCAGTACCCCACCAGACCATCCAGTACCCCCAGACCATCCAGTACCCCCAGGCCATCCAATAACCCACCAGACCATCCAGTCCCCCCAGACCATCCAGTACCCCCAGGCCATCCAATAACCCACCAGACCATCCAGTCCCCCCAGGCCATCCAGTCCCCCCAGGCCATCCAGTACCCCCAGGCCACCCAACAACCCACCAGGCCATCCAATAACCCACCAGACCCCCATGCCATCCAATAACCCAACAGACCATCTAGTACCCCCAGGCCATCCAATAATCCACCAGACCATCCAGTACCCCCAGGCCATACAATAATCCACCAGGCCATCCAGTACCCCCAGGCCATACAATAATCCACCAGACCATCCAGTACCCCCAGGCCATCCAATAACCCACCAGACCATCCAGTACCCCCAGGCCATCCAATAATCCACCAGGCCATCCAGTACCCCCAGTCCATCCAATAACCCACCAGACCATCCAGTACCCCCAGGCCATCCAATAACCCACCAGGCCATCCAGTACCCCCAGGCCATCCAATAACCCACCAGACCATCCAGTACCCCCAGACCATCCAACAACCCACCAGACCATCCAGTACCCCCAGGCCATCCAATAATCCACCAGGCCATCCAGTACCCCCAGGCCATCCAATAACCCACCAGACCATCCAGTACCCCCAGGCCATCCAACAACCCACCAGGCCATCCAGTACCCCCAGACCATCCAGTACCCCCAGGCCATCCAGTACCCCCAGACCATCCAATAATCCACCAGGCCATCCAGTACCCCCAGGCCATCCAATAATCCACCAGGCCATCCAGTACCCCCAGGCCATCCAGTACCCCCAGACTATCCAGTACCCCCAGACCATCCAGTACCCCAGGCCATCCAGTCCCCCCAGGCCATCCAGTACCCCCAGGCCATCCAATAATCCACCAGACCATCCAGTACCCCCAGACCATCCAATAATCCACCAGGCCATCCAGTACCCCCAGGCCATCCAGTCCCCCCAGACCATCCAGTACCCCCAGACTATCCAGTACCCCCAGACCATCCAGTACCCCCAGACCATCCAGTCCCCCCAGGCCATCCAATAATCCACCAGACCATCCAGTACCCCCAGGCCATCCAATAACCCACCAGGCCATCCAATAACCCACCAGGCCATCCAATACCCCCAGGCCATCCAATAACCCACCAGGCCATCCAGTACCCCCAGGCCATCCAATAACCCACCAGGCCATCCAATAACCCACCAGACCATCCAGTACCCCCAGACCACCCAACAACCCACCAGGCCATCCAATAACCCACCAGGCCATCCAGTACCCCCAGGCCATCCAATAACACACCAGACCATCCAGTACCCCCAGGCCATCCAATAACTCACCAGACCATCCAGTACCCCCAGGCCATCCAATAACCCACCAGGCCATCCAGTACCCCCAGGCCATCCAATAACTCACCAGACCATCCAGTACCCCCAGGCCATCCAGTACCCCCAGGCCATCCAATAACCCACCAGACCATCCAGTACCCCCAGGCCATCCAATAACCCACCAGACCCCCATGCCATCCAACAACCCACCAGACCATCCAGTACCCCCAGGCCATCCAATAATCCACCAGACCATCCAGTACCCCCAGTCCATCCAATAATCCACCAGGCCATCCAGTACCCCCAGGCCATCCAATAATCCACCAGACCATCCAGTACCCCCAGTCCATCCAATAACCCACCAGACCATCCAGTACCCCCAGGCCATCCAATAACCCACCAGGCCATCCAGTACCCCCAGGCCATCCAATACCCCCAGGCCATCCAATAACCCACCAGACCATCCAGTACCCCCAGACTATCCAGTACCCCCAGACCATCCAGTACCCCCAGGCCATCCAATAATCCACCAGACCATCCAGTACCCCCAGTCCATCCAATAATCCACCAGACCATCCAGTACCCCCAGGCCATCCAATAATCCACCAGACCATCCAGTACCCCCAGGCCATCCAGTACCCCCAGGCCATCCAATAACCCACCAGGCCATCCAGTACCCCCAGAATATCCAGTACCCCCAGACCATCCAGTACCCCCAGGCCATCCAGTACCCCCAGGCCACCCAACAACCCACCAGACCATCCAGTATCCCCAGGCCATCCAATAACCCACCAGACCATCCAGTATCCCCAGGCCATCCAGTACCCCAGGCCATCCAACAATCCACCAGGCCATCCAATAACCCACCAGGCCATCCAGTACCCCCAGTCCATCCAATAACCCACCAGACCATCCAGTCCCCCCAGGCCATCCAATAACCCACCAGGCCGTCCAGTACCCCCAGGCCATCCAACAACCCACCAGACCATCCAGTACCCCCAGGCCATCCAATAACCCACCAGACCATCCAGTCCCCCCAGGCCATCCAATAACCCACCAGGCCATCCAGTACCCCCAGGCCATCCAATAACCCACCAGACCATCCAGTCCCCCCAGGCCATCCAATAACCCACCAGGCCATCCAGTACCCCCAGGCCATCCAGTAACCCACCAGACCATCCAGTACCCCCAGGCCATCCAATAACCCACCAGGCCATCCAGTACCCCCAGGCCATCCAGTCCCCCCAGGCCATACAGTACCCCCAGGCCATCCAACAACCCACCAGGCCATCCAGTACCCCAAGGCCATCCAATAATCCACCAGGCCATCCAGTACCCCCAGGCCATCCAGTACCCCCAGGCCATCCAATAACCCACCAGGCCATCCAATAACCCACCAGACCATCCAGTCCCCCCAGGCCATCCAGTCCCCCCAGGCCTTCCAATAACCCACCAGACCATCTAGTACCCCCAGGCCATCCAACAACCCACCAGACCATCTAGTACCCCCAGGCCATCCAATAACCCACCAGACCATCTAGTACCCCCAGGCCATCCAATAACCCACCAGACCATCCAGTACCCCCAGGCCATCCAACAACCCACCAGACCATCCAGTACCCCCAGGCCATCCAATAACCCACCAGACCATCCAGTACCCCCAGGCCATCCAATAACCCACCAGACCATCCAGTACCCCCAGGCCATCCAATAACCCACCAGACCATCTAGTACCCCCAGGCCATCCAACAACCCACCAGACCATCCAGTACCCCCATGCCATCCAGTAACCCACCAGACCATCCAGTACCCCCAGGCCATCCAGTAACCCACCAGACCATCCAGTCCCCCCAGGCCATCCAATAACCCACCAGACCATCCAGTACCCCCAGAACATCCAGTACCCCCAGGCCATCCAATAACCCACCAGACCATCCAGTCCCCCCAGGCCATCCAATAACCCACCAGACCATCCAGTACCCCAGGCCATCCAATAACCCACCAGACCATCTAGTACCCCCAGTCCATCCAATAATCCACCAGACCATCCAGTACCCCCAGGCCATCCAACAACCCACCAGGCCATCCAGTCCCCCCAGGCCATCCAATAATCCACCAGGCCATCCAGTACCCCCAGGCCATCCAGTACCCCCAGGCCATCCAATCCACCAGACCATCCAGTACCCCCAGGCCATCCAATAACCCACCAGGCCACCCAGTACCCCCAGGCCATCCAATAACCCACCAGGCCATCCAGTACCCCCAGGCCATCCAACAACCCACCAGACCATCCAGTACCCCCAGGCCATCCAATAATCCACCAGACCATCCAGTACCCCAGGCCATCCAATAACCCACCAGACCATCCAGTACCCCAGGCCATCCAATAACCCACCAGACCATCCAGTACCCCCAGGCCATCCAATAACCCACCAGACCATCTAGTACCCCCAGGCCATCCAATAACCCACCAGACCATCTAGTACCCCCAGGCCATCCAACAACCCACCAGGCCATCCAGTCCCCCCAGGCCATCCAATAATCCACCAGGCCATCCAGTACCCCCAGGCCATCCAGAACCCCCAGGCCATCCAATCCACCAGACCATCTAGTACCCCCAGGCCATCCAATAACCCACCAGGCCACCCAGTACCCCCAGGCCATCCAATAACCCACCAGGCCATCCAGTACCCCAGTCCATTCAATAATCCACCAGACCATCCAGTACCCCCAGGCCATCCAATAACCCACCAGACCATCCAGTACCCCCAGGCCATCCAACAACCCACCAGACCATCCAGTACCCCAGGCCATCCAATAACCCACCAGACCATCCAGTACCCCAGGCCATCCAATAATCCACCAGACCATCCAGTACCCCAGGCCATCCAATAACCCACCAGGCCATCCAGTACCCCCAGGCCATCCAATAACCCACCAGGCCATCCAATCCACCAGACCATCCAGCACCCCCAGGCCATCTAATAACCCACCAGACCATCCAGTACCCCCAGGCCATCCAACAACCCACCAGACCATCCAGTACCCCCAGGCCATCCAACAACCCACCAGACCCCCATGCCATCCAATAACCCCCAGGCCATCCAGTACCCCCAGGCCATCTAGGGTATCATTTTAAAACATCACTCGCAAAAGAGCGTGCAACATCACGGCGCATTAACCATGTTGCCTTGATTAAAAGGGAGACATGAGAATCTCACACTGCTTGAAAGCGCGAGATTCTCATGTTACAGCATGAATTGTCACCTGCAGACAACGAGCAGCTCTTCAACCCCCATCATGCTTACAGAGAAAATCCTCTAAATGTCTGTCTTACAGGTGTAATGACTTAGTAACGACCGTCTGCTCTTCATGGTTTCTTTGAATTGCTGACAGGCGCTTACTGCGTTCAAACTTATTTGCTTTAAGCACTGGCCCGGCGCTCTCTCACCTTCTGCACGTACTCTCTTCTCAGTCTTGCTCTGAGCGGCGCCCCGGCTCTCTCACCTTCTGCACGTACTCTCTTCTCTGTTTTGCTCTGAGCGGCGCCCCAGCTCTCTCTCCCCTTCTCTGCATGCTGACACTGTGGAGCGCTCCGCAGAGAAGGGGACAAAGAGCCGGGGCAGCACTCAGAGCAAAACGGAGAAGAGGTTATGTGCAGAAGGGGATATACCTGACTGCTCTATGAAGGACACATATTTCTCTTTAAAGGGATAGTAATACTTCATTTTAACTTTATTTTATTTTGTTGGCATTAAAAAAACATGAAGAACAATATAAGTCTTATCTCTCAAACATTTATGGTTTGAGAGATATTCACAAGCAAAGTTTCCCCTCCCGCCCCTTTTACCTAGTGTAAGCCATCTCTTCTCAGATGTGGAATCCAGTCCATAGACCAGACAGATAACAGAAGGGGACAATCTTCTTCCTATGAGAACATTGAAAGTCCTGCCCCCTTGACAAGCTTTTCAGGTTTTTGCCTTTTCTTAATTTAAGATTGTCCCCCTCTGCAGTCTACCTGGGCAGCTCCCTTCTGATCTGGCTGAGCAGTGTTACATCAATAGAAGGGGCAGGAGGGGGATATTTTGTCATTGAATTACTCTTGTACTACAACTCTGACAGTATTGAAATAACACTCTCCAAAGTCCAAATACTATGATGATTAATTAGAGCTGCTTTTATTATGAAACATTACTATCCCTTGAAAGGAGAAATAAATACCAGCAAGAACTGGTGTGAATAGGTCTGAAAAACAGTGCATAAAGGTCCTTATTCATCAAATTAGCAGGTGCAACTCTGATTTGGTTGGTTTGCTATAGAATTGCATCTGCCTCGCATTCACTTACTTAGCATGTTAGACTATCCCACTCTTTACCTTGTGCCTTTATCAGGTGTGGGCAAAGGGAGGCCCTTCAGTTGTGCACTGCTGTAATCTTCAGGCATCCATAGGCTAGCTGGGGTTGATGGGAATTGTATTTCTTAAAATACTGTATACGTTATCAACTTTCAACACAATCATTGGCTTTATCCCCAGGGCTGGAATTACATCTCAGGAGCCTGTAGGCACAGAAATTTGAAGCCCCCCCTCCCCCGTGGACCATCTGCACTAGATACCTCCACAATGCTCCTAATCTCCACGTTGCCCCCCCATCAGCTCCACATTGCCCTCACATTGCCCCCCATCAGCTCCATATTGCCCTCACAATGCCCCCCATCAGCTCCATATTGCCCTCACATTGCCCCCCACCCCATCAGTTCCAATTTGCCCCCACCATCTCCACATTGCCCTCCATCGGCTCCAACTTGCCCCCCATTAGCTCCACATTGCCCTCACATTGCCTCCCCCCGCTGACCGTTTCCTACCTCCCTGGTAGGAGATCTGTATGTGCCTCCTTTGGCACAGTCTTGCACCTGATGGAGCTCCCGCGCGGTCTCCTATTCAGGAATGCAGAGTGCTGGGAGACAATGTCATCTCCCAGCGCTCTGCATTCCTACAGAGCCGACGAGGGAGCTCCATCAGGTACAAGACTGGGGGGGACTGGCAATGTGAGTGGGTGCCGCCGGCGCAGCCAGCGAGGCAGCTAGTTTTTTTGGGTTTTTTTTAAGAATATTACAAAAAAAAAAAAATCCAAATGGCAGGCGCCCCTCGTTGGCGTGCGCCTGTAGGCAGGTGCCTACTTTACCTAATGGCAAATCCGGCCCTGATTATCCTACTGTATAAAAATAAAATACCCAGCCAAATTGTGTGAGTACATTAGTGTAATTTCCAACATGCCTCTATTTACTGGATTGATAGGACGTGCTCGTCTATCTGCTTTGAAGTCAGCAAAATCTCATAGCCGATATAATGCTGCTTGAGCTTGTTAGCTGCCGGCAGCAGCCTATCACGGTTCCTGTGCTTCCCTGTCAATCTTTGCTGGGTTGCTTGTACATTGGAGGATGCTGATTGGCCCACCCAGAATGCTCCTTTATACACTGGGCTCCGGGCACTTGTCAGTTGCCCTTTCTTGATGTTCCTGAACCTGCGTCTTGTTGCTGTGTTTCTGCTTTCCGGATTACCGACTCGGCTAGTCTGACCATCCCATTGTTCCTGCTCCGTGATTGACCCGGCTCTGGCTGACGTTCCTGCTCCGTGATTGACCCGGGTCTGGCTGACGTTCCTGCTCCGTGATTGACCCGGCTCCGGCTGACGTTCCTGCTCCGTGATTGACCCGGCTCTGGCTGACGTTCCTGTTCCGTGATTGACCCGGCTCTGGCTGTCGACTCTAGCTCCTAGTACCGATCCGGTTCCGGTTGGGATCCAGTGCTGCATCTGTTCCTGTGTTCCTGCGTGTTCCAGGTCGCCGGCTGGCGACATTCTGAACTGTGTTTGTGTTGCTCTGACTAATCCTCTCTTGAGTATTGGACCGTTGCCTGAGCCTGTTCCTTTACACTGCAGTACCAGTACCCGTGTATGACCAGTTTTAACCCTTGCTGTGCCGGTTGCCTCTGATTTCTGAGCCTGTACTCTTACTTGCCAAGCCAGTGTAGTCCTTTCGAGCCTGTTAACACTGAATGTGCCTACCTGACCAGACCTCCCTAATTGCACTAGCAGAGCTGTAGCCTTTCCGGTGCCGTTGCACCGCTATCACGCCGGCTGGCGTTGGTCCCTCCGTTGCTCTTGCTGTTTGTGCTCCGTTGGACACCGGTGTGGTGTTCCGGTCCAGGTCACCTTTAGCGCTCATTGTGTTACTACCGTATTTCCATCCATTGGCTCACTATCGCTTGTGCAGTATTCATGCGCTCTGGCACCCAAGGGGTGCGTACGGCTCTTCTCCCGTTGGCATAAGCAGGGTTATATCCGTGACAAGGTTAAGGGCGATTCCGGTCCTGGTCCATCTACTGGCAGTGGCTCTCTCCAGATTAATCCACTAAGGTGGTATAGGCTCGGTCCAGGGCTTTTGCTGGTCAGTCTGGGCGTTCATTTCCTAAAGTACTGAGAGTGATTAGTTCAGTCACACAATACACCCTTCTCTTCATCATCTAGAGACTGATATCTATTCTGGGCGTTGGCCAATCAGTGAACTTGTCTTGTTCATTTTTCTCCACATTTAACCCTGTGTTTGCTTATCTGTACTTTTACTCTGTAGACATATTTGGGCCTGTATCACTGTTCCCATTCTTGGCCCCCAGGGGCGCTGTTCTTTCATTTTTATTTTCAATAAAACTGTGTTTTACTATATCAGTGTCTGAGTGTCAGAAAACCGTAACACAGCCTCTCCGATGTGTCACTCTGGTTCAGAACTAGTTCCAGTGAGTGAGGGGCAATGTGCAGGGAGCGATCCATCTTCTGGGGCAACATTACCGCCTGCTGTCTGAGCTGCCCTGCGTCTGCCAAGCTGAAGCTCTGTTTGAGTCACCAGGATTGGACGTAACATAAATGCTGAGGTGCTATCAAGTGCTACATTGTAGCAGCTTGTTTTGCGTAGTCTATTCATTCCGAAGCGCTTGCTGTCAGCAGCTGCCAGACACAACTCTAACAGTGAGTTGGAGCGATGGATGAATTACAAGAAGAAATCTTCCGATCTGGGGCAATGTTGTGCAGCACTGCACTTACACTTATTACTATGCGCGGCTGCCTTAATTTAAGCATGGCAGGCCAAGGCAACTTGAAGGCATCATGGCAGTGATATTACTGAGGCCTCAGTGCCTCATGGAGCACAGTGCAGTCGGCAGCTGCTTTAGATAGGTGGGGGCGGGCCCCTAGAGGGATGGAAGTCCGACATTTCAAATTCCACTCGCCCTCACTCAAATTCTGCTCCCCAATTGCGAGCAGGTGAGTGGAAATTTTGAGCCCTGTTAATATCACCCTGAGTTACAGGAATACTAATGTTACCCCTAATATCACCCTGAGTTACAGGAATACTAATGTTACCCCTAATATCACCCTGAGTTACAGGAATACTAATGTTACCCCTAATATCACCCCGAGTTACAGGAATACTAATGTTACCCCTAATATCACCCCGAGTTACAGGAATACTAATGTTACCTAATATCACCCCGAGTTACAGGAATACTAATGTTATCCTAATATCACCCCGAGTTACAGGAACACTAATGTTATCCTAATATCACCCCGAGTTACAGGAACACTAATGTTACCCCTAATATCACCCCGAGTTACAGGAATACTAATGTTACCCCTAATATCACCCCGAGTTACAGGAATACTAATGTTACCTAATATCACCCCGAGTTACAGGAATACTAATGTTATCCTAATATCACCCCGAGTTACAGGAACACTAATGTTATCCTAATATCACCCCGAGTTACAGGAACACTAATGTTACCCCTAATATCACCCCGAGTTACAGGAATACTAATGTTACCCCTAATATCACCCCGAGTTACAGGAATACTAATGTTACCTAATATCACCCCGAGTTACAGGAACACTAATGTTATCCTAATATCACCCCGAGTTACAGGAATACTAATGTTACCCCTAATATCACCCCGAGTTACAGGAATACTAATGTTACCCCTAATATCACCCCGAGTTACAGGAATACTAATGTTACCCCTAATATCACCCTGAGTTACAGGAACACTAATGTTACCTAATATCACCCCGAGTTACAGGAACACTAATGTTATCCTAATATCACCCCGAGTTACAGGAATACTAATGTTACCCCTAATATCACCCCAAGTTACAGGAATACTAATGTTACCCCTAATATCACCCCGAGTTACAGGAATACTAATGTTACCCCTAATATCACCCTGAGTTACAGGAACACTAATGTTACCTAATATCACCCCGAGTTACAGGAACACTAATGTTATCCTAATATCACCCCGAGTTACAGGAATACTAATGTTACCCAGGGCCGGCGCCACCTATAGGTAAGGCAGGCGCCTGCCTAGGGCGTACAAGTACTGGGGGCGCGGGCACGCACCCACCACACCGGAACGCAACACAGTCAGGTCTGTGTTGCTACTGCGCTCCCTTATCGCGGTCGCTCTTTAGTAATGCAGAGCGCGCTGGGAGTCATGATCTCCCGGCGCGCTCTGCATTACTGAAGAGAAGACGGCGAGGGAGCTACAGGTATGTGATGGGGGGCAAGATGGAGCTGAGGGGGCATAGTGGAGCTGCTGGGGGCAAGCTGGAGTATATGGGGGGCAAAGTGGAGCTGATAGGGGCATGTTGGAGCTGAGGGGGCATAGTGGAGCGGATGGGGGGCAAGCTGGAGTAGATGGGGGGCAAAGTGGAGCTGATAGGGGCATGTTGGAGCTGAGGGGGCATAGTGGAGCGGATGGGGGGCAAGTTGGAGTGGATGGGGGGCAAGTTGGAGCTGAGGGGGCAAAGTGGACCTGGTGGGGAAAGTTGGAGCTGATGGGGGGCAAAGTGGAGCTGGTGGGGGGCAAGGTGGAGCTGAGGGGGCATAGTGGAGCTGCTGGGGGCAAGTTGGAGTAGATGGGGGGCAAAGTGGAGCTAATAGGGGCATGTTGGAGCTGAGGGGGCATAGTGGAGCGGATGGGGGGCAAGTTGGAGCGGATGGGGGGGCAAGTTGGAGCTGAGGGGGCAAAGTGGAGCTGGTGGGGAAAGTTGGAGCTGATGGGGGGCAAAGTGGAGCTGGTGGGGGGCAAAGTGGAGCTGAGGGGGCATAGTGGATCTGCTGGGGGCAAGTTGGAGTAGATGGGGGGCAAAGTGGAGCTGAGGGGGCATAGTGGAGCTGAGGGGGCATAGTGGAGCGGATGGGGGGCAAGTTGGAGTTGATGGGGCAAAGTGGAGCTAGTGGGGGGCAAGTTGGAGCTGGTGGGGCAAGAAAAGAGGTGGGGTATAAGTAGGCGGGGTATAAAGGGGTGGGACACAAGGGGCGGCAAAAGTAGGTTTTGCCTAGGGTGGCAAAAATCCTTGCACCGGCCCTGATGTTACCCCTAATATCACCCCGAGTTACAGGATACTAATGTTACCTAATATCACCCCGAGTTACAGGAACACTAATGTTACCTAATATCACCCCAAGTTACAGGAATACTAATGTTACCCCTAATATCACCTCAAGTTACAGGAATACTAATGTTACCTAATATCACCTCAAGTTACAGGAACACTAATGTTACCCCTAATATCACCCCGAGTTACAGGAATACTAATGTTACCTAATATCACCCCAAGTTACAGGAATACTAATGTTACCCCTAATATCACCCCAAGTTACAGGAATACTAATTTTACCCCTAATATCACCTCAAGTTACAGGAATACTAATGTTACCCCTAATATCACCCCAAGCTACAGGATCACTAATATTACCCCTAATATCACCTCAAGTTACAGGAACACTAATGTTACCCCTAATATCACCCCGAGTTACAGAATCACTAATATTACCCCTAATATCACCTCAAGTTACAGGAACACTAATGTTACCCCTAATATCACCCCAAGTTACAGGGACACTAATGTTACCCCTAATATCACCTCAAGTTACAGGAATATTAATGTTACCCCTAATATCACCCCGAGTTACAGGAACACTAATGTTACCTAATATCACCCCAAGTTACAGGAATACTAATGTTACCCCTAATATCACCCCAAGTTACAGGAATACTAATATTACCCCTAATATCACCTCAAGTTACAGGAATACTAATGTTACCCCTAATATCACCCCAAGCTACAGGATCACTAATATTACCCCTAATATCACCTCAAGTTACAGGAACACTAATGTTACCCCTAATATCACCCCGAGTTACAGAATCACTAATATTACCCCTAATATCACCTCAAGTTACAGGAACACTAATGTTACCCCTAATATCACCCCAAGTTACAGGAACACTAATGTTACCTAATATCACCTCAAGTTACAGGAATACTAATGTTACCCCTAATATCACCTCAAGTTACAGGAATACTAATGTTACCCCTAATATCACCTCAAGTTACAGGAACACTAATGTTACCCCTAATATCACCTCAAGTTACAGGAATACTAATGTTACCCCTAATATCACCCCAAGTTACAGAATCACTAATATTACCCCTAATATCATCCCGAGTTACAGGAATACTAATGTTACCCCTAATATCACCTCAAGTTACAGGAATACTAATATTACCCCTAATATCACCTCAAGTTACAGGAACACTAATGTTACTCCTAATATCACCACGAGTTACAGGAATACTAATGTTACCTAATATCACCCCGAGTTACAGGAACACTAATGTTACCCCTAATATCACCCCGAGTTACAGGAACACTAATGTTACCCCTAATATCACCTCAAGTTACAGGAATACTAATGTTACCTAATATCACCTCAAGTTACAGGAATACTAATGTTACCTAATATCACCCCGAGTTACAGGAATACTAATGTTACCCCTAATATCACCTCAAGTTACAGGAATACTAATGTTACCCCTAATATCACCCCAAGTTACAGGAACACTAAACAGTATGTCAGATACCTCTCTGTAGCTCAAAGGGTTAAGGTGGAAGAGTATAAGTGTAAAGGGGGGTATTTAGTAAGGTAAGGGAAAAAGGATGTCCTGCTGTTTTAGGATGAAAATTGCATGAGAGTGATTGCATGTGCGTGTGTGAATGCATGCATGCATGTGTGAGTGTTGGGTTTGTGTGTACGAGTGCACATGCATGCCTCTGTGTGTGTACGTTCTTGGGTGTGTGTGTGTTTGTGCTTGCATGCATTTGTGTGTGTGTGTGTGTGCTTATGGGTGCTTGTGTGTATGTGAATGTACATGCTTTTGTGTGTGTGCTTATGGGTGCTTGTGTGTATGTGAATGTACATGCTTTTGTGTGTGTGCTTATGGGTGCTTGTGTGTGAAAGTACATGCTTTTGTGTGCATGCATGTGCTTGTGTGTATGTGAGTGCTGGGTTTGTGTATCATACCTCCCAAGTGTCCCTCTTTAGGAGGGACAATCCCTCTTTTAGACCCAAATCCCTCTGTCCCTCTTTCGCACCCGGATGTCCCTCTTTTTAGGAGATCAGATTGCATGGTGTGTATATAAGTGTTTCATATTACTCTACAGCAATAAAATGCACATTCTTTAATTGTCAGTATATGTGTTTATAAATTAGTGTGTGTAAATAAAATACTTCGGTCTTGTTATAAGTCATTTATTACATTACACAAGGAGGTGTCAATAGGTCATGAAATAGCCTGAAAATTATCAGTAATGCTCCGCCCACCAGCCACTCCCCCAGCAACACCCCCTAAAACACAAGTGTCCCTCTCTGGCAATTTGAAATGTTGGGAGGTATGGTGTATACGAGTGCACATACATGCTTCTGTGTGTGCATGCATGCTCTTGTGTTTGTATGCTTTCATGTGTGTCTGTGTGTGTGTGCATATCTGTGTGCTTATGTGAGTGCTTGAATGTCTGTGTGTGAACATAAACGCTTTTGTGTGTGTGTGTGTGTGGGAAGGGGTGCATGTGTGTGTGTTTATGTGTGTGTGGGAAGGGGTGCGTGTGTGTGTGTGTATGTATGTGTGTGTGTCTCTGTGTGTGTGTATATGTCTATGTATGTGTGTGTATGTATGTATGTATGTGTGTGTATGTATGTATGTGTGTCTGTATGTGTGTATGTATGTGTGTCTGTGTGTATGTATGTATGTGTGTGTATATATGCATGTGTGTGTCTGTGTGTGTGTATGTATGTGTATGTATGTATGTGTGTCTATGTATGTGTGTGTATGTCTATGTATGTGTGTGTATGTATGTATGCGTATGTATCTGTGTGTTTATGTGTGTGTATGTATATGTGTGTGTATGTATGTATGTATGTATGTGTGTGTGTCTGTATGTGTGTGTGTGTATGTATGTGTGTGTGTGTGTGTGTGTATGTATGTGTGTGTCTGTGTACGTATGTGTGTGTCTGTGTGTATATGTGTGTGTGTGGGGGGGGTGTATGTGTGTCTGTGTGTATATGTATGTGTATGTGTCTCTGTGTGTGTCTGTGTATGTGTGTGTGTCTGTGCCCCATCACGCCCCAGGACTACAGATGACAGCCCTGTCTTAGTACATCAGGATCAGTGAGTACAAGGCTCTGCATGGTTCCAGGCTAGTCCTGTACGGAAGGGGTTAATAAGAGCACTGTGATTATCTGATTCTCCATTTGCATTAAGGAGAGAGAAGCCATGAAATCAGTGGATGAATGAGACATTTCCCTGTGGCCCGGGCACTGCAGTGTGACCTTTCCCCCACATGCACACAGCCGGACTGGGCCGTCCTTCCCACGTCCCTCATTGTCATCTGGAGGTGTGAGTGCTGGGGGGGATGGGGATTGGTCAGGGAGGACACAGGGGCGTGTCAAGACTCTAGTGCAAACACACAGGGAGAGGGCATGAGTGTGTGTGCGTGCAGGCAGGCTACACACCGCACTCACACTGATAGCTACTGGGATCTCACATCTCACTGGGTCCCAGAGACAGGCAGCTCTGAACAGCCCCCAGCACAGCTGGACACAGCCACTTTCACACTGGAGAGATACTTAATCCTCATGTCCTTGTCACTGGGATCTTTCCTTCTCCCTCCCTCACTGTGCCTGCACCATCTCCCTCTTAATACATGAGAGCGCAGTCCCAGGACACCGCAGAGAGCAGCGAGGCATCACACCAGCCATAGGGCTGCAATACCGCTCAGAACATTGCACAGGTCAGAGAGGAGCATTACACCAGAGAAAGGGCCACAACTCAGACCAAGAACATCACAAGGGTCAGCAGAGCAACACACCATTGATAGGTCTGTGACCCTGCCCCAGAACATCACAATGGTCAGCAGAGTATCACACCAGTGAGAGGGCAGCGTCCGAGATCATCACAAGGGTCAGAAGAGCATTACACCAGCGACAAGGCTGTGACCCGGAACATCACAGGGGTCGGCAGGGGCATCACACTGGCGATTGGTCTCTAACTCCTCCACAAGACATCACAAATGTCAGCAGAGCATTCCACCATTAATTAGTCTGTGACTCTAACAGGGTATGACCAGGGTCATCGGAGTGTTACACCCGGGACCGTCCTGTGACTCAGGATGGGTGGTACCTATTAATTCTGGGACTGTCTGACCCCTGGATTAGGAGGAGCATTTTATAACTGGACAGTTATATCCATATATTTTTATTTTTTAATTTTAATGACTTTTGTATAAAATCCCCTCGTCTTCACCATGACACCGGCACCAGCCTGCCCCTCTATCTCCATCTCTCCACCGGTGGATTTCGTTCTGGGTGCATCGGCGTGCTGCATGGCGTGTGTGTTCACTAACCCGCTAGAGGTGGTGAAGACGCGGCTGCAGCTCCAGGGTGAGCTGAGGTCCCGGGGTTCATACACGCGCCATTATAGGGGAGTCCTACAGGCCATGGTGGCTGTGGGCCAGGCGGATGGACTACGGGGGCTGCAGAAAGGGCTGACTGCCGGACTTCTGTATCAGGGGCTGATGAACGGAGTGCGGTTTTACCTCTATTCCTATGCAGAAAACATTGGGCTAACACAGCAGCCTGGAGGCAATGTGGCAGCTGGCGCAATCGCTGGGGCAACAGGAGCCTTCGTTGGAAGTCCAGCGTATCTGGTGAGTAAACCTAGTCTAATTATAACATCCTGCAGATTCACCACTACATCCAGCATATGTACACAAGGGGGACGTATGTATCAATGTGCCGCTGATTCAAAAATAGGTTACAAATGCAAGAGCGGGTGACTTACGTCTATAATTAACCCTTTGGGTGCCAGAGGGGTACGCAACGCATTGCAAAGCAATGCATTGCGTACCCCTCTAGCACTCAATGGGTTAAACAAAATAGCGATAGAAATTTGAAGTTCATGAATCATCAGACAACAAACTTGAACTCTCGGAAAATACAAAACTGACCCTTAGAGCCAAACGTACTGAATATATCACTAATAACCGTGACAAAATAGAGACGATAGGAAAAGATACTGCACCTAAAACTAAAACCAGCCACGCCAATCTTCTTCACTATCATCTACTAAATAACCACGTTTGTGGGGCGCGTTCATACAAATATCCCTGTACATGTCACAAGGTCAAATGGGGTTCAGTGTGTGACTTTCTCTTACTTATTAATGTTTCTTTATAAGAGTGATATATATATAGAAGTCAGATCATTGCTGTTAAAGGGATAGTAATGTTTCATAATAAAAGCAGCTCTAATTAATCATCATAGTATTTGGACTTTGGAGAGTGTTATATCAATTCTGTCAGAGTTGTAGTTCAAGAGTAATTGAATGATAAAGTATCCCCCTCCCGCCCCTTTTACTGATGTAACACTGCTCAGCCAGAGCAGAAGGGAGGTGCCCAGGTAGACTGCAGAGAGGGACAATCTTCAATTAAGATAAGGGAAAAACCTGAAAAACTTGTCAAGGGGGGCAGGGCTTTCATTGTTCTCATAGGAAGAAGATTGTTCCCTTCTGTTATATGTCTGGTCTATGGACTGGATCCCACATCTGAGAAGAGATGGCTTACACTAGGTAAAAGGGGCGGGAGGGGAACTTTGCTTGTGAATATCTCTCAAACCATAAAGGTTTGAGAGATAAGACTTATATCGTTCTTCATGTTTTTTTAATGCCTACAAAATAAAATAAAGATAAAACAAAGTATTACTATCCCTTTATATAACTTTTTAATTGCAACAAGTTGGGAACCTTTAGCGACATGTTGATACATAAGCCCCACAGAGAGGCAGATCCCCCTCTATGAACGCCCCAAAGTCAGCACAAAATGAACACAAGCACCCCCTCTGTTACGTCACCAAGTATCCTATGGCATTCCTCCTGACATTTCAAATGGTGGAAGAGGGACTGTTTTGTTTTAGGGGGTGTTGCTGGGGGAGTGACTTGTGGAAGTGTATTTTATTTACACAGGTTATGTATAATTTTTTGCTGTGGAGCAATGTGATACACTTCTATACACACCACACAGTCTGATGTCCTAAACACAGGGACACCAGGGTGATACACTTATATACACACCACACAGTCTGATCTCCTAAACACAGGGACACCAGGGTGATACACTTATATACACACCACACAGTCTGATCTCCTAAACACAGGGACACCAGGATGATACACTTCTATACATACCACACAGTCTGATCTCCTAAACACAGGGACACCAGGGTGATACACTTCTATACACACCACACAGTCTGATGTCCTAAACACAGGGACACCAGGGTGATACACTTATATACACACCACACAGTCTGATCTCCTAAGCACAGGGACACCAGGGTGATACACTTCTATACACACCACACAGTCTGATCTCCTAAACACAGGGACACCAGGGTGATACACTTATATACACACCACACAATCTGATCTCCTAAACACAGGAACACCAGGGTGATACACTTATATACACACCACACAGTCTGATCTCCTAAACACAGGGACACCAGGGTGATACACTTATATACACACCACACAGTCTGATCTCCTAAACACAGGGACACCAGGATGGTACACTTCTATCCACACCACACAGTCTGATCTCCTAAACACAGGGACACCAGGGTGATACACTTATATACACACCACACAGTCTGATCTCCTAAACACAGGGACACCAGGGTGATACACTTATATACACACCACACAGTCTGATCTCCTAAACACAGGGACACCAGGGTGATACACTTATATACACACCACACAGTCTGATCTCCTAAACACAGGGACACCAGGGTGATACACTTATATACACACACCACACAGTCTGATCTCCTAAACACAGGGACACCAGGGTGATACACTTCTATACACACCACACAGTCTGGTCTCCTAAACACAGGGACACCAGGGTGATACACTTATATACACACCACACAGCCTGATCTCCTAAACAGAGGGACACCAGGGTGATACACTTCTATACACACCACAGAGTCTGATCTCCTAAACACAGGGACACCAGGGTTATACACTAATATACACACCACACAGTCTGATCTCCTAAACACAGGGACACCAGGGTGATACGCTTATATACACACCACACTGTCTGATCTCCTAAACAGAGGGACACCAGGGTGGGAAAGAGGGATTTGGGTCTAAGTGAGGTACTGTCAGTACTAAAGAAGGATATTTGGGAGGTATGGTATCTGCTAAAGCAGGACACGCACAGTACACATCCCTAATATCTCCTTAAGAGGGACACTTGGGAGGTATGGAGACCTAATATCTCCTAAAGAGGGACACTTGGGAGGTACAGACCCCTAATATCTCCTAAAGGGGGACACATGGGAGGTATGGGACCCTAATATCTCCTAAAGATAAATACAGACCCCCCCCCCCCCCCACACACACACACAGACACACACGCACACATACACCGGCCTGGATTTCTACTCAGAGAGCAGAAGTTGCATTTTCTGACTGTATACAAAGGTCTCTGCCAGATACAAAGTGCAAACACAGCAGTGAGTCAATGTCCCGGCTCTCACGCTCAGCCAGATCCACCTCCCTTTATCTGTAACACAAGTGCATCCTGTCTGTCACTTACCACAAGTTAAAGGAATGCTAATGACCCTCTAATGTTAAACACCATTTTGTAACAATCACAGATATACAGTATTTTCCGGATTACAAGACTTGGTTTTTCTTGATAAATGTCTCGGATGTCCCCGTTACATCTTATAGTCCAAATGAATCAATTGCTTTCATTTCTACCTAACCTGTAAAATCTCCCTGTGTCTTATAGATAAGTAAGTGTCCACACCTTCTTACAAGTAAATATCCTATGTAATAATTCGTTAATGTATGTTTGTCAGAAGCTGTCATGTGCAGTACAGAGGGCTGCACGCGCTGAAGTCATGCGCAGAACAGACTGCCCGCGCTGCCGTTGCTGATAATGGAGCGAGGCGCTCCCAATTCAGACCGTAGCCCTCTCTGGTCAGTCTCTACCGCGTATGACTGCCCCGCGACCGGCTGGCAGTGGCACTGTGGCCCGTGTAACGGGCTCTTCAACTAATATACACATATACTGAAGGATAAACATGCATTAATTGGAAATGGCTTCAGAGGGCTTTTTTTTCCTTCCTCTGGATTAACAGGGGTGATCTGACATGGGCTGGACTTGATGCATCCGTGTCAACTATGTTACTGTGTTACTATATTACTATGTTACTATGTAACTACATTACTATGTTACTATGTTACTACATTACTATGTTACTATGTTACTGTGTTACTATGTTACTATGTTACTATATTACTGTGTTACTATGTTACTATGTTACTGCATTACTATGTTACTACACATATCTTTATTTCAGCCTTATCTGCTGTGTTACTATGTTACTGTGTTACTACGTTACTATACTACTGTGTTACTATGTTACTGTGTTACTATGTTACTATACTACTGTGTTACTATGGTACTATGTTACTATGTTACTGTGTTACTATGTTACTGTGTTACTATGTTACTATACTACTGTGTTACTATGTTACTGTGTTACTATGTTACTATGTTACTATACTACTGTGTTACTATGGTACTATGTTACTATGTTACTGTGTTACTATGTTACTGTGTTACTATGTTACTATACTACTGTGTTACTATGTTACTGTGTTACTATGTTACTATGTTACTATACTACTGTGTTACTATGGTACTATGTTACTATGTTACTGTGTTACTATGTTACTGTGTTACTATGTTACTATACTACTGTGTTACTATGGTACTATGTTACTGTGTTACTATGTTACTGCATTACTATGTTACTATGTTACTGTGTTACTGTGTTACTATGTTACTATGTTACTATATTACTATGTTACTATATTACTATGTTACTGTGTTACTGTGTTACTATGTTACTGTGTTACTATGTTACTGTGTTACTACGTTACTATACTACTGTGTTACTATGGTACTATGTTACTATGTTACTGCATTACTATGTTACTACGTTACTATGTTACTATGCACGGGCTGAACTTGATGGACACATATCTTTATTTCAGCCTTATCTGCTGTGTTACTATGTTACTGAGTTACTACGTTACTACGTTACTATACTACTGTGTTACTATGGTACTATGTTACTATGTTACTATGCACGGGCTGAACTTGATGGACGCATATCTTTATTTCAGCCTCATCTGCTGTGTTACTATGTTACTGTGTTACTGTGTTACTACGTTACTACGTTACTATACTACTGTGTTACTACGTTACTACGTTACTATACTACTGTGTTACTGTGTTACTACGTTACTATACTACTGTGTTACTGTGTTACTACGTTACTATACTACTGTGTTACTATGTTACTGCATTACTGTGTTACTACGTTACTATGTTACTATGCACGGGCTGAACTAGATGGACGCATATCTTTATTTCAGCCTTATCTGCTGTGTTACTATGTTACCATGAATACAAGAGCAATGGACATTAATCACAATCAATGAACCGTTGCCTATTATCTCTCATTACAAAAGGCACAATGACACTTAAGCAAATGCTCTCTGAATAGGGTAGTTTACACATGTTTAAAAGGAAGTTTAGGTTAGTGCAAAGAATATCTGTGTGCCACGTTTGTACTCATGATATACATATGTCTGATGTGGAGCATATATATATATATATATATATATATCCTATATAATAATTCGCTAAAACGTGTGTAATGACGTGTAGGGACTGCCCGCGCCGTGCTCCAAAAAGCGTCCAGCTCTGTATCAGCCGTGGCGTGGGCAGTCTCTACTGCGCATTACTGCCCCGCAACCGGCTGGCAGTGGCATTGTGACCCGTGTAACGGGCTCTTCAACTTATATATATATATATATATATATATACAGGGCTTATAATTTTAAGTCCTTTGCTACTAGCCAGACCTGAAAAGTTACTCACCACTGCAATACATAACATACCCACCAGGGCTGAATTTCTACTCGCCACTGCAATACATAACATACCCACCAGGACTGAATTTCTACTCACCACTGCAATACATAACATACCCACCAGGGCTGAATTTCTACTCACCACTGCAATACATAACATACCCACCAGGACTGAATTTCTACTCGCCACTGCAATACATAACATACCCACCAGGGCTGAATTTCTACTCACCACTGCAATACATAACATACCCACCAGGGCTGAATTTCTACTCACCACTGCAATACATAACATACCCACCAGGGCTGAATTTCTACTCACCACTGCAATACATAACATACCCACCAGGACTGAATTTCTACTCACCACTGCAATACATAACATACCCACCAGGGCTGAATTTCTACTCGCCACTGCAATACATAACATGCCCACCAGGGCTGAATTTCTACTCACCACTGCAATACATAACATACCCACCAGGACTGAATTTCTACTCACCACTGCAATACATAACATACCCACCAGGGCTGAATTTCTACTCACCACTGCAATACATAACATACCCACCAGGGCTGAATTTCTACTCACCATTGGCTAGTGGTAAGTGGAAATTTTGAGCCCTGTATATATATATATATTAAACCTGAAATGGTCCAGGAGAGACAGCACACAGCAATGGATGAAGCAGAAGAAGGCTTCATTTAGCAGTTCATGTTACAGTCAGACATTTTCGATCCGGACACAGGGACCTCCAGCGAGCGGACGCCAAGGTTTGATGAAAAAGGGGCATCATATTGAGATGTTTGTGAAATAGTCATACCCCCTCCCCATATCTTGCTTGAAAGGCCAGCCCTGCAGGTCTATGGGAGCTCTGCACACAACCAGGGATGTCTGTGTGTCTGTGGGTGACAGCTCCATACTTTGGAGTTTGTGTTCCAGCCAAGGCTGTTTTCTAACACCTCCCCCCCCAAACTGGGCTGTTTTGAGGTGGCATAGACCAGTCCTGGACTTTCTTTCTTACCAAATCACAGTTGCGTTTGTCACTCATTGCTATACGCGTCTCAAAAACTGTTCTCTTCCCATCTCCTATCTCCCACTGGTAACAGAGCCCCCCAATTCTTCACATGGCAGGACAGGAGGCAGAGAAGACCTCTGAATCCAAATTAGCATCCCATTACACCTTTAACGCTTTGAGTACCAGACAGGTACACAATGCATTGCGAAGCAAGGGTTAAGGACCAAAAGGTGTGCAACATGTTGCTTTGTAATCCATTGCACATCACTCTGGTCTTTAAAGGGTTAATGTTGGTTCATCTCTTGAAGGCTAAGGACGTCTCCAATGCATTGCAAAGCGATGCGTTGAAGATCTTTCTTGTAACAGCTCCACCACTGTGTGACAGTTGGAACTGAAATAACTTTTTCAAAAAAGCATCTGCCAGCAGTGGAAGTCCCTTTCCATTATGCAGCAGGGAAAAGATCTACACTTTTTTTTATAAATAAGAATAAACTTTAATGATCCTTTAAACCAGACGTGTCAAATATTTAGTGCACAGGCCTCAATCTTCTTGTCTACCTTTCCTGGTGAAAGAGGAAGCCTCATCCCTGATGGTCCAGCATTTGTACCAAGAGGATCTCCATATCACCAGTATGCTTTTGAAATGTTGCCCACTATTGGATGATGTACAAAATGGCGCAGCACACATGTTGCCTCAATGAAAATAGTGATATCAGATTCTCGCCTGCATCAAAATGGAGCAGGGGAGGGCTAGCAACATACAGCCCAGGGGGCAAATACAAGTGGCCCCTATCTACTATCGTCCAAGCCCATTGTCCCAGCCCACCCCTGTTTCCTTCATTTTAAAATTGTCCTTAATGCTGTGAATTAAAGCAAGTGATACCACAGAGCTTACTGTTGAAATGGGGCTACATTAGTGATACTACAGTACTTACAATTTAACCCTGTACACAGGGCCAGATTTACATCTCAGGAGCCTGTAGGCACAGAAATCTAAAGCGCCCCCCCACTGGCCATCTCCACTGGACACCTCCACAATGCTCCTAATGTCCACATTGCCCCCATCATCTCTTTATTGCCCTCACATTGCCCCATCAGCTCCAACTTGCCCCCATCAGCTCCACATTTCCCCCACCATCTCCATATTGTCCTCACATTGCCCCTATCAGCTCCAACTTGCCCTCCATCAGCTCCACATTGCCCCCACCATCTCTAAATTGCCCCCACCATCTCCATGTTGCCGTCACATTGCCCCCCTTCGGCTCCAACTTGCCCCCACCAACTCCATGTTGCCCTCACATTGTCCGTTTCCTACCTTCTCCCGTTGTCTGTTTCCTACCTCCCTGGTAGGAGATCTGTTGGCTGTGCCTCCTTTGGCACAGTCTTGTAGCTGATGGAGCTCCCGCATGGTCTCCTGTTCAGGAATGCAGAGCGCTGGGAGATGATTTCATCACCCAGCGCTCTGCATTCCTACAGAGCCGACGAGGGAGCTCAGCACTTACAGGACTGTGCCAAAGGAGGCACAGACAACAGATCTCCTGCCAGGCAGGTGCAATGTGAGGGCGACATGGAGTGGGCGCCGTTGCAGCCAGCGCGGTGGCCATTTTTTTTTTATTTTTTTTTATCTTTTCAAAGAATAAATAATAATAATAAAAAAGTATCCCATTGGCAGGTGCCCCTCAGTGGTGTGCACCTGTAGGCGGGTGCCTACTTTGCCTTATGGCAAATCTGGCCCTGCCTGTACACAACACATTGCTTTTTCAATGCGTTGTGTACCCCTCTGGCACTCAAAGGGTAAAGTAAAGATACAATGGTGATGCCATAGAGCTTGCAAGGGAAATGGATTATGCTACTAGTGCAGCTATGTTTGGATTGTAGCTCTGCGGTATCACCTGCATATAGATTCATTTCATAAGCTCTGTGGTATCACTAGTGTAGCTCCATTTACAGCAACAAGTGGGAGACTGAGTGAGGCAGTGGCCCACCAGCCCAGACACATGGCCAGCCCAGGGGGCAATTGTCCCCCTGCCCCCCAGGCCAGCCCTCCCCTGAAAGGGAGAGAACCTGATATTGCGGGCTTAAGCGTTGCTAGTTTTAATAGTAAGGATTTGTAAGGATGAACTTCCTACAGGGCATATTGCACATAGGTAGTCCAGCCTCACCGCCTCGGTCTCCCGGATAGTATAGCTACTTCCACTTCGTTCCACCTGCACACTGCTGTTATCGCTTTCAGTGCAAGAGGGGCAAGCGTGCTCCGGAACCACCAAAAACAGTTGTGCTCAGAGGGTTAACAGCAGTGTGTAGGTGGAACGAAGCAGAAGTAGCTATACTATCCGGGAGACCGAGGCGGTGAGACTGGACTATGTGCAATATGCCCTGTAGGAAGTTTATCCTTACAAATCCTTACTATTAAAATGTGCAACTCTTAAAGGGATAGTAATATTTTGTTTTATCTTTATTTTATTTTGTAGGCATTAAAAAAACATGAAGAACAATATGTCTTATCTCTCAAACCTTTATGGTTTGAGAGATATTCACAAGCAAAGTTTCCCTCCCCCTGTTCAGCCAGATCAGAAGGGAGGTGTCCAGGTAGACTGCAGAGAGGGACAATCTTCAATTAAGATAAGGGAAAAACCTGAAAAACTTGTCAAGGGGGGCAGGGCTTTCATTGTTCGCATAGGAAGAAGATTGTCCCTTGCTGTTATCTGTCTGGTATATGGATTGGATTCCACATCTGAGAAGAGATGGCTTACACTAGGTAAAAGGGGTGGGAGGGGAAACTTTGCTTGTGACTATCTCTCAAACCATAAAGGTTTGAGAGATAAGACTTATATCGTTCTTCATGTTTTTTTAATGCCTACAAAATAAAATGAAATTAAAACGAAGTATTACTATCCCTTTAAAGTGGATCTATCACATATAGAAAAGTAATGCTCATTAGTTAGAGCATTTAGCAAAAAAGTTAAACATGTTACTCATTTTTGACAAAAGCTGCTTGCCGCACAGAGGCTGCTCCCGTCCCACTACCCAGAATCCTCTGAGGCAGTCTGTCTGTAAGCTGAATCGATCTCATTGGCTAGATATCGATCTCTGCCAATGAGATCGCTCCAACTTAGAGAAAGAAAGCCTCCATCATCGGAGGATGCTGGGTAGTGGGACGGGAGCAGAGGCAGTGCTGCAAGCCAGAAGTAGGCTGCCGGGCACGTTTTAAACTTGAATTTTTGTGCAGATAACAGGTTTTTTTTTAAATTAGTAACATATTAAACTTTTTCGCTAAATGCTCTATCCAATGAGCATTACTTATCTATATGTGTTAGATCCACTTTAAAGGGATAGTAATACTTAAAATGTAAAAAACTATATATGTTGTAGGGTTTATCCCCCTGAGTAAAACAAGAGTACTCCCACTACTGTAAGGTGTTTCATTCAAAAGTTATTAATTTTCAAAGCTGAATTTTTTAGGTGCAGTATCACAGTGGCCTGAAATTGTACAGTGGCGCTGTTGCTACACCATCCTATGGAGATTTATGGTCCCGGGACCAGAGCTGTCCATAGGATCGTGTAGCAACAGCGCCACTGTACAATTTCAGGCCACTGTGATATTGCACCTAAAAAATTCAACTTTGAACTGTAATAACTTTTGAATAGAACTCCTTTCAGCAGTGGGAGTACCCTTGTTTTACTCAGGGGGATAAACCCTACAACATATATTTTTTTACATTTTAAGTATTACTATCCCTTTAAGCCCGCGATATCAGAATCTTGCCCTTCTCATGCAGGCGAGATTCTGATATCGCTATTTTCATGCCAGTGACTTGTTTAATGTGCCGTTTTGTACTTGGCCCAATAGTGGGCGATGTTTTGATAGTGAACCCATATCAGCGCTCCCATGTTGTCTTGATGATGCATGGTGCCAGGATATGACATTGTATCCCAAAGTTCTGCATTGTCACAGAGCAAGGCTGGTAATGGAGTACTGATATAGAAGTCTGTCCTAGGGGGGGACCACTGTGCCAGGGAAGGTAGACAAGCAGGAAGGGGACACGGGAATATTTGTATATATGTGGTTCTATGACAACCAGTGACCAGGGGAACGAGGCTCAGGAAACAGTCTGTGTTGGGGAGGGGGGGTTCTGTGCCTACCAGTAGGACAGGTCTGGGGAATCAGTGCATGTGTAGTTTTGTGGCTGTCAGCGGAACAAGATTGGAGAAGCAGTGTGTGGGTGGTTCTATGGATACCAGTGGAACAAGACTGGAGAAGCAGTGTGTGGGGGGTGGTTCTATGGATACCAGTGGAACAAGACTGGAGAAGCAGTGTTTGGAGGTGATTCTATGGATACCAGTGGAACAAGACTGGAGAAGCAGTGTGTGGGGGTGGTTCTATGGATGCCAGTGGAACAAGACTGGAGAAGCAGTGTGTGGGGGTGGTTCTATGGATACCAGTGGAACAAGACTGGAGAAGCAGTGTGTGGGGGTGGTTCTATGGATGCCAGTGGAACAAGACTGGAGAAGCAGTGTGTGGGGGTGGTTCTATGGATGCCAGTGGAACAAGACTGGAGAAGCAGTGTGTGGGGGTGGTTCTATGGATGCCAGTGGAAGAAGACTGGAGAAGCAGTGTGTGGGAGTGGTTCTATGGATACCAGTGGAACAAGACTGGAGAAGCAATGTGTGGGAGTGGTTCTATGGATGTCAGTGGAAGAAGACTGGAGAAGCAGTGTGTGGGGGTGGCTCTATGGATACCAGTGGAACAAGACTGGAGAAGCAATGTGTGGGAGTGGTTCTATGGATACCAGTGGAACAAGACTGGAGAAGCAGTGTGTGGGGGTGGTTCTATGGATGCCAGTGGAAGAAGACTGGATAAGCAGTGTGTGGGAGTGGTTCTATGGATACCAGTGGAACAAGACTGGAGAAGCAGTGTGTGGGGGTGGTTCTATGGATACCAGTGGAACAAGACTGGAGAAGCAGTGTGTGGGGGTGGTTCTATGGATACCAGTGGAACAAGACTGGAGAAGCAGTGTGTGGGAGTGGTTCTATGGATACCAGTGGAACAAGACTGGAGAAGCAATGTGTGGGGGTGGTTCTATGGATACCAGTGGAACAAGACTGGAGAAGCAGTGTGTTGGGGTGGTTCTATGGATGCCAGTGGAACAAGACTGGAGAAGCAGTGTGTGGGGGTGGTTCTATGGATACCAGTGGAACAAGACTGGAGAAGCAGTGCGTGGGGGTGGTTCTATGGATACCAGTGGAACAAGACTGGAGAAACAGTGTGTGGGAGTGGTTCTATGGATACCAGTGGAACAAGACTGGAGAAGCAATGTGTGGGGGTGGTTCTATGGATACCAGTGGAACAAGACTGGAGAAGCAGTGTGTGGGGGTGGTTCTATGGATACCAGTGGAACAAGACTGGAGAAGCAGTGTGTGTGAGTGGTTCTATGGATACCAGTGGAACAAGATGCATAAAAAAATCAGACAGTTTGTGTGTGGTTCTGAGTCTACCAGTGGATAAAAGTCTGGGGAAGTAACAGTGTATGTGTGGTATGTACGTGGTTCTGTGACTATTAGTGGGACATGTCTGGGGAATCAGACAGTGTCAGTGTGGTTCTATGTCTACCAGTTGATAAAAGGCTGGGGAAGTAACAGTGTATGTCTGATTCTGTGTCTACCACTGGGACAAGTCTGGGGTGTCAATCAGAGGCGCAACTAGAAGTCTCCGGGCCCTGGTGCAAGAAATGCCACGCCCCCCCCCACAATGTTCCCATCTCCTGCCTCTACCTGGAGCTCCCGCGTGGTCCTCTAAGTAATGCAGAGCGCTGGGAGATGATGTCATCTCTCAGCGCTCTGCATTACTAGATGACGCCATCTCCCAGTGCTCTGCATTACTAGATGATGCCATCTCCCAGCGCCCTGCATTACTAGATGACGCCATCTCCCAGCGCCCTACATTACTAGATGACGCCATCTCCCAGCGCTCTGCATTACTAGATGATGTCATCTCCCAGCATTCTGCATTACTAGATGATGTCATCTCCCAGCACTCTGCATTACTAGATGATGTTATCTCCCAGCGCTCTGCATTACTAGATGATGTCATCTCCCAGTTCTCTGCATTACTAGATGATGTCATCTCCCAGCGCTCTCCATTACTAGATGATGTCATCTCCCAGCACTCTGCATTTCTAGATGATGTCATCTCCCAGCACTCTGCTTTCTAGATGATGTTATCTCCCAGCGCTCTGCATTACTAGATGATGTCATCTCTCAGTGCTCTGCATTACTAGATGATGTCATAACCCAGCACTCTGCATTACTAGATGATGTCATCTCCCAGCACTCTGCTTTCTAGATGATGTTATCTCCCAGCGCTCTGCATTACTAGATGATGTCATCTCCCAGCGCTCTGCTTTCTAGATGATGTTATCTCCCAGCGCTCTGCATTACTAGATGATGTCATCTCCCAGCACTCTGCATTACTAGATGATGTCATCTCCCAGCGCTCTGCATTACTAGATGATGTCATCTCGCAGCGCTCTGCATTACTAGATGATGTTATCTCCCAGCGCTCTGCATTACTAGATGATGTCATCTCCCAGCACTCTGCATTACTAGATGATGTCATCTCCCAGCACTCTGTATTACTAGATGATGTTATCTCCCAGCGCTCTGCATTACTAGATGATGTCATCTCCCAGCACTCTGCATTACTAGATGATGTCATCTCCCAGCACTCTGCATTACTAGATGATGTCATCTCCCAGCGCTCTGCTTTCTAGATGATGTTATCTCCCAGCGCTCTGCATTACTAGAGGATGTCATCTCCCAGCGCTCTGCATTACTAGATGATGTCATCTTCCTGCGCTCTGCATTACTAGATGATGTTATCTCCCAGCGCTCTGCATTACTAGATGATGTCATCTCCCAGCACTCTGCATTACTAGATGATGTCATCTCCCAGCACTCTGCATTACTAGATGATGTCATCTCCCAGCGCTCTGCTTTCTAGATGATGTTATCTCCCAGCGCTCTGCATTACTAGAGTGCTGGAGGGAGATTGCGGGAGCCAGACGGAGGGGTTGTAGGGGGTGGCCGGGCCCCTGGAGTGCACAGGACCAGTTGCAAGTGCGACCCCTGTGACCCCCTATAGTTACGCCACTGGTGTCAGTGTATGTGTGGGTCTGTTTCTCTCAGTGGAACAAGGCTGGGGATGCAGACATTATATGTATGGAGATTGTTTGGCTAATAGTGTAACAAGGATTATATGTGTATATGCATATTTGTGTGTGTGTGTATGTATGTGTCTGGATATATGCATGGGTGTGTGTGTATGTGTGTATGTATGTGCCTGGATGTATGCATGGGTATGTGTGTATGTATGTGTCTGGATGTAGGTATGTGCGTGTGTATGTATGTGTGTGTGTGTTTATGTATGTGTCTGTATGTATATGTCTGTATATGCGTGAGTGAGAGTTTATATGTGTGTGTGTTTCTGTGGCTACCAATGGAACAAGTCAGGGGAAGCAGTATTGCAAGCCCTGGTCCTTATAGAGTTAATATTACCATAGGCAGTGAGCAAAGTGTGAGGTCCCGTGGCCCTGTTAGCAACTGTGATGTCCGCCCCCATGGACAAAACATACATGACTGACTAAAAATGTTATTATGAACCAAGGGATAATTCATAGGGGGTTTTAGGATTCTCTGTCCATTGTATGATAAATGTATCATTAAGAGGTCTTATTGCTCCATTTTAAATATAAAAATAAATAATACTAATTGTAATGGCTGAACAGTTGTTTCACGGCCCCTTCAACCAAATCCTGAGTTATTGGCCAAGGTGATACTGTCCCCATGTGTCCAGAAATTAAGTGGTAAATACCTGTCATGAATGACAGAAGTGACAGTTGGGTGTGGGGGGGTCAGTCTCCAGTCCTCTGGGATCATAGCCTGAGCACACAGGCCAGGAATAGGTGTAATCACAGTGTGGAAATTTGGACTGGTGCAGACTGAAGATCCGATTGGATGTCAGCTTCACGCCCATTTACTGCAGCGACCAGGGATAACACAAGCTACTGTCTGCCCAAACACAGAGACACAACCATGTTTAACTCTTTAAGGACCAGAGGGTTGTTTAAAGCACTGCACATCCAGCTAGTCTTTGAACGTAACCCTTTGAGCTCCAGAGGTGCATGCAAAGCACTGTGTT
Source organism: Rhinophrynus dorsalis (assembly GCA_037306005.1). Classification (NCBI taxonomy): domain Eukaryota; kingdom Metazoa; phylum Chordata; class Amphibia; order Anura; family Rhinophrynidae; genus Rhinophrynus; species Rhinophrynus dorsalis. Next base: position 399,029,301 of record CM074724.1, on the reverse strand, counting down.
ACACCCCTTAGCATTAACGATATCCTACTGAAATATCGCCCTCTATTTGGAGACCTTCAAAATGCTGCAATCTTAATGTCGTCTGAATTAAAAGGGCAACATTCTGATGTTGCTCCTTTAAGTGATTCTCTGAGTACCCTCCAACCTTAACTAAAATGCTGCCGTACCCTCCATCTGTGCTTTAAAGCCGAACTCTCCCCCCAACAATTAGGCATCTAGCAATACGCTTAACATTAGTAGTATTAGTCAGCAAAATTACCGCGTTAGTGAGAAATCTTACTTCTGCCAGGTAACAGCGCTTTAGAGGAATCTGAATCCATAGGATTCCTTAGTAAAGCTGTACTTACAATGTATAATACTAGCATTTCTAAGCTTATCCTATATGAATAATTATTGTGGGGCCTTTATTTGTGTGTTATTCAGATTTATTGATTATACTAATTAACCCCTTAATGACCGGCGGTTCTGGGACGTTTCCGTCCCATAAGGACCGTGTTGATCCACGCCGACGGGCCGGTACACGTGACCTGTTCCCTGTATCGGCGCGTCACTTTGGGGCCTGATAGAGATCGCTCCGATCTTGGAGCGGTCTATTTCAGGCCCTATTTTTACTTACAGCGCTCCCGGTAGAGCTCTGTAAGTAAAAAGTACGTGACAAACTATGACCATCATCGGTCCTTAAGTATTTCAAGGACCGTGATGGTCATAGTACGTCACATGTCGTTAAGGGGTTAAGGCATGCTATGCAGGGTAGGCACTTCCTGTCTTAGCCCTACAACACAACCCCAGTCAATGATAATTAACCCTTACAGCGCTGGGGGAAGTGGACAGTGCATTATTGAGACGTGTCAGTGAGTTGCAGGAAGTGCCTGCACGGCGTGCCTTAGTTAGCATAATCTATATACATGTACATAACACAAACATTACTTCAGATTATTAATCATAATGCAATGTATAAGTGATTCTGAAAGTTCTTTCAAAATCACCATTTGTTTTAGGTAATAAGGTCCCTTTAATCCATGAAAAATGATCTTTATGACTTTATGAGTTAATTCTGCATGGATTGGGTCTCCAAAACAAACTGTTAATGATGTTTCCTGCTCCAGGGCTCCAGGACCCACACAACAGCCAATCAGAGCCTCCTAATGCACCTTGTCCTTCTTGTGTCTCCAGCATCTGATATCTTGTCTCTGGTTTCTGCAGGTGAAGACCCATCTACAGGCGCAGACCATAGCGGCCATTGCAGTGGGACATCAACACAACCATCAGGTAAGTCTGCCAAAGCACTTGTCTCTGTTCTGTGACACCCCACACACTGTTCTGTGACACCCCAACTATTTTCTGTATATCCCCAATATCCTGTGTTACCGAGCATTGTTCTCAGACCCACCACCTCGTCTGTGTTCCCCTAAATCTGTTTCCTCCACTATGCTGATTGTCACCCTGAACTCTGCTCTTTGCTCCCCCAACTCCCAGACCCATAATTTCTGTTTGCATTTTCCAGTTCTGCTGTTTAATACCCTTAACTCTGATGTCACTTACCTCCCCCATTCACTGACACTGCTCAGTAATACATTGCCACCTCCCCTAGTACTGACTTCCTGTCTTATCCCTACATTACCTCCCCCACTCACTGACACTGCTCAGCAATACATTGCCACCTCCCCTAGCACTGACTTCCTGTCTTATCCCTACATTACCTCCCCCACTCACTGACACTGCTCAGTAATGCATTACCCACCTCCCCTAGTACTGACTTCCTGTCTTATCCCTACATTACCTCCCCACTCACTGACACTGCACAGCACTGCATTACCCACCTCCCTTACCACTGACTTCCTGTCTTATCCCTACATTACCTCCCCCACTCACTGACAATGCTCAGCAATGCATTACCCACCTCCCCTAGCACTGACTTCCTGTCTTATCCCTACATTACCTCCCCACTCACTGACACTGCTCAGTAATGCATTACCCACCTCCCCTAGCACTGACTTCCTGTCTTATCCCTACATTACCTCCTCACTCACTGACACTGCTCAGCAATGCATTACCCTCCTCCCCTAGCACTGACTTCCTGTCTTATCCCTACATTTCCTCCTCACTCACTGACACTGCTCAATAATGCATTACCCAGCTCCCCTAGTACTGACTTCCTGTCTTATCCCTACATTACCTCCTCACTCACTGACACTGCTCAGCAATACATTACCCACCTCCTCTAGCACTGACTTCCTGTCTTATCCCTACATTACCTCCTCACTCACTGACACTGCTCAGCAATGCATTACCCACCTCCACTAGCACTGACTTCCTGTCTTATCCCTACATTACCTCCCCCACTCACTGACACTGCTCAGCAATGCATTACCCACCTCCCCTAGCACTGACTTCCTGTCTTATCCCTACATTACCTCCCCACTCACTGACACTGCTCAGCAATGTATTACCCACCTCCCCTATCACTGACTTCCTGTCTAATCCCTACATTACCTCCCCCACTCACTGACACTGCTCAGCAATGCATTACCCACCTCCCCTAGCACTGACTTCCTGTCTTATCCCTACATTACCTCCTCACTCACTGACACTGCTCAGCAATACATTACCCACCTCCTCTAGCACTGACTTCCTGTCTTATCCCTACATTACCTCCTCACTCACTGACACTGCTCAGCAATGCATTACCCACCTCCTCTAGCACTGACTTCCTGTCTTATCCCTACATTACCTCCCCCACTCACTGACACTGCTCAGCAATGCATTACCCACCTCCCCTAGCACTGACTTCCTGTCTTATCCCTACATTACCTCCCCACTCACTGACACTGCTCAGCAATGTATTACCCACCTCCCCTATCACTGACTTCCTGTCTAATCCCTACATTACCTCCCCCACTCACTGACACTGCTCAGTAATGCATTACACACCTCCCCTAGCACTGACTTCCTGTCTTATCCCTACATTACCTCCCCACTCACTGACACTGCTCAGTAATACATTACCCACCTCCCCTAGCACTGACTTCCTGTCTTATCCATACATTACCTCCCCACTCACTGACACTGCTCAGTAATGCATTTCCCACCTCCCCTAGCACTGACTTCCTGTCTTATCCCTACATTACCTCCCCCACTCACTGACACTGCTCAGCAATGCATTACCCACCTCCCCTAGCACTGACTTCCTGTCTTATCCCTACATTACCTCCCCACTCACTGACACTGCTCAGCAATGCATTACCCACCTCCCCTAGCACTGACTTCCTGTCTTATCCTTACATTACCTCCCCACTCACTGACACTGCTCAGCAATGCATTACCCACCTCCCCTAGCACTGACTTCCTGTCTTATCCCTACATTACCTCCCCACTCACTGACACTGCTCAGCAATGCATTACCCACCTCCCGTAGTACTGACTTCCTGTCTTATCCCTACATTACCTCCCCACTCACTGACACTGCTCAGCAATGCATTACCCACCTCCCCTAGCACTGACTTCCTGTCTTATCCCTACATTACCTCCCCACTCACTGACACTGCTCAGCAATGCATTACCCACCTCCCCTAGCACTGACTTCCTGTCTTATCCCTACATTACCTCCCCACTCACTGACACTGCTCAGCAATGCATTACCCACCTCCCCTAGTACTGACTTCCTGTCTTATCCCTACATTACCTCCTCAGTCACTGACACTGCTCAGCAATGCATTACCCACCTCCCCTATCACTGACTTCCTGTCTTATCCCTACATTACCTCCCCACTCACTGACACTGCTCAGCAATGCATTACCCACCTCCCCTAGCACTGACTTCCTGTCTTATCCCTACATTACCTCCCCACTCACTGACACTGCTCAGCAATGCATTACCCACCTCCCCTAGCACTGACTTCCTGTCTTATCCCTACATTACCTCCCCAATCACTGACACTGCTCAGTAATGCATTACCCACCTCCCCTAGCACTGACCTCCTGTCAGGTTACTCAGGTTCATGTACTCTGCCTGTTTTAGTTTCAAAAAGTCTGTCACGACTGTCATGTTCACCTACATGGACCTGACATTCAGGATTCAAGGGGGGAGATTCACTAATTGGTGATAAAAAGGTGATAAAGCAGAGATATCTTCTCCAGTGATATCACTTCTCCAGTTCCTATGTTATTCTATGGATCCTGTGCACAAAGATCTACAGAGTTGGAGAAATCTTAGTGCATTGGCTCCATAGAATCACATAGGAACCTTGAACTGCTCCTCCATCTCCAATACTCCACAGGACTTTGCTGACTTTTTCAAAAATAAGGTACAACAAACGATACCCTCTACATTCTCTCCCCCTATGCCCCTGATTCGTAGTCCACCCCGAGCAATCATCAACTCATTCTCCCCTACAACAGAAGAGGAGGTATGTCTCTTACTATCCTCCTATCCACCCACTACCTGCCCCTCGGACCCCATGCCCTCTCACCTTATTAAGTCTCTTGCAACTACTCTTGCTCCCAGACTTACAAATATCTTTAACTCCTCTCTCTCTACCGGAACTTTTCCATCCTCATTCAAACATGCATTAGTCAGACCGATACTCGAAAAACCCTCACTCGACCCTGCCTGTCTTTCAAATTACTGTCCTGTTTCACTCCTCCCCTTTACATCTAAGATCTTGGAACGCCTTGTATTCTCCCGCTTAATCTCTTTTCTCAATACAAACTCTCTTCTTGACACATTAAAGTCAGGTTTCCGTTCCAACTATTCCACTGAGACAGCCCTAACAAAAATTACTAATGACCTATACACAGTAAGGGACAAAGGACAATCAGTATACTAATCCTACTAGATCTATCTGCTGCTTTTCACACTGTTGACCATGCACTCCTACTGGACACACTGCACTCCTACTGGACACACAACACTCCTACTGGACACACAACACTCCTACTGGACACACTACACTCCTACTGGACACACTGCACTCCTACAGGACACACTGCACTCCTACTGGACACACTGCACTCCTACTGGACACACTGCACTCCTACTGGACACACTGCACACCCTTGGCATCCGTGATGCACCTCTACAATGGATCTCCTCTTATCTCTCTAAACGTACTTACAGTGTTTCTTTTGCTAACGCTTTCTCATCTCCCCTTGACAGAGGTGTAACTAGAAGCCTCCGGGCCCTGGTGCAAGAAGTGCCACGCCCCCCCCCCCACATTGACCCTCTCCACAATGCCCCTCAATCTCCACAATGTCCCCATCTCCTGCCTCCTATCTGGAGCTCCCGCGTGGTCCTCTTAGTAATGCAGGACGCTGGGAGATGATGTCATCTCCCAGTGCTCTGCATTACTAGATGATGTCATCTCCCAGCGCACTGCATTACTAGATGATGTCATCTCCCAGTGCTCTGCATTACTAGATGATGTCATCTCCCAGTGCTCTGCATTACTAGATGATGTCATCTCCCAGCGCTCTGCATTACTAGATGATGTCATCTCCCAGCGCTCTGCATTACTAGATGATGTCATCTCCCAGCGCTCTGCATTACTAGATGATGTCATCTCCCAGTGCTCTGCATTACTAGATGATGTCATCTCCCAGCGCTCTGCATTACTAGATGATGTAATCTCCCAGCGCTCTGCATTACTAGATGATGTAATCTCCCAGCGCTCTGCATTACTCGATAATGTCATCTCACAGTGCTCTGCATTACTAGATGATGTCATCTCCCAGCGCTCTGCATTACTAGATGATGTCATCTCCCAGCGCTCTGCATTACTAGATGATGTCATCTCCCAGCGCTCTGCATTACTAGATGATGTCATCTCCCAGCGCTCTGCATTACTAGATGATGTCATCTCACAGTGCTCTGCATTACTAGATGATGTCATCTCCCAGCGCTCTGCATTACTAGATGATGTCATCTCCCAGCGCTCTGCATTACTAGATGATGTTATCTCCCAGCGCTCTGCATTACTAGATGATGTCATCTCCCAGCGCTCTGCATTACTAGATGATGTCATCTCCCAGCACTCTGCATTACTAGATGATGTCATCTCCCAGCGCTCTGCATTACTAGATGATGTCATCTCCCAGCGCTCTGCATTACTAGATGATGTTATCTCCCAGCACTCTGCATTACTAGATGATGTCATCTCCCAGCACTCTGCATTACTAGATGATGTCATCTCCCAGCGCTCTGCATTACTAGATGATGTTATCTCCCAGCGCTCTACATTACTAGAGCTCCGGAGGGAGATTGCGGGCGCCAGGCTGAGGGGTTGTCACTGCCCCTTGACCTCTCAGTAGGTGTACCTCAGGGATAAGTCCTGGGACCACTTCTCTTTTCCCTCTACACCCTCTCACTTGGAGACTTCATCTCATTTCTTGGATTTAATTACCATCTGTATGCGGATGACACTCTAACCCATCTCTATGTCCCTGACCTCACTCCAGCTCCCCTCACTGTGTAAATAACTACAAGTTCTGTATAGCAACGTCCACTATACACTGCTATCACCTGCTGGTCTCTGATATGGTGAATAATGTACCATGTCAGCAGGTACATGTAAGTCACCTTATCTTAGGAGAGATAAGACTTCCAGCTCTGGGAATTTTGCTGAGTTAGAGAACTGGGAAGGTGAAGGGGGTGGGTGAGAGGTGTGGGGCAGGGGATGGTTGAAAGGTATAGGGTAGTGGGAGTGGGAACCTGACTCAGGCCGGAGCTGTCTTACGTTTCACTATTCTAAGCTCAAATTCCTCTGGAGGGTGGAATCAGACCACTGTGACCTGATTGGTCAAATCATCATGTCATTGGCCAATCCATAATGGCGTGTAGGTGACTGCCTTGTGAACGTGACGCTTGAATATTACCATGAATCAGCAAGATAGGGAAATGCTGTCACCTACACCACTGATAGCCTCACTAAATTTATCTGCGTAAACTGCCCGCACCTTGTCATTTGTCTTTTTCGATCAATGTAATCGTTTTAGGGATTTGATTAACCCTTTGAGCGCCAGAGGGGTACGCAACGCATTGCAAGGGGTTAAGCAGTTGAGGAATATGATGTCAGCAGAGCTTTGTTCTGATAAACCTGCATAATGAAAGTGGATCTGTCACATTAACCCCTTGAGTGCCAGATAGGTACGCAAAGCATTGCTTTGCAATGCGTTGCATACCTCTCTGGAACTCAAGGGGTTAAAACCAATTTTAAATCATCATACACCTTTAAAACTTTATACAAAGTAAAGAAAACCAAAAAAACAACAACCTGGTTTGTACATAAACAAGGAAGGTGGCAAAGTTCTCAAAGGGTGAAACATGTATTTAACCCTTTAAATGCCGGATAGGTATGCAACGCATTGCTAAATAATTTGACACAAATGCTTTGAGTGCGATTGGGGTTTGCACACACCCAGCACTCAAATGAATTAACCCTTGCATTATCTGACTTGTAAATATAAGACATAAATAATACAAACATTATACTACCACCGAGATCCCACATATAACATTTATTTTATTGATTTTTTTCCCACCCTTTCTTTTATTAACCCTTTCACTACTCCCATACTGAGTGATTGTTCTTTTACTGCAAACAGCTGCTTTAGCCTGTAAGGAGTTGGAGGGTTAAATCAGTGATTGCATTGACCGCTCTTTCCTAGGCGTCAGCAGTAGGGTGACCACGTGTCTCAGATTGCCCGGGACAGTCCCAGATTTTAGTGTGTGTCCCTGGTCCCGGGCAGCCCCCTTCTGGGACAATACAAAGTCCTGGAATGAAGACTCTGAATTCTAAACACTAAAAGTAGAACTGCCCTTTGCCTACTGTGACCATAGCTGGGAACTCTCTGGATCTGCCCCAGTGACCATAGCTGGGAACTCTCCGGATTTGCCCCAGTGACCATAGCTGGGAACTCTCCTGATTTGCCCCTGTGACCATAGCTGGGAACTCTCCGGATTTGCCCCTGTGACCATAGCTGGGAACTCTCCGGATTTGCCCCTGTAACCATAGCTGGGAACTCTCCGGATTTGCCCCGTGACTATAGCTGGGAACTCTCCAGATTTGCCCCTGTAACCATAGCTGGGAACTCTCCGGATTTGCCCCTGTGACCATAGCTGAGAACTCTCCGGATTTGCCCCTGTGACCATAGCTGGGAACTCTCCGGATTTGCCCCCTGTGACCATAGTTGGGAACTCTCCAGATTTGCCCCTGTAACCATAGCTGGGAACTCTCCTGATTTGCCCCTGTGACCATAGCTGGGAACTCTCCGGATTTGCCCCTGTGACCATAGCTGAGAACTCTCCGGATTTGCCCCTGTGACCATAGCTGGGAACTCTCCAGATTTGCCCCTGTAACCATAGCTGGGAACTCTCCGGATTTGCCCCTGTGACCATAGTTGGGAACTCTCCGGATTTGCCCCTGTGACCATAGCTGGGAACTCTCCAGATTTGCCCCTGTAACCATAGCTGGGAACTCTCCGGATTTGCCCCTGTGACCATAGCTGAGAACTCTCCGGATTTGCCCCTGTGACCATAGCTGGGAACTCTCCGGATTTGCCCCTGTGACCATAGTTGGGAACTCTCCTGATTTGCCCCTTGTGACCATAGTTGGGAACTCTCCGGATTTGCCCCTGTGACCATAGCTGGGAACTCTCCAGATTTGCCCCTGTAACCATAGCTGGGAACTCTCCGGATTTGCCCCTGTGACCATAGCTGAGAACTCTCCGGATTTGCCCCTGTGACCATAGCTGGGAACTCTCCGGATTTGCCCCTGTGACCATAGTGGGAACTCTCCTGATTTGCCCCTGTGACCATAGCTGGGAACTCTCCGGATTTGCCCCTGTGACCATAGCTGAGAACTCTCCGGATTTGCCCCTGTGACCATAGCTGGGAACTCTCCGGATTTGCCCCGTGACCATAGCTGGGAACTCTCCAGATTTGCCCCTGTAACCATAGCTGGGAACTCTCCGGATTTGCCCCTGTGCCCATAGCTGGGAACTCTCCGGATTTGCCCCTGTGACCATAGCTGGGAACTCTCCTGATTTGCCCCTGTGACCATAGCTGGGAACTCTCTGGATTTGTGCCTGTGACCATAGCTGGGAACTCTCCGGATTTGCCCCTGTGACCATAGCTGAGAACTCTCCGGATTTGCCCCTGTGACCATAGCTGGGAACTCTCCGGATTTGCCCCTGTGACCATAGTTGGGAACTCTCCTGATTTGCCCCTGTGACCATAGCTGGGAACTCTCTGGATTTGCCCCTGTAACCATAGCTGGGAACTCTCCGGATTTGCCCCTGTAACCATAGCTGGGAACTCTCCGGATTTGCCCCGTGACCATAGCTGGGAACTCTCCAGATTTGCCCCTGTAACCATAGCTGGGAACTCTCCGGATTTGCCCCTGTGACCATAGCTGAGAACTCTCCGGATTTGCCCCTGTGACCATAGCTGGGAACTCTCCGGATTTGCCCCTGTGACCATAGTTGGGAACTCTCCTGATTTGCCCCTGTGACCATAGCTGGGAACTCTCCGGATTTGCCCCTGTGACCATAGCTGGGAACTCTCCTGATTTGCCCCTGTGACCATAGCTGGGAACTCTCCGGATTTGCCCCTGTGACCATAGCTGGGAACTCTCCTGATTTGCCCCTGTGACCATAGCTGGGAACTCCCCGGATTTGCCCCTGTGACCATAGCTGGGAACTTCCCGGATTTGCCCCTGTGCCGATAGCTGGGAACTTCCGGATTTGCCCCTGTGACCATAGCTAGGAACTCTCCTGATTTGCCCCTGTGACCATAGCTGGGAACTTCCCGGATTTGCCCCTGTGACCATAGCTGGGAACTCTCCGGATTTGCCCCTGTAACCATAGCTGGGAACTCTCCGGATTTGCCCCGTGACCATAGCTGGGAACTCTCCAGATTTGCCCCTGTAACCATAGCTGGGAACTCTCCGGATTTGCCCCTGTGACCATAGCTGAGAACTCTCCGGATTTGCCCCTGTGACCATAGCTGGGAACTCTCCGGATTTGCCCCTGTGACCATAGTTGGGAACTCTCCTGATTTGCCCCTGTGACCATAGCTGGGAACTCTCTGGATTTGCCCCTGTGACCATAGCTGGGAACTCTCCTGATTTGCCCCTGTGACCATAGCTGGGAACTCTCCGGATTTGACCCTGTGACCATAGCTGGGAACTCTCCTGATTTGCCCCTGTGACCATAGCTGGGAACTCCCCGGATTTGCCCCTGTGACCATAGCTGGGAACTTCCCGGATTTGCCCCTGTGCCGATAGCTGGGAACTTCCCGGATTTGCCCCTGTGACCATAGCTGGGAACTCTCCTGATTTGCCCCTGTGACCATAGCTGGGAACTTCCCGGATTTGCCCCTGTGACCATAGCTGGGAACTCTCCTGATTTGCCCCTGTGACCATAGCTGGGAACTTCCCGGATTTGCCCCTGTGACCATAGCTGGGAACTCTCCTGATTTGCCCCTGTGACCATAGCTGGGAACTCTCCTGATTTGCCCCCGTGCCCATAGCTGGGAATTCTCCGGATTTGCCCCTGTGACCATAGCTGGGAACTCCCGGGATTTGCCCCTGTGCCGATAGCTGGGAACTTCCCGGATTTGCCCTGTGACCATAGCTGGGAACTCTCCTGATTTGCCCCTGTTGACCATAGCTGGGAACTCCCGGGATTTGCCCCTGTGACCATAGCTGGGAATTCTCTGGATTTGCCCCTGTGACCATAGCTGGGAACTCCCGGGATTTGCCCCTGTGACCATAGCTGGGAACTCTCCGGATTTGCACCGGATTTCTGCAGCTAATTACCGGGTCTCCGGGGCAGAGGCCGATTCTCCGGATGAGGGGAGATCTGTGCATTTCTGTGTTCCTCCCGCTCCCCGCCCACTTCTCCTTGTTCCCCAGCCTATTGCAACATTTTTTAAAAAGTTTTGTAAGTCCCGACCCCCTACTTGTGATTAAGCCCCGCCCCTTTTTGATACAATTTGTGTCTTTCATTTCCCTCATTGGCACCACAGGACTCTCCTCTCCGGGGAGTCCTAACCAGAAGTTCCCAGATATGACTGTGACAGGAAGTGATGACTGGGCTACAAAAAAATGGCTTTCAGACAGAGCTCTGAACACTAGAAGGAGAACGGAAGCCTTGATCCTGACATCAATCAGGAGCTGCAGTGTAATTTTGTTGTAGTGTGATGTTAGTTTAAGGCTTTGCGATTGATGTACATTTTCTTGTAGCCCACAGCAGGCATCACTTCCTGTCACAGAAGTCAGTAGGCAGTGCTCCTCTAGTCTTGAGAACTGTGTGTTGCACCCTTCTCTCTGCAGTGTCCAGGGTCGGATTTACATCTCAGGAGCCTGTAGGCACAGAAATCTGAAGCGCCCCCCCCCCCCCAATTGACCATCTCCACAATGCTCTAAATCTCCACATTACCCCCCATTTCCATATTGCCCTCACATTTCCCCCATCAGCTCCAACTTGCCCCTATCAGCTCCAAGCTCCACATTGCCCCCATCAACTCCAACTTGCCCTCACATTGCCATCAGCTCCACATTGCCCCCCTGTATCCGTTTCCTACCTCCCTGGTGGTCCAGCGGCAGGAGATGTCTGTGCTCCTGCACAGACCTGCAGCTTCTATTGCACCCCGCGCGGTCTTCTCTTTCGGAATGCAGAGCGCTGGGAGATGATGTCATCTCCCAGTGCTCTGCATTAGAGCCGACGAAGGGGAGCAACAGCAGCTGCAGGTCTGTGCCGAAGAAGACACAGACCTTAGCATGCGAGGGGCGGGCAGGTTACTTTGCGCAGCGCTGTGAATTAAAAAATAAAAATGTATTTCAATGACAGGCGCCCCTCTGTGGGGTGCGCCTGTAGGCAGGTGCCTACTCTGCCTTATGGCAAATCCGGCCCTGACAGTGTCCGTGAATGGCAGAATTGAAATGCATTCACCCTAGTCAGCAGCACATCACTTTAGTCTTTATTATCGTTCCTGTGAACGTTCAGAAACAACTTCCTCCTGGAGATTACTTTCTAACCCAAGTCTGTCTTTTAAGATCCAAGCTGTGATGTCTTATGTAATTGTTTTAACTCAGACATTGATCATACCTCCCAACATTTCAAATTGCCGAAGAGGGACACTTGTGCTTTAGTGGGTGTTGCTGGGGGCGTGGCTGGTGGGCGGGGTATTACCGAGAATATTTAGGCTAATTCATGACCTATTGACACCTCCTTGTGTAACCTAAAAAAATACTTATAACAAGAACAAAGTATTTTATTTACACAGACTAATTTATAAACACATATACTGACGTTTAAACAATAATGTGAGTTGTATTGCTGTAGAGTAATATAATACACTTATATACACACCATACAGTCTGATCTCCTAAACACAGGGACATCAGGGTGATACACTTATATACACACCACACAGTCTGATCTCCTAAACACAGGACATCAGGGTGATACACTTCTATACACACCGCACAGTCTGATCTCCTAAACACAGGGACACCAGGGTGATACACTTATATATACACCACACAGTCTGATCTCATAAACACAGGGACACCAGGGTGATACACTTATATACACACCACACAGTCTGATCTCCTAAACACAGGGACACCAGGGTGATACACGTATATATGCACACCACACAGTCTGATCTCCTAAACACAGGGACACCAGGGCGATACACTTATATACACACCACACAGTCTGATCTCCTAAACACAGGGACACCAGGGCGATACACTTATATACACACCACACAGTCTGATCTCCTAAACACAGGGACACCAGGGCGATACACTTCTATACACACCACACAGACTGATCTCCTAAACACAGGGACACCAGGGTGATACACTTATATACACACCACACAGTCTGATCTCCTAACATAGGGACACCAAGGTGATACACTTATATACACACCACAGTCTGATCTCCTAAACACAGGAACACCAGGGTGATACACTTCTATACACACCACACAGTCTGATCTCCTAAACACAGGGACACCAGGATGATACACTTATATACACACCACACAGTCTGATCTCCTAAACACAGGGACACCAGGGTGATACACGTATATATGCACACCACACAGTCTGATCTCCTAAACACAGGGACACCAGGGCGATACACTTATATACACACCACACAGTCTGATCTCCTAAACACAGGGACACCAGGGCGATACACTTATATACACACCACACAGTCTGATCTCCTAAACACAGGACACCAGGGCGATACACTTCTATACACACCACACAGACTGATCTCCTAAACACAGGGACACCAGGGTGATACACTTATATACACACCACACAGTCTGATCTCCTAAACATAGGGACACCAAGGTGATACACTTATATACACACCACACAGTCTGATCTCCTAAACACAGGAACACCAGGGTGATACACTTCTATACACACCACACAGTCTGATCTCCTAAACACAGGGACACCAGGATGATACACTTATATACACACCACACAGTCTGATCTCCTAAACACAGGGACACCAGGGCGATACACTTCTATACACACCACACAGACTGATCTCCTAAACACAGGGACACAGGGTGATACACTTATATACACAGCACACAGTCTGA
>CM074724.1:398830276-399015468 GCA_037306005.1 Rhinophrynus dorsalis | reverse complement strand
TGTATATAAGTGTATCACCCTGGTCTGATCCCTAGCCTGTCATTAGGGAGATCAGGACTGTGTGGTGTGTCTAGAAGAGGGACTGTCCCTCCTAAAGAGGGACACTTGGGAGGTATGCATTGATTGTTTCACTGCAGTCTTCTTTGACTTTGGCTCTGTAAACTTTGGAATCTTTCAATAAAATTTTTCAAAATGAAAAAAAAATGTTAGTAATGTCCAGAAATAATTTGTAATAGATTTGTAGAGGGTAAAAAAAGAATCTCATTGCCACAAACCCCATCTCTCATACCTTTACGGTTTGAAAGATATTGCCAATGAAAGTTCCTCCCTCCCCTTCTCCTGATGTCAGCGTCTAGCTGACAGCAGGAGATCCCAGTCCGGGGACCAGCCGGTGGCTCTGCAGCAGAGCCGAAATCCCATTATTAGAAAATAATTACTTCATGGGAAAGGTCTACAAAGTGTGCCTGGTTTGCAAACACACTTTGTAGACCGTTCCCATGAAGCAGTTATTTTCTAATAACGGGATTTCGGCTCTGCTGAAGAGCCTCATCGTGTCGGCCGACATGGATCTCCTTCTGTCAGATTTACAGCTGACATCAAGAGAAGGGGAGGGGAGGGGGAACTTTGATTGTCAATATCTCTCAAACCATAGCAGTTTGAGAGATGGGGTTTGTGGCATTGCTATTATTTTTTATCCTCTACAAACCTATTACAAATTATTTCTGGACATTACTAACACTTTAACGTGATACTGAAAGTAATATTTTTTAATCCCATTCCCAGCCATCCCACCACAGTGAAAGGCATCACACTTCCCACTGCTCTGCCAATCATGATTTAATTAATGACAATGACAAAAATGCACGCACGCAACGTTGTCATCTCTCATCATAACGTAGCTTTTCCTCCTGTCCACTCCAGCCGCAGCAACGCCAATCAACATTGGCTGCTGGCACAGTCATGATAATCAGGTGACACACAGGACACAGATCACAGGTTGGTTGCACATATACCTGGATGCTTCAGAATAAGAGGTCTGGGATGCCAGTACAGGCATTGATTTAAATTAAGAAATGTGCGCAGGCAGGACAGCAGATGCACATACGGTATAACTGGAGAATTTAACATTTCACCCGGAGATACTGCTCTATATCCGAAGTCTCCGTGTGGAACCCGCCAAGTTCCCAGCTACGTTTATTATACAGTATACTAGCAGTGTGGGGCGGCGTTGCCTGTCTGTTTGTTTCTGTTTTTGAAGCTATGCTTAACCCCTTAACGACCGGCCGTGCACGCACCTTGCGGTCCGTTAAGGACCACGGAGCATTTTTTTTTTCTCTGCTGGGTTCCGGAATTCCGGAATTCCATGATGGTCCAGTTCCGTCATGGGTCCTTAAGGGTATAACAACCCATGATGGGACAGGACTGTCATGGGTCCTTAAGGGGTTAAGGCTTTGAGTGGCAGAGGGGTATGCAGTGTATTGCAATGCATTGTGTACTCCTCTGATGCTGAAATGGTTAAGATGAGCGTTCGGTACAACCCACCAACATTGAAAAAGTGTAACCCTTTGTGTTCCAATACATTGGAACGCAATGTGTTTGATAGCATTCTGGCATTGAAAGGGTTAAACAAAGAAGCAGCAAACATGCAGCTTTGAACACGCCCTTGGCAGAAGATTCAAAACATATTTACAGGATTATATGGACAATGAAATGGACAGAGATGGGCAGGGGTAGAAGGAGAAATGAATTGTGTGAGGCACTGAAAGGGTTAACTCTGAGTGGCAGAGGGGTATGCAACACATTGCAAAGCAATGCGCTGCATACCCCTCTGGAACTCAAAGGGTTAAGTGTTCAGCATGTTACAGGGCATGTTTTTTAACACATTTTGTAATTGTGTGTGATAAGCGTTTGAAAGCCAGAGGGGTGTTCATTGTAATGGAAAGCAACGCATTGTGCGCCACCTCTGGCACTTAATGTGCATGTCAATAAAAAGGGTTAAGAGGGGTTTTAGAGGCTGATGGCACCACCTCCACGTGTGTGTGTGTGTGTGTGTGTGTGTGTGTGTGCGTGTCTGTGTGTGTGCGTGTGTGTGTGTGTGTGTGAGGGGCTGTGATGCAGCACTTAAAGGGTTAATGAAAGGAATGGCACTGCTACGTATAGTGCCATTCTTTCCATTAACACTTTGAGAGCAGTATCACAGCCCCTGCAACCACACCGATGTGGTGTCACAGTCACGTTTGCTGCTCTGCAAACTGCATGTTAAGCTCATTCTCCCTATCGGCTTTTCCCTTTCTCTTTGCAACAAAATATAATAACAACTATTTGAAGAGCCCGTTACACGGGCCAAAGTGCCACCGGCAGCCGGTCGCGGGGCAGTCATGCGCAGTAGAGACTGCCCACACCGCGGCTAATACAGTGCCCAGTCGGTCGCGGTGCAGTCATGCTCAGTAGAGGCTGGCCACGCCACGGCTGAAACAGAGCTGCTCTGTATCAGCCTCGTCACTGGCAGTCTCTACTGAGCATGACTGCATCGTTACACACGTTTTAGCAAATTATTATATAGGTTAAAATTCTTGGCATCTACCCCACACGTACGTAATGGACAACAGTGTGGTTCGTACATACGCCTCTCTTATTAACCTTTTAACAACTAGAGGGGTGTTCAGTGCATTGCTTTGCAATGTGTTTAGCATGCCTCTGGTTCTTAACCCCTTAACGTCCAATGGTCCTGGGGTTGAATTACCCTTAAAGGGATACTAAAGTTTCACACTAAAAGCAGCTCCAGAAAGGGTTAAACATGGTTGTGTTTCTGTGTTTGTGCAGACAGTAGTGTGTCATCCCTGGTCTCTGCGGTAAATGGGCGTGAAGCTGACATCCAATCAGATCTTCAGTCTGCACCAGCCTAAATTTCCACAACGTGATTACACCTATTCCTGGCCTGTGTGCTCACAGAGTGTTATTTCAATACTGTCAGAGTTGTAGTACAAGAGTAATTCAATGACAAAGTATCCCCCTCCCGCCCCTTTTACTGATGTAACACTGCAGAGGTGCACGCAAAGCACTGTGTTACACCCCTTAGCACTAATGGTATCCCTGTATTTGGCGACCTTCTAAACGGCGCAATCTTAATGTCGCCTGAATTAAAAGGGCAACAAAAGGGTGACATTCTGTTGTTGCACGCTTAAATGTCGCTCCAAGTACCCTCCATCCTTAACTAAAATCCTGTCGCTCCCTCAATCTGTATCTTAACCCTTTAAGTACCAGAGGGGTCCACAACACATTGTGCCTTAAGCCTTGGAGCGCCAGAGTAGTCCGCAATACAACTCTGGCACTCAAACAGTTAAGGCACAGATGGAAGTTACTCGGAGCACAGTAGATCACAGACAGTGGCGGCAAGATATGTTAAGGCACAATAGAGGGTACTGCAGGATTTAAGTTAAAGGGATAGTTATGTTACACAAAATAAGCAGCTCCAATTAATCTTCATAGTACTTGGGCCATGGAGAGTGTTATTTCAATACTGTCAGAGTTGTAGTACAAGAGTAATTGAATGATAAAGTATTCCCCCTCCTGCCCCTTTTACTGAAGTAACACTTCTCACCTCAGAGCAGCAAGACTGTCCGGATGGATCACAGAGAGGGACAATCTTCAGTGATAATAAGGAAAAACCTGAAAAACCTGTCAAGGGGGGCAGGGATTTCCTTATGATCACAGTAAGAAGATTGTCCCTTGCTGTGACCTGTCCGTTAAAGAGACCAGATTCCACATCTGAGGTGAGCAGTGTTACACTAGGTAAAAGGGACAGAAGGGGATACTTTATCATTCAGTTACTCTTGAACTACAACTCTGACAGTAATGAAATAATGCTCTCCATGGTCCAAATACTATGAAGATTAATTGGAGCTGCTTTTATTGTGAAACAGTACTATCCCTTTATGGATCGTATAGCTGTCATTTGGTGACCCCGCAAACATGACCGATTGTGTGTACCAGCTCGACGAATGAGAGTGTGAAACTGAGCGCTCCAGTCTTGGAGCAGTCAATTTCAGACTCCTGTAGTAATCGCAGAACTCTCGCAGGAGTGTAGTGAACGCAAAGCCCATGGTGTGCCAGGACTTTAAGGCACGGATATCTGTGTCAGGACCGTCACAGGTCATTAAAAGATCTCTAGAGTGTTGCTTTGCCATGTTTTGAGACCTCACCAGCCTCTGAGGGGTTAACAAGCGGTGTGACAGCTGTGATCTAGAAGAGGATTTCTGGACGACTCTGTGGTGTTTGGGGTCAGTTTATTATTAAACGGTAAATCCCTAGGGACTGCATAATAACATTCAATTCAAAATCCTCCCCCCCCGTTCTTAGGACAATCTTAATCTTTCTTTGACATATATATACATCCTCTGGTTTATACTGCCCCCCCACGCTGTTTATTAACCCTTTAAGTGCCAGAAAGGTATCCAACGCATTGCGCTGTAATGCTTTAAATACCTCTCTGGCACTCAAAGGGTTAAATTAAAGTTATTTCAAAAAATCCAAACACTTCCTGATAATAACCCTCCCTCTTAACTTACTATGGGTGAAAATCCTAATGTCCCCTATGCACCAGGACAAACCTGAGTTTAAAGGGATAGTAATACTTCGTTTTATCTTTATTTTATTTTGTAGGCATTAAAAAAACATGAAGAACGATATAAGTCTTATCTCTCAGACCTTTATGGTTTGAGAGATATTCACAAGCAAAGTTTCCCCTCCCGCCCCTTTTACCTAGTGTAAACCATCTCTTCTCAGATGTGGAATCCAGTCCATAGACCAGACAGATAACAGCAGAGGATAATCTTCTTCCTATGAGAACAATGAAAGCCCTGCCCCTTGACAAGTTTTTCAGGTTTTTCCCTTATCTTAATTGAAGATTGTCCCTCTCTGCAGTCTACCTGGGCACCTCCCTTCTGATCTGGCTGAACAGGGGGGGGTACTTTGCTTGTGAATATCTCTTATACCATAAAGGTTTGAGAGATAAGACTTATATCGTTCTTCATGTTTTTTTAATGCCTACAAAATAAAATAAAGATAAAACGAAGTATTACTATCCCTTTAAAGAAAAAAACAGGATAAATTACACCATAAGGGACAAATAAAAATCCACATTTAATTGTAGAATTTTAACCCCTAGAATGCTAGAGAGATCTTCAACCTGCAATAGATTGCTCTCTAGTATTCAAGGGTTTAAAATGTCATTTTAATGAATGGGAATTTGGTGATCTTTGTAGTTATCTCTGTTCCAAAATTTCTCCGGTTCTTGTTGGTATATCAGCCTCATCGTCCTCCCTCAGTCCCAGAGGTCAAGTCCATAGAGGAGGTTATGACTCTTTCCGGCAAGACTCCAGGACCTCAGACTCCACCCACTGCAAATTCTGCTGATCATGCACCTTGCCTGTTTGAGATTTTTTTTTTGGGGGGGAGGGGTTCCAGTGGGTGGAGTTTGGGGTCCAGGAACCGATCCAGCAAGAGTCATGTCCTCCTCCTCTATCACCGACATGACTTCCAGGACTGGTGGAAGATATTGTTATCTCTTAAGTCAAGCCGCAAGGGCAAAATTCATAGTGAGCATTAGGGTTTTCTTCATAGTAAGTGGGTGGAGAGTATTATTAGGAGAGGTTAATGCCTCTTTAACCCATTAGTTCCCAACCCTCCCCTCTGGGGTTCCTAAAAGGCTACGTCATTAGCGTTTCTCTACTTGTGCACCGGTGAGTTCATTAAATGTCTGAAACTCTCATTAACTCACCGGTGCACAAGCAGGGAAACACTAAATACCTGGCCTGTTAGGGGTGCCGGAGCACAGGGCTGAGAACCACTGGTCTATACAGGGAGAGGCAACTGGAGGTCCTCCAGCTGTTCAGGACTACAATTCCTGAATACAATTGTAGTTCTGAACAGCTGGAGCACCTCAGCTTGCTAACAGGACAGGTCTTTAGTGTTTCCCTGCTTGTGCACCGGGGAGTTAATAAACGAAGGGACCTCCTACCTGTTATGTTAGAAAATCACACCATGCACACAATACACATATTTAACCATTTAAGAACCAGTTGTAGTGTTTCCCAAGCCTATCCTCAGAGGCCAGTCTTTAGTGCTTCCCTGCTTGTGCACTGGTGAGTTAATCAAAGGCTCGGTGCACAAATAGAGAGACCCTAAATACCTGTCCTGATAGGGGTTCCTGAGCATAGGGCTGAGAACCACTGGTCTATGCCAGGGATCGGCAACCTGAGGCCCTCCAGCTGTTCAGGACTACAATTCCCATCATGATGATGGGAATTGTAGTTCTGAACAGCTAGAAGGGCTCAGGTTGGCCATCCCAGTGGTTCTCTTCCGGGAACCCAAACAGGCCAGGTCTTTAGTGCTTCCCTGCTTGTGCACCAGGGAGTTAATTAAATAACAGATCCTCTGATTAACTAACCGGTGCACAAGCAGGGAAGCACTAAAGACCTGTCCTGTTAGCAAGCAGAGGTGCTCCAGCTGTTCAGAACTACAATTCCCATCATCCCCAGCCAGCCATTGGCTGGATGGGGATGATGGGAATTGAAGTCCTGAACAGCTTGGAGGGCCTAAGGTTGTCTGTCCCTGGTAAAGACCAGTGGTTCTCATACCTGGCCTGTTAGGGGGGCTCTGAGGATAGGGCTTGGGAACCACTGCTTTAACACTGGTCCTTAAAGCGGAACTTTCCCTTAGTATAAAGTTGCCCTTCAATAATTAAGCATATGGCGACTAGGTTGATAATACACGTATTACTTCTCAAAAGTAGTCGATTCTTAAAGGGATAGTAATACTTCATTTTAACTTTATTTTATTTTGTAGGCATTAAAAAACATGAAGAATGATATAAGTCTTATCTCTCAAACCTTTATGGTTTGAGAGATATTCACAAGCAAAGTTTCCCCTCCCGCCCCTTTTACCTAGTGTAAGCCATCTCTTCTCAGATGTGGAATCCAGTCCATAGTCCGGACAGGTAACAGCAGGGGACAATCTTCTTCCTATGAGAACAATGAAAGCCCTGCCCCCCTTCAAGTTTTTCAGGTTTTTCCCTTACCTTAATTGAAGATTGTCCCTCT
Source organism: Rhinophrynus dorsalis (assembly GCA_037306005.1). Lineage (NCBI taxonomy): Eukaryota > Metazoa > Chordata > Amphibia > Anura > Rhinophrynidae > Rhinophrynus > Rhinophrynus dorsalis. Next base: position 399,008,368 of record CM074724.1, on the reverse strand, counting down.
CTGCAGTCTACCTGGGCACCTCCCTTCTGATCTGGCTGAGCAGTGTTACATCAGTAAAAGGGGCGGGAGGGGGATACTTTATCATTGAATTACTCTTGTACTACAACTCTGACAGAATTGAAATAACACTCTCCAAAGTCCAAATACTATGATGATTAATTAGAGCTGCTTTTATTATGAAACTTTACTATCCCTTTAAGTAATCTTTGGAGACAGGAAGTCAGGCATCAGAGCAGACATCTTGTTTGCGCATCTGCTCTGTCAGTCCCGGTCTCCACTGAAAAGCATTGCACTGTGCCACAAGGTAACCGGAAGGGACTGATGGCGCAGGCGCGTAGACTGCACTAACCTGGCCGTCAGTGTAGGAAAAATTAAGTATTTCTTTAGAATCTGGAACTTTTGAGAGCTAATACACGTATTATCAAGCTAGTCGCCATATGTTTCATTATTGAATGGAAATGTATCACTATGTGAAAGCTCCGCTTTATATGGTTCAATATGTGCACTGTGTGCATGGGGTGACTTTCTAACAGGACAGGTAGGAGCAGGCACGTGCACACATAGACACCAAGGGGGGGCTTGAGCATCTGCCCTTTATGTCCAAAGTGCCCTCGTGCCCTTTTAATAAAAAAAACAAAAGTTGCCTCGCTGCCCACACTACCCCCCCACCGCCCAGTCAGGTCTGTGCCTCCTTCAGGACAGACCTGAAGATGCTGCTCTCCCTCGTCGGCTCTTTAGTATTACAGAACGCAGGGTGATGACATCATCTCCCAGCGCTCTGCATGAAGAGAAGACTGTGCGGGAGCTCCAGCAGCTACAGGTCTGTGCCAAAGGAGGCACATACAGACCTCTCCTGCCACTGGACCACCAGGTAAAAGGTAGGAAACGGACACTGGGGGGCAATGTGGAAATGATGGGGCAATATGGATCTGATGGGGGGCAAGATAGAGATGATGGCAATGTAGAGATGATGGGGCAATGTATGTGAGGGTAAGTTGGAGTTGATGGCAATATGGAGCTGATGGGGGGGAATATGGAGATGAAGGGGGCAATGTGAGGGTAAGTTGGAGCTGATGGGGCAATATGGAGCTGATGGGGCAATTAGGGTTGCCACCTCTTCTTCAAAAAATACCAGCCATGGCATTCCCTCCATAAACTTAACATTGGACAGAAGCCAATTTTTTACTGGCCTGCCGGTAAAATACCGTCTGGGTGGCAACCCTAGGGGCAATATAGAGCTGATGGGGGCAATGTCAGGGTAAGTTGGAGCTGATGGGGGCAATATGGAGATGATGGGGGCAATGTGGAGATGATGGGGGCAATATGGAGCTGACAAGGGACAATGTAAGGGCAATATGGAGATGATGGGGGCAATATGGAGCTGACAGGGGACAATGTAAGGGCAATATCGAGATGATGGGGGCAATATGGAGCGGGGGGGGGGCGCTTTAGATTTCTGTGCCTACAGGCTCTTGAGATATAAATTCTTTTCTTTTTTTAAATATATATTTTGCATAATAATTATGAGAAGTGCCTTTTTTTCATTTGAGCCCCTGCCCCCCCAAAATGTCTGTGCACGTCCTTGGGCAGGAGATCCCCTCACTGTGACAGGGTGCACAGCGGGAAGGCTGGACAGGTCGTTACATGTGGACTTTGCTTTATTGATCGTTGTGTGCACCAGGTTCCGGCCCCTGGGCTGCGCTGCTTGGTGCCAAGTGTTTGTTTTCCTTTGCTAAGGGAAAAAAAAATCTACAATAAAACATTTATAGAAACTGGCGGAACCTGATGATTGAATGGAGAACCGCCCCGGCCTACACCTTGAGAGTGCGCCCAACTGTGACAGAGTGGGAGGCTGGGGTGGTAGGAACTGAGGTAATTTTGGGACAAAACAACTACAGATAAACTGCAAATAAATATTCCTGTTGATTTAAAGTGACAGTCATCCTCTGTTTTGTATCTTAAGTAAAGTCCAAGTGTCTATACTTTTTAATTATTTTTACATCTTATTTTTTTCACCCTTACGTGTTCCTGACAGTGAGCTTCCTAAATTTCTGTTTCCAGTGAGCATTCTGTATACTTTGCTGAATAGGAACCACTGTGTGTGATATACTGTATATAGTACAATGTGTACAGGACAGATTACAAACCAGTGTGTGTGTGTGTATGTGTGTGTGTGTGTATGTGTGTAATATCATACTGTATATAGTACACTGTGTACAGGACTGAACAGGAACCAGTGTGTGTGTGTGTAATATCATACTGTATATTGTACACTGTGTACAGGACTGAACAGGAACCAGTGTATGTATGTAATATCATACTGTATATAGTACACTGTGTACAGGACTGAATAGGAACCAGTGTGTGTGTGTGTGTGTGTGTGTGTATGTGTGTAATATCATACTGTATATAGTACACTGTGTACAGGACTGAACAGGAACCAGTGTGTGTGTGTAATATCATACTGTATATAGTACACTGTGTACAGGACTGAATAGGCACCAGTGTGTGTGTGTGTGTGTGTGTAATATCATACTGTATATAGTACACTGTGTACAGGGCTGAATAGGAACCAGTGTGTGTGTAATATCATACTGTATATAGTACACTGTGTACAGGGCTGAATAGGAACCAGTGTGTGTGTAATATCATACTGTATATAGTACACTGTGTACAGGGCTGAATAGGAACCAGTGCGTGTGTAATATTGTATACTAGCAATGTCGGACGGTGTTGCCCGTCATATTATTTACATAGAGAGACATTGTGTGAAACAGAAATATGCAGTGTTACAGACACGTACTTAAAGAGACAGAGAGTGTCACACGCTGTGAAACGCATACATACAGAGAGACACACACACATACATGGACGTATGTCACATATGTAGACAGTGTGTGACAGATGCAGTGGTGATGTAGATATGCTAAAAAGAGTTGTAAAAAAGGTTTTAATTGCAGTTCTTCAGCTTGATGAATAAGGCCCTGTATCCTTACAGTTGAAGTGAGTGTGCTGTGTTACTTGATGAATAAGGCCCTGTATCCTTACAGTTGAAGTGAGTGTTCTGTGTTACTTGGTGAATAAGACCCTGTATCCTTACAGTTGAAGTGAGTGTGCTGTGTTACTTGATGAATAAGGCCCTGTATCCTGACAGTTGAAGTGAGTGTGCTGTGTTACTTGATGAATAAGGCCCTGTATCCTGACAGTTGAAATGAGTGTGCTGTGTTACTTGATAAATAAGGCCCTGTATCCTTACAGTTGAAGTGAGTGTGCTATGTTACTTGGTGAATAATGCCCTGTATCCTTACAGTTGAAGTGAGTGTGCTGTGTTACTTATTGAAGGTCACAGTGAGAAGATGTTTGTGAGTAAAGAATAATTTAGATTACAGCAGTGGATACTACAGTACATTTGAAGAAATAGGTTGGCAGACAGTGGGTTAAGTGACAGATGCAGTGATAGACAATGTAATAGTGATGTGGGAGTAAAATGGCGAGATTGGGACTATGGATGATGGTAAGGGGATCGGTGAGTGGGGGGTGACAAGGGAGGAGGAGATGAGAGATTGAGGAGAAGAGTGACAGTGAAGTGTTAAAGTAAAGTAATGGGTGAGGGGGAGAAGTGACTATACATAGACAGTGAAGTAGACATGAAATACAGGGCTGTAGGGTTACTTCATTATACAGACCTAGTGTAGCAGTTGGTTGGAGTGAAGCACTTTAACTCTTTGAGTGTGAGAGAGGTATGCAACGCATTGCTGTGTAATGAGTTGTATAGTCCTCTGGCAGTGAAAGGGTTAAGTGACACATGTTGGGCGCTCCTTGCATTAGTGGGCTGTGGTGGTCGGCTGGGACAGAACCGGATTATATGTCCATGGGCCGTAGGCAAGGGATCAATACAGGGACCCCTAACAGCTAATAGGCTTCAAAACAGGAAGGCTCATATACTACGTAAAGTGGTGGAATTTTGTGAAAAGTAACAGCAGCACAGGGAACAATACCCATTTATTTAAATGGGCGTTTTAATGTCTTCAATGCTAGAGAGGTCAGCAATTTTATTTGTCTGTATGGTACAGATAAATTGTTCCTCTTTGTGTTAGTACATCAGCCTCATATATCACAGTGCACAGGCAGCTGCTGCAAGAGCCAAAAGTATAAATGGGTTTAGATTAATGGGGTAAGAGTATAGTTGTATGGGCCTTATGTATCAAGATAAAGGGTGCAACTCAAAAAAAAATGACACCATAGGGTTGAATTGAAAATTCAGGAAAATCATGTTGACATGAATGGGGCTTTAACCCCTTGAATGCTACAACGCTCCACAACGCATTGCTTTGGCAATTTGTTTGCATTGTCTGTAGCATTCATGGAATTAATAGTCTCATTGAAATCAATGGACATTTTCAAAGAAATCAGTGTAACCCTGTGGGCAGCTTGTGTGGAAGGAGTGGGATGCACAATACCCAAATGTGGAAGCTTTCCAAACAGATATTAACCCTTTGAGTGACAGAGGTACGCAGAGCAATGTGTTGCATATCATCTCTGGTACTCCAATGGTTAATGGGCTTAACCCTCTGAGTGCCAGAGAGGTATCCAAGGCATTGCAAACAGCACTCAAAGGGTTAAATTGAAACAAAGTGAGTCCATCAGCCCCAGTTCTTACCATGGAAACTGAAGATCTGTGTGTTCTAACCTGTTCCCCAGCTGACTCCACTCACCTGATTCCAATCTGCCTCTGAGTGTCCTAGTGCATTATGGGACTGGGGCTGAAAACAGAAGTTTTCATGCTCTTTGAACAAAGTGATCAATGTGTGGCTCCCCAGCAAAATGGGAGCTGCTGGTTGGTGGGTTATTGTGCCATGAGTTGTTTACTGTAGGAGCTGTAAGTCGAGAGAAGTGATGTATCAGTAGGTCAGTTGTGGAGGAGAGGGTTAACCCTTTGAGTGCCAGCGAGGTACGCAATGCATTGCTTTGCAATGTATGCGTACCCCTCTGGTACTCAAAGGGTTAAGACTGATGTTGGGGGGCAGGCTAACTCTTTCTTACAGACGCCCCTGGGTATGTGTGGCAGGGGACGCAGGTTTTCTCTCTTATATATATATATATACTACCAATGTGGGACGGTGTTGGGCGCGTGTGTGTGAAATGTAGACACACTGATAAACACAGACATATGCAACACACAGGCAGACACATACACACAGTGAGCGGCAGAGACATGCACACACATACCGGAGATGCACACATGCACACAAATATGTAACAGAGATGTACACACACACATGCAACATACATGCGCAGAAACACATGCGCGCATGAGTTGTGCACCCCTCTGGCACTCAAAGGGTTAAGGTATAGAGAGGCATGTCAGAGTTAAATAGCAGTGGGAAGTGTATTCATACCTAGGAATTTTAACTTGTGGAGTCCCTGGAGGGGACTTCTGTGGTGCTGATGTGGATACACAGATGGGGCAATCTGGGTTAAAAGTGGGTGGGGCTTAATTGTAAGTAGGGGCGGGGCTTAACATAAATGTGAAAAAGTGTTAGTAATAGGCTGGGGAAGTAGGAGAAGTGGGAGGGAAATGCAAGTTTACAGTGTGAGGGGTTTGAACACACTCCTTGAGGGGTAAAACTTGATACATAACCCTGTGGCAGTCAGTGGGTTAAGTGTGTACCTGATGGCTGCCTGTCCTCTGTGTTGTATGGCAAATTATGACAGTGAAGAAATAATTCAGCAATGAGGACCTACCTTAACCCTTTGAGTGCCATTTTGTTCCCCTGGTGCTGCAGCACTCTTCAGTGGCTGTACCACATGTCCTGCTGAGGCCACTGGGAGTCAGGGTGAGTGATTGTGTGTGTGTGTGTGTGTGTGTCAGCCATATTTCTTTCTGGCTTTGTGTGTGTGAGTGGGGCATGTGTGTGTGTGGTGCTGTGTGTGTGAGTGGGGCGTGTGTGTGTGTGGTGCTGTGTGAGTGGGGCATGTTTGTGTTTGGTGCTCTGTGTGTGAGTTGGGCATGTGTGTGTGTGTTGCTGTGTGAGTGGGGCATGTGTGTTTGTCTGTGGTGTAGGAGCAAGTGGCGGCCATATTGTTTTTTTCTGACTTTGATAGTGGTGGGCAGGCTTCATAGTGTGGGCGGGCCAACTCCCTGCATGATTGAATCACCCAATGGGAGCAGTAACTCATCCTCACTGCCACCCCTGGGGGTGTTTTGGCAGCCACAAAGTCTTCTTTTATATATACATATAGACTATAGAAAGATATAGATATAGATAGTGGGGTCAGGAATGTCAGAATTGCTATAACGACATTCACAAGGGGTGGCGATTTTTCCTGGACTGGGCAGTGGGGTGATGTGGAAGGTTATCACACTATCCTTGTGTTCATAGAATATTCTAGAAGTGATCCTAACATTCTTCCCCCCCCAACCACAGAGTGTGAGCAGTGCCTTTGAGACAATCTATAAGAAGCAGGGAATCCTGGGATTATGGCGAGGGGTGTCCGGTGCAGTGCCTCGTGTCATGGTGGGGTCAGCTGTCCAACTAGCAACATTCGCAAGCGCCAAAGAGTGGGTGAAGAAATGGCAGGTAAGAGAACAAACATTAGGAACATAGAAGGGTTCAGTTCATTTAAATGGTGTCAAGAACCTAGAAATAGGTGGCTCTTAATCTGACAATTTATTTATTTATATAGGAATCTATCACACAGCAGTCAGGTGTATCTGTATAATTACTGTGTGTAACAGAAGCACTTACCTAGGTAGGAGTCCATCACACAGCAGTCAGGTGTATCTATATAATTACTGTGTGTAACAGAAGCACTTACCTAGGTAGGAGTCCATCATACAGCAGTCAGGTGTATCTATATAATTACTGTGTGTAACAGAAGCACTTACCTAGGTAGGAGTCCATCACACAGCAGTCAGGTGTATCTATATAATTACTGTGTGTGACAGAAGCACTTACCTAGGTAGGAGTCCATCACACAGCAGTCAGGTGTATCTATATAATTACTGTGTGTGACAGAAGCACTTACCTAGGTAGGAGTCCATCACACAGCAGTCAGGTGTATCTATATAATTACTGTGTGTGACAGAAGCACTTACCTAGGTAGGAGTCCATCACACAGCAGTCAGGTGTATCTATATAATTACTGTGTGTAACAGAAGCACTTACCTAGGTAGGAGTCCATCACACAGCAGTCAGGTGTATCTATATAATTACTGTGTGTGACAGAAGCACTTACCTAGGTAGGAGTCCATCATACAGCAGTCAGGTGTATCTGTATAATTACTGTGTGTGACAGAAGTGCTTACCTAGGTAGGAGTCCATCACACAGCAGTCAGGTGTATCTGTTTAATTACTGTGTGTAACAGAAGCACTTACCTAGGTAGGAGTCCATCACACAGCAGTCAGGTGTATCTATATAATTACTGTGTGTGACAGAAGCGCTTACCTAGGTAGGAGTCCATCACACAGCAGTCAGGTGTATCTGTATAATTACTGTGTGTAACAGAAGCACTTACCTAGGTATGAGTCCATCATACAGCAGTCAGGTGTATCTATATAATTACTGTGTGTGACAGAAGCGCTTACCTAGGTAGGAGTCCATCATACAGCAGTCAGGTATATCTGTATAATTACTGTGTGTGACAGAAGGACTTACCTAGGTAGGAGTCCATCACGCAGCAGTCAGGTGTATCTATATAATTACTGTGTGTAACAGAAGCACTTACCTAGGTAGGAGTCCATCACACAGCAGTCAGGTGTATCTATATAATTACTGTGTGTAACAGAAGCACTTACCTAGGTAGGAGTCCATCACACAGCAGTCAGGTGTATCTATATAATTACTGTGTGTGACAGAAGCACTTACCTAGGTAGGAGTCCATCACACAGCAGTCAGGTGTATCTATATAATTACTGTGTGTAACAGAAGCACTTACCTAGGTAGGAGTCCATCACACAGCAGTCAGGTGTATCTATATAATTACTGTGTGTGACAGAAGCACTTACCTAGGTAGGAGTCCATCATACAGCAGTCAGGTGTATCTGTATAATTACTGTGTGTGACAGAAGTGCTTACCTAGGTAGGAGTCCATCACACAGCAGTCAGGTGTATCTGTTTAATTACTGTGTGTAACAGAAGCACTTACCTAGGTAGGAGTCCATCACACAGCAGTCAGGTGTATCTATATAATTACTGTGTGTGACAGAAGCGCTTACCTAGGTAGGAGTCCATCATACAGCAGTCAGGTATATCTGTATAATTACTGTGTGTGACAGAAGGACTTACCTAGGTAGGAGTCCATCACACAGCAGTCAGGTGTATCTGTATAATTACTGTGTGTAACAGAAGTACTTACCTAGGTAGGAGTCCATCACACAGCAGTCAGGTGTATCTGTATAATTACTGTGTGTAACAGAAGCACTTACCTAGGTAGGAGTCCATCATACAGCAGTCAGGTGTATCTATATAATTACTGTGTGTAACAGAAGTACTTACCTAGGTAGGAGTCCATCACACAGCAGTCAGGTGTATCTCTATAATTACTGTGTGTAACAGAAGCACTTACCTAGGTAGGAGTCCATCATACAGCAGTCAGGGGTATCTATATAATTACTGTGTGTAACAGAAGCACTTACCTAGGTAGGAGTCCATCACGCAGCAGTCAGGTGTATCTGTATAATTACTGTGTGTAACAGAAGCACTTACCTAGGTAGGAGTCCATCATACAGCAGTCAGGTGTATCTATATAATTACTGTGTGTAACAGAAGTACTTACCTAGGTAGGAGTCCATCACACAGCAGTCAGGTGTATCTGTATAATTACTGTGTATAACAGAAGCACTTACCTAGGTAGGAGTCCATCATACAGCAGTCAGGTGTATCTATATAATTACTGTGTGTAACAGAAGCACTTACCTAGGTAGGAGTCCATCACACAGCAGTCAGGTGTATATCTCTATAATTACTGTGTGTAACAGAAGCACTTACCTAGGTAGGAGTCCATCATACAGCAGTCAGGGGTATCTATATAATTACTGTGTGTAACAGAAGCACTTACCTAGGTAGGAGTACATCATACAGCAGTCAGGGGTATCTATATAATTACTGTGTGTAACAGAAGCACTTACCTAGGTAGGAGTCCATCACACAGCAGTCAGGTGTATCTATATAATTACTGTGTGTAACAGAAGTACTTACCTAGGTAGGAGTCCATCACACAGCAGTCAGGTGTACCTATATAATTACTGTGTGTAACAGAAGCACTTACCTAGGTAGGAGTCCATCACACAGCAGTCATGTGTATCTATATAATTACTGTGTGTAACAGAAGCGCTTACCTAGGTAGGAGTCCATCATACAGCAGTCAGGTGTATCTATATAATTACTGTGTGTAACAGAAGCACTTACCTAGGTAGGAGTCCATCACACAGCAGTCATGTGTATCTATATAATTACTGTGTGTAACAGAAGCACTTACCTAGGTAGGAGTCCATCATACAGCAGTCAGGTGTATCTATATAATTACTGCGTGTAACAGAAGCACTTACCTAGGTAGGAGTCCATCATACAGCAGTCAGGCGTATCTATATAATTACTGTGTGTAACAGAAGCACTTACCTAGGTAGGAGTCCATCATACAGCAGTCAGGTGTATCTATATAATTACTGTGTGTAACAGAAGCACTTACCTAGGTAGGAGTCCATCCTACAGCACTCAGGTGTATCTATATAATTACTGTGTGTAACAGAAGCACTTACCTAGGTAGGAGTCCATCACACAGCAGTCATGTGTATCTATATAATTACTGTGTGTAACAGAAGCACTTACCTAGGTAGGAGTCCATCACACAGCAGTCAGGCGTATCTATATAATTACTGTGTGTAACAGAAGCACTTACCTAGGTAGGAGTCCATCACACAGCAGTCAGGTGTATCTATATAATTACTGTGTGTGACAGAAGCACTTACCTAGGTAGGAGTCCATCGTACAGCAGTCAGGTATATCTATATAATTACTGTGTGTAACAGAAGCACTTACCTAGGTAGGAGTCCATCACACAGCAGTCAGGTGTATCTATATAATTACTGTGTGTGACAGAAGCACTTACCTAGGTAGGAGTCCATCACACAGCAGTCAGGTGTATCTATATAATTACTGTGTGTAACAGAAGCACTTACCTAGGTATGAGTCCATCACGCAGCAGTCAGGTGTATCTATATAATTACTGTGTGTAACAGAAGCACTTACCTAGGTAGGAGTCCATCACACAGCAGTCAGGTGTATCTATATAATTACTGTGTGTAACAGAAGGACTTACCTAGGTAGGAGTCCATCACACAGCAGTCAGGTGTATCTATATAATTACTGTGTGTAACAGAAGCACTTACCTAGGTAGGAGTGCATCACACAGCAGTCAGGCGTATCTATATAATTACTGTGTGTAACAGAAGCACTTACCTAGGTAGGAGTCCATCACACAGCAGTCAGGTATATCTATATAATTACTGTGTGTAACAGAAGGACTTACCTAGGTAGGAGTCCATCATACAGCAGTCAGGTGTATCTATATAATTACTGTGTGTAACAGAAGCACTTACCTAGGTAGGAGTCCATCACACAGCAGTCAGGTGTATCTATATAATTACTGTGTGTAACAGAAGCACTTACCTAGGTAGGAGTCCATCACACAGCAGTCAGGTGTATCTATATCATTACTGTGTGTAACAGAAGCACTTACCTAGGTAGGAGTCCATCATACAGCAGTCAGGTGTATCTATATAATTACTGTGTGTAACAGAAGCGCCTACCTAGGTAGGAGTCCATCGTACAGCAGTCAGGTGTATCTATATAATTACTGTGTGTAACAGAAGCACTTACCTAGGTAGGAGTCCATCACACAGCAGTCAGGTGTATCTATATAATTACTGTGTGTAACAGAAGCACTTACCTAGGTAGGAGTCCATCACACAGCAGTCAGGTGTATCTATATCATTACTGTGTGTAACAGAAGCACTTACCTAGGTAGGAGTCCATCATACAGCAGTCAGGTGTATCTATATAATTACTGTGTGTAACAGAAGCGCTTACCTAGGTAGGAGTCCATCGTACAGCAGTCAGGTGCATCAATATAATTACTGTGTGTAACATAAGCACTTACCTAGGTAGGAGTCCATCACACAGCAGTCAGGTGTATCTATATAATTACTGTGTGTAACAGAAGCACTTACCTAGGTAGGAGTCCATCACACAGCAGTCAGGTGTATCTATATAATTATTGTGTGTAACAGAAGCACTTACCTAGGTAGGAGTCCATCACACAGCAGTCAGGTGTATCTATATAATTACTGTGTGTAACAGAAGCACTTACCTAGGTAGGAGCCCATCATACAGCAGTCAGGTGTATCTGTATAATTACTGTGTTTAACAGAAGTACTTACTTAGGTAGGAGTCCATCACACAGCAGTCAGGTGTATCTATATAATTACTGTGTGTAACAGAAGCACTTACCTAGGTAGGAGTCCATCACACAGCAGTCAGGTGTATCTATATAATTACCGTGTGTGACAGAAGCACTTACCTAGGTAGGAGTCCATCATACAGTAGTCAGGCGTATCTATATAATTACTGTGTGTAACAGAAGCACTTACCTAGGTAGGAGTCCATCACACAGCAGTCAGGTGTATCTATATAATTACTGTGTGTAACAGAAGCACTTACCTAGGTAGGAGTCCATCACACAGCAGTCAGGTGTATCTATATAATTACTGTGTGTAACAGAAGCACTTACCTAGGTAGGAGCCCATCATACAGCAGTCAGGTGTATCTGTATAATTACTGTGTGTAACAGAAGTACTTACCTAGGTAGGAGTCCATCACACAGCAGTCAGGTGTATCTATATAATTACTGTGTGTAACAGAAGCGCTTACCTAGGTAGGAGTCCATCATACAGCAGTCAGGTGTATCTATATAATTACCGTGTGTGACAGAAGCACTTACCTAGGTAGGAGTCCATCACACAGCAGTCAGGTGTATCTATATAATTACTGTGTGTAACAGAAGTACTTACCTAGGTAGGAGTCCATCACACAGCAGTCAGGTGTATCTATATAATTACCGTGTGTAACAGAAGCACTTACCTAGGTAGGAGTCCATCATACAGCAGTCAGGCGTATCTATATAATTACTGTGTGTAACAGAAGTACTTACCTAGGTAGGAGTCCATCATACAGTAGTCAGGTGTATCTATATAATTACTGTGTGTGACAGAAGCACTTACCTAGGTAGGAGTCCATCATACAGCAGTCAGGTGTATCTATATAATTACTGTGTGTAACAGAAGCACTTACCTAGGTAGGAGTCCATCCTACAGCACTCAGGTGTATCTATATAATTACTGTGTGTAACAGAAGCACTTACCTAGGTAGGAGTCCATCACACAGCAGTCATGTGTATCTATATAATTACTGTGTGTAACAGAAGCACTTACCTAGGTAGGAGTCCATCACACAGCAGTCAGGCGTATCTATATAATTACTGTGTGTAACAGAAGCACTTACCTAGGTAGGAGTCCATCACACAGCAGTCAGGTGTATCTATATAATTACTGTGTGTGACAGAAGCACTTACCTAGGTAGGAGTCCATCGTACAGCAGTCAGGTATATCTATATAATTACTGTGTGTAACAGAAGCACTTACCTAGGTAGGAGTCCATCACACAGCAGTCAGGTGTATCTATATAATTACTGTGTGTAACAGAAGCACTTACCTAGGTAGGAGTCCATCATACAGCAGTCAGGTGTATCTATATAATTACTGTGTGTGACAGAAGCACTTACCTAGGTAGGAGTCCATCACACAGCAGTCAGGTGTATCTATATAATTACTGTGTGTAACAGAAGCACTTACCTAGGTATGAGTCCATCACGCAGCAGTCAGGTGTATCTATATAATTACTGTGTGTAACAGAAGCACTTACCTAGGTAGGAGTCCATCACACAGCAGTCAGGTGTATCTATATAATTACTGTGTGTAACAGAAGGACTTACCTAGGTAGGAGTCCATCACACAGCAGTCAGGTGTATGTATATAATTACTGTGTGTAACAGAAGCACTTACCTAGGTAGGAGTCCATCATACAGCAGTCAGGTGTATCTATATAATTACTGTGTGTGACAGAAGCACTTACCTAGGTAGGAGTCCATCATACAGCAGTCAGGTGTATCTATATAATTACTGTGTGTAACAGAAGTACTTACCTAGGTAGGAGTCCATCACACAGCAGTCAGGTGTATGTATATAATTACTGTGTGTAACAGAAGCACTTACCTAGGTAGGAGTCCATCACACAGCAGTCAGGTGTATCTATATAATTACTGTGTGTAACAGAAGTACTTACCTAGGTAGGAGTCCATCATACAGCAGTCAGGCGTATCTGTATAATTACTGTATGTAACAGAAGCACTTACCTAGGTAGGAGTCCATCATACAGTAGTCAGGTGTATCTATATCTTGTTGCGACAAATTTGCTGTCACAAAGTCACCAGGATTAAATCGGCCTGAATGTCACCAATAGGCATAATGAACAGCGTAGGAAAATGTCTTACTAAGGGTAATTAGTTGTAAGTCCATTAACAACAGCAGAGCTCTAAGTCACCCAACAGTAGTTTACTTCCTAACCAGTGACACCTCCCCTTGCGCAGCACTGACGGACTCTCTTCCTCTCGTTAATCCAGTGGTTTTCAGATGACAGCTGGCTGGTGGCTCTGGCTGGAGGGATGATTAGCAGCGTTGGCGTTGCCATAGCGATGACTCCATTTGATGTGGTCAGCACTCGACTGTACAACCAGCCTGTAGACAGCGCGGGAAGGGTGAGTGACCTTGTTAATGTAGCCCAGGACTAGGCATCCTTTCACTCTCCTGATGTTGGGAACTACAGTCTTTTGGCTGGTTGGGTATAATGGCAGATTATTGTCCGATATCTGGAGAACCACAGTTTGTCAATGCCTCTTCTATTAAAGGGATAGTAATGTTTCACAATAAAAGCATCTCTAATTAATCATCATAGTATTTGGACTTTGGAGAGTGTTATTTCAATTCTGTCAGAGTTGTAGTACAAGAGTAATTGAATGATAAAGTATCCCCCTCCCGCCCTTTTTACTGATGTAACACTGCTCACCTCAGAGCAACAGGACTGTCTGGATGGATCGCAGAGAGGGACAATCTTCAGTGATCATAAGGGATAAACCTATAAAACTTGTCAAGGGGGCAGGGTTTTCCTTATGATCACAGTAAGAGGATCGTCCCTTGCTGTTACCTGTCCGGTCAAGTGACCAGATTCCATGATCTGAGGGGAGGTGACTTACATAGGGTGACCACATATCCATTCTGCCATTTCCGGACATGTGGTCACCCTAGTCCCACCGCTGAGGCTCCCGCCGGCGCTGACCATCTTTCTGAGGCTTCCCAGTGGGAATTCTTACTCTGTGTCAGCCTCAGAAAGATGGTCAGCGTAGCGGGAGCCTCAGCCGTGGGTCTCACTTGCAGCGCCAGCATACCTGCTCCATCCCAGCTGTCTAGCACGTACCAGTCCAGCAGCCAACTAAATGTATTTGTTAGATGGTCTTCATTAGTTGGCTCAGCCAGCCAATGAGGACCATATAGCAAATACATTTAATTGGCTGGTTGGACTGGCACATGTTGCTTAATTACGGGACTCTTTGTTGTCCTGGTGTGGGGGGGGGTGACCTGGGACGTGGGACACAGAACCCTAATAAGGGACAGTCCAGGGCATTCCAGGACGTGTGGTCACCCTAGACTTACACTAGGTAAAAGTGGCGGGAGGGGGATACTTTATCATTCAATTACTCTTGAAGTACAACTCTGACAGTATTGAAATAACACTCTCCATGGCCCAAATACTATGGAGATTAATTGGAGCTGCCTTTATTGTGAAACATTACTATCCCTTTAACAGAGTTCTGAGCACTAGAGGGGGAACTGGACATTGACTTTTGTGACAAAAATTGATGTCAGTGTCAAATTACGAGAAAATGTCTGCAACAGTACCAAGGAAAACACAGTTGTCTCTGTATGATAACAGGCAGGAATTGGTATTCTATCACTACACCTGCTTAAAGGGATAGTAATACTTGCAAATTACTAATCCCCATATTGTAGCTTTGTTAAAAAGAAACTTATTGCCCCCAGTGTCATCTCTGAAACCCTTATGGGTTCCCCTCTCCCTCCCCCTTCCCTGACTGAACACTGACTGCAGGGATATCCGGTATTACTTGCATCAGGCGGCTCTGCAGCATTGCCGAGATCGCGTTTATAAAAAATAAATCTTTCAACAAAACGGTCTTCTACGTGTACTTGCAAACCAAGAGCAATCCAAGCACAAACCAAGCACAAACCAATCACAAACCGAGCACAAACCAATCACAAACCAAACACAAACCAATCACAAACCAATCACAAACCTTGCACAAACCAAGCGCAAACCAATCACAAACCGAGCACAAACCGAGCACAAACCGAGCGCAAACCAAGCACAAACCAATCACAAACCAATCACAAACCAAGCGCAAACCGAGCGCAAACCAAGCGCAAACCAAGCGCAAACCAAGCACAAACCAATCACAAACCAAGCACAAACCAATCACAAACCAAGCACAAACCAAGCACACGTAGAAGACCATTTCAGTGAAAGAATTCTTTATTATAAACGCGATCTCGGCTCAGCTGCAGAGCCACCTGATGCACATAAGACTGTCGTACGACAGCTTCCCCTGCAGTCAGCGTTCAGTCAGGGAAGGGGGAGGGAGGGGGGAACTTTGACCGCTATCATATCTCAAATCATAAGGGTTTGAGAGATGACACTGGGGGCAATAAGTTTCTTTTTAACAAACCTACAATATGGGGATAAGTAATTTACAAGTATTACTATCCCTTTAACGTCCATTAACTACGAACACACAAAATCCTACACTTGATGCCATTTGCAACAAAGGCACAATTTGTAGCCATTTCAGGGTTGTTCCTCATCTGAGCCTTGCTTATCCACTGAACTAAGAAAGACATAGAGATTAGGTTACCATTTCCCTGTGTGTGCTATGTGGTTGGAATATCAGGATTGCTGGTGGAATGTGTGCACAGTCATGTATTAAAGAGATCATAAACTGTAGCGCATACCATTAATTACATCTTCTGGCATTAGAGGCTAATGCCAAGGTGTCTGTTCTGGAAAATATCTACATTTTCCACAGTGCTATGTATATGGACAGAAATCTATTTGTAGATCTGTATAGAATTCACAGTACAATGACTTGATTACATTGGCTGTTAATGAGTGTGCAATGTACAGTAGAGGAAAATGACAGGAAGTAGTACTCAGGTGTCCCCCTAGTGGTCAGACCTCTGTGATTATCAGACTCATTTACTTTTCTTTGTCTTTCCAGGAATTGTTTTTATTTACAAAATATTAAGAGACAAAGAGTTAAAGGGATAGTAATACTTAAAATGTAAAAAAAAATATGTTGTAGGGTTTATCCCCCTGAGTAAAACAAGGATACTCCCACTTCTGAAAGGTGTTTCATTCAAAAGTTATTAATTTTCAAAGTTGAATTTTTTAGGTGCAATATCACAGTGGCCTGAAATTGTACAGTGGCGCTGTTGCTACACCATCCTATGGACAGCTCTGGTCAGTTGACCATAAATCTCCATAGGATGGTGTAGCAACAGAGCCACTGTACAATTTCAGGCCACTGTGATATTGCACCTAAAAAATTCAACTTTGTAAATTAATAACTTTTGAATGAAACACCTTTTAGCAGTGGGAGTACTCTTGTTTTACTCAGCGGGATAAACTCTACAACATATTTTTTTTTACATTTGAAGTATTACTATCCCTTTAAAAGCATAAAGGGTTATGGCGGCAACAGTCAGAGTAGAGCTGTACAGTAAGGGTGAGTGCTGACCGAGCCTTGTGTCAGTACAGGATTAAACTGATATAGGAGACTGAACCCTGCTCTACAAAGCTCACAGTAAGAGAAGAATTGTATTTCCAATAGAACAGTTAACTCTTTAAGGGCTACAGGGGGTGTGTACTGCATTGCTTCCCAATGCGTTGCAAACCCGTGTGGTCCTTAAAGAGTTAAGGGGTCATACAAACAAAGTAAAATTAGAGTTATTCTGGAGCAAAACCAGGTGTGCAATAGAGGACAAAGGAAAAGTTGATTTAAATGTGGCTTTTAACCCTTTGAATGCTAGAGAGGTCTGCAAAACATTGTCCTTAACCCTTTGAGTGCCAGAGGGGTATGCAACGCATTGCAAAGCAATGCGTTGCGTTCCCTTCTGGCACTCAAAGGGTTAAAGTGAACCCGTCACCTTAATTCAGGTTTGCGCATTTGATAACTATATTAAAAACTGCCTATGTGATATGTTATCCAAAAGACCAGCAGATGTAGAGTTAAAGAGGTATTCATACTTGGTATTGTATGCTAATGTATGCTAATTCTGTTACCAGTGACATCTCCTATGCTAGTGAAGGTTTTCAGTGACTTTTCATATGCTCATGAAGGTATGTGCTGCACCAGGAGACTTTCGCTTTTCCCAGATATAAAAGTGTGAATCTCTCTTACACTAGACATATGCTGGACTTTTTGTTAACATGACACATAGGCAGTTTTCAGTGACGTTAAATATGTATATATAAAAAAATTCCTTTAAGTTGGTCGCCTATCTCTAAACTAGGGCCTAGTGCTAGTCATTCATTGTCGGATTCCATCAGGGGTGTTACCTCTCTGGGGGCAGGTGTGATGAAGTGGAGATAAACTCTCCAGTTCCTATGTTATTCTATGGGAGATATTTAGTTATAGACTACAGGGGAGATGTACTAAGGTGTGATAAAGTGGAGATAACTTCTCCAGTGAGATAAACTCTCCAGTTCCTATGCTATTCTATGGGAGATCTTTAGTTATAGACTACAGGGGGAGATGTACTAAGGTGTGATAAAGAGGAGATAACTTCTCCACTGAGATAAACTCTCCAGTTCCTATGTATTCTATAGGAGATCTTTAGTTATAGACTACAGGGGAGATGTACTAAGGTGTGATAAACAGGAGATAACTTCTCCAGTGAGATAAACTCTCCAGTTCCTATGTTATTCTATGTGAGAGTTTTAGTTATAGACTACAGGAGAGATGTACTAAGGTTTGATACAGAGGAGATAACTTCTCCAGTGAGATAAACTCTCCAGTTCCTATGTTATTCTATGGGAGAGATTTAGTTATAGACTACAGGGGAGATGTACTAAGGTGTGATAAAGAGGAGATAACTTCTCCAGTGTGATAAACTCTCCAGTTCCTATGTTATTCTATGGGAGAGATTTAGTTATAGACTACAGGGGAGATGTACTAAGGTGTGATAAAGTGGAGATAACTTCTCCAGTGAGATAAACTCTCCAGTTCCTATGCTATTCTATGGGAGATCTTTAGTTATAGACTACAGGGGGAGATGTACTAAGGTGTAATAAAGAGGAGATAACTTCTCCAGTGAGATAAACTCTCCAGTTCCTATGTTATTCTATGGGAGATCTTTAGTTATAGACTACAGGGGAGATGTACTAAGGTGTGATAAACAGGAGATAACTTCTCCAGTGAGATAAACTCTCCAGTTCCTATGTTATTCTATGTGAGAGTTTTAGTTATAGACTACAGGAGAGATGTACTAAGGTGTGATACAGAGGAGATAACTTCTCCAGTGAGATAAACTCTCCAGTTCCTATGTTATTCTATGGGAGAGATTTAGTTATAGACTACAGGGGAGATGTACTAAGGTGTGATAAATAGGAGATAACTTCTCCAGTGAGATAAACTCTCCAGTCCCTATGTTATTCTATGGGAGAGCTTTAGTTATAGACTACATGAGGAGATGTACTAAGGTGTGATAAAGAGGAGATAACTTCTCCAGTGAGATAAACTCTCCAGTTCCTATGTTATTATATGGGAGAGCTTTAGTTATAGACTACATGAGGAGATGTACTAAGGTGTGATAAAGAGGTGATAACTTCTCCAGTGAGATAAACTCTCCAGTTCCTATGTTATTATATGGGAGATCTTTAGTTATAGACTACAGGGGAGATGTACTAAGGAGTGATAAAGAGGAGATAACTTCTCCAGTGTGATAAACTCTCCAGTCCCTATGTTATTATATGGGAGATCTTTAGTTATAGACTACAGGGGAGATGTACTAAGGTGTGATAAAGAGGAGATAACTTCTCCACTGAGATAAACTCTCCAGTTCCTTTGTTATTATATGGGAGATCTTTAGTTATAGACTACAGGGGAGATGTACTAAGGTGTGATAAAGAGGATATAACTTCTCCAGTGAGATAAACTCTCCAGTTCCTATGTTATTCTATGTGAGAGTTTTAGTTATAGACTACAGGAGAGATGTACTAAGGTGTGATACAGAGGAGATAACTTCTCTAGTGAGATAAACTCTCCAGTTCCTATGTTATTCTATGGGAGAGATTTAGTTATAGACTACAGGGGAGATGTACTAAGGTGTGATAAAGAGGAGATAACTTCTCCAGTGTGATAAACTCTCCAGTTCCTATGTTATTCTATGGGAGAGCTTTAGTTATAGACTACAGGGGAGATGTACTAAGGTGTGATAAAGAGGAGATAACTTCTCCAGTGTGATAAACTCTCCAGTTCCTATGTTATTCTATGGGAGAGCTTTAGTTATAGACTACATGAGGAGATGTACTAAGGTGTTATAAAGAGGAGATAACTTCTCCAGTGAGATAAACTCTCCAGTTCCTATGTTATTATATGGGAGATCTTTAGTTATAGACTACAGGGGAGATGTACTAAGGAGTGATAAAGAGGAAATAACTTCTCCAGTGTGATAAACTTTCCAGTTCCTATATTATTATATGGGAGATCTTTAGTTATAGACTACAGGGGAGATGTACTAAGGTGTGATAAAGAGGATATAACTTCTCCAGTGAGATAAACTCTCCAGTTCCTATGTTATTCTATGAGAGAGATTTAGTTATAAAGAGAGACTAACCAAACTCTGTCTGTTTACATTAGAAAAGAGACATCTAAGGGGTGATATGATTACCATTTACAAATACATACAAGGTCAATACAAAAAACTATCCAATTAATTATTTACACAAAGAACTGAGCTAAGAACAAGAGGTCATCCATTAAGACTAGAGGAAAGGTGCTTTTGACTAAAACAAAGGCAGGGATTTTTTACTAATGGCTGTAAAGCTATGGCATTCTTTGCTTTGGGATGTTCTTGCAGCTACTGTAACTGCTTTCAAAAAGTAATGGATACCTGTCTAGCATAGAACAATACTGAGAATTATGACAGTTGACTTCAATGCAGATATGTTGATCCAGGGAACTAAATGACTGCTATTTGGAGTCAGGAAGGAATTGTTTTACCCACTTGGGGCTTTATTTGTTAATGGCTTCAATGTGTTTGTTTTTCCCTTCCTCTGGATCAACAGGGGTGATTTGGCATGAGCTGGACTTGATGAACGCATGTCTTTTTTCAGCTTTGTCAACTGTGTTACTATGTTAAAACTGAGTCTCCAGGGCAGACCTGTAGAGTTCCCAGGTATGGTGATGACTTAAAGACTTAAAGGTAGGCAGGCAATGTAATAAAGCAGTGGGGAATGCAAACAGGGTGCTGGGTTGTATAGCTAGGGGCATTAGTAGCAGAAAAAGGGAAGTGGTCATATCACTCTACAGATCTCTAGTTAGACCTCATCTAGAGTATTGTGTATATTACTGGAGACCCCATCTCCAGAAGGATATAGATACTCTAGAGTATTGTGTACAGTACTGAAGACCCCATCTCCAGAAGGATATAGATACTGTAGAGTATTGTGTACAGTACTGGAGACCCCATCTCCAGAAGGATAGAGATACTCTAGAGTATTGTGTACAGTACTGGAGACCCCATCTCCAGAAGGATATAGATACTCTAGAGTATTGTGTACAGTACTGGAGACCCCATCTCCAGAAGGATATAGATACTATAGAGTATTGTGTACAGTACTGGATATCCCATCTCCAGAAGGATATAGATACTCTAGAGTATTGTGTACAGTACTGGAGACCCCATCTCCAGAAGGATACAGATACACTAGAGTATTGTGTACAGTACTGGAGACCCCATCTCCAGAAGGATATAGATACTATAGAGTATTGTGTACAGTACTGGATATCCCATCTCCAGAAGGATATAGATACTCTAGAGTATTGTGTACAGTACTGGAGACCCCATCTCCAGAAGGATACAGATACACTAGAGTATTGTGTACAGTACTGGAGACCCCATCTCCAGAAGGATATAGATACTATAGAGTATTGTGTACAGTACTGGAGACCCCATCTCCAGAAGGATATAGATACTATAGAGTATTGTGTACAGTACTGGATATCCCATCTCCAGAAGGATATAGATACTCTAGAGTATTGTGTACAGTACTGGAGACCCCATCTCCAGAAGGATACAGATACTCTAGAGAGAATTCAGAGAAGGGCTACTAAAATGGTGACTGGTTTACAGGATAAAATGATAATCTAAAGAATCTGAACATGTATACCCTGGATGAGAGAAGAGAGAGAAAAGCATTGAAATACATAAAGGGATTCAGCAAAGAACAGGAGGGAAGTATATTTCAAAGGAGTAGAAATATGGGGACAAGATGTCATAGTCTAAACCTAGAGGGACAGGGGCTTAAATGTAAGAAAGATTAAGTAGTAGTAGATAAGTGGAATAACCCACCATCAGAACTGGTAGAAGTTAATACAGTAAGGGAATGTAAGCATGCATGGGATAGGTATGAGATTATCATGAATATAAGACCAAGGACCAAATAAGGTTTGAGGTTTTTACAGTAGGAAAATGTGAGGACTAGATGGGCCGAATGGTTCTTATCTGCCATCAAATGCTATGTTTCTGTGTTTCTGGGTGTGTAATGTTGCGTGTTGTTTCCTTTGCAGGGGAGACTATACCACGGGTTCCTGGACTGCTTTATAAAAATAAGCCATAAGGAAGGTGTGCTGGCACTGTATAAGGGGATTGTGCCCGCTTATATGCGCCTAGGACCCCATACCATCCTCAGCCTGCTCTTCTGGGAACAACTCAGGAAGATGACCTACTATTATCAACACCACTGAAGCTCCTCCAGGAGAGGACAACCCAAGGCCATTCGCTGCCCAAGCGAGAGACAGGGCTGGCCAATGGATGGATACACTGGCCTCAGGGGGAATGTGGCACAAGTGCTCAGGGCATGCTTCCTCAGTCTGCCACATGGGGGGGTCACTGAGGAAGAGAGGAGTCTTATGTACTGTATGTCAGACAGGGAGTTCCTGAACTGTGTAAAACGCGTCAGAACATCATCACCGTGTCATTTTCCTTTCTTGCTTCTAATAGGAATTTTCATCAAATAAAATGAAGCCATTCTCAGGAAAAGCTACTGTATAGTAGCTATGTGTTGGGACCCTCTCTATTATCCAATGGTTTAAATTTCCCATTACAAGGGAGAGTTCCACCTTATTTTCACTCTATACAGTACATTCTGCAAAGTCCATAACAGGTAAAACCAAATTGCCTTATATTACTATGTTCATTGTCACCTTTTTTTCCATACACTTTTATGTCTCTGATAATGAGCTCAATGTCAACAGCTATGAAATTAGAGAGAGTGCAAAAATGTAAACAACAAACAGTGAAACAATGTAGAAAAGCCGCCTCTACGGAACACAGAGAAGCACTCAGTGCTACAGGGAGTCTGCAACATTGTATCACTCTCTCTGATTGCACAGTCGCTGACAAAATGCTCCCTGGAAAGAGAAATTCAGTGTGAATGAATGAATGAAATAATGAATGAAGGAATGAATAGGTGATGATGGAAAACAACATAATATAAATACAGGCAATTTGACTTCACCTGTTACGCAATGGCAGAATATGTAAAGTCAGATTATTGTGATTATCTGATAAATATGATGCAGTTGTTTCACCCTTTGAGTGCCAGAAGGATATGCATACCACTCTGGCACTCAACGGGTTAACACTAGAATTTCTACACTTATAGAGATGAAGTGGGGCCTTCTGGAGAAAACCAACTGCCCCCATAGTGGACAAATACCATTTCTACTTGATTTAAATTAGGTTTTGAACCCCTTGAATGTCAGGGGCCTCCAGTTAAGAGGTTAAAATCCCCATTTAATTGAGTGGGACTTTTGGGAATTTGTTTTTGTTCCCTGTAGGACAGCTGTTCTTCTTAAGGTGACCACGTAGGGGGAACTCACTTCCTGGTATACTAGTTTCCTGGGGGATTCACTTCCTGGTATACTAGTTTCCTGGGGGGGATTCACTTCCTGGTATACTAGTTTCCTGGTGGAACTCACTTCCTGGTATACTAGTTTCCTGGGGGAAATCACTTCCTGGTATACTAGTTTCCTGGGGGGACTCACTTCCTGGTATACTAGTTTCCTGGGGGGACCCACTTCCTGGTATACTAGTTTCCTGGGGGGACCCACTTCCTGGTATACTAGTTTCCTGGGGGAAATCACTTCCTGGTATACTAGTTTCCTGGGGGGACTCACTTCCTGGTATACTGGTTTCCTGGGGGACTCACTTCCTGATATACTGGTTTCCTGGTGGAACTCACTTCCTGGTATACTGGTTTCCTGGGGGATTCACTTCCTGGTATACTGGTTTCCTGGTGGAAATCACTTCCTGGTATACTGGTTTCCTGGTGGAACTCACTTCCTGGTATACTGGTTTCCTGGGGGATTCACTTCCTGGTATACTGGTTTCCTGGTGGAACTCACTTCCTGGTATACTAGTTTCCTGGGGGGACTCACTTCCTGGTATACTGGTTTCCTGGGGGGATTCACTTCCTGGTATACTGGTTTCCTGGGGGGGACTCACTTCCTGGTATATTAGTTTCCTGGGGGACTCACTTCCTGGTATATTAGTTTCCTGGGGGGACTCACTTCCTGGTATACTAGTTTCCTGGGGGGGATTCACTTCCTGGTATACTAGTTTCCTGGGGGGACTCACTTCCTGGTATACTGGTTTCCTGGGGGGACTCACTTCCTGGTATACTAGTTTCCTGGGGGGACTCACTTCCTGGTATACTAGTTTCCTGGGGGGACTCACTTCCTGGTATACTAGTTTCCTGGTGGAACTCACTTCCTGGTATACTGGTTTCCTGGGGGGATTCACTTCCTGGTATACTAGTTTCCTGGGGGGACTCACTTCCTGGTATACTGGTTTCCTGGGGGAACTCACTTCCTGGTATACTAGTTTCCTGGTGGAACTCACTTCCTGGTATACTAGTTTCCTGGGGGAAATCACTTCCTGGTATACTAGTTTCCTGGGGGGGACTCACTTCCTGGTATACTGGTTTCCTGGTGGAACTCACTTCCTGGTATACTAGTTTCCTGGGGGAAATCACTTCCTGGTATACTAGTTTCCTGGGGGGACTCACTTCCTGGTATACTAGTTTCCTGGGGGAAATCACTTCCTGGTATACTAGTTTCCTGGGGGGACTCACTTCCTGGTATACTAGTTTCCTGGTGGAACTCACTTCCTGGTATACTAGTTTCCTGGGGGAACTCACTTCCTGGTATACTAGTTTCCTGGGGGGAATCACTTCCTGGTATACTGGTTTCCTGGGGGAAATCACTTCCTGGTATACTAGTTTCCTGGGGGGACTCACTTCCTGGTATACTAGTTTCCTGGGGGGACTCACTTCCTGATATACTGGTTTCCTGGTGGAACTCACTTCCTGGTATACTAGTTTCCTGGGGGAACTCACTTCCTGGTATACTAGTTTCCTGGTGAAAGTCACTTCCTGGTATACTAGTTTCCTGGGGGGACTCACTTCCTGGTATACTGGTTTCCTGGTGGAAGTCACTCCTGGTATACTAGTTTCCTGGGGGGAATCACTTCCTGGTATACTGGTTTCCTGGTGGAACTCACTTCCTGGTATACTAGTTTCCTGGTGGAACTCACTTCCTGGTATACTAGTTTCCTGGGGGGACTCACTTCCTGGTATACTAGTTTCCTGGTGGAACTCACTTCCTGGTATACTAGTTTCCTGGTGGAACTCACTTCCTGGTATACTAGTTTCCTGGGGGGACTCACTTCCTGGTATACTGGTTTCCTGGGGGACTCACTTCCTGATATACTGGTTTCCTGGTGGAACTCACTTCCTGGTATACTGGTTTCCTGGGGGATTCACTTCC
The DNA here is from genome assembly GCA_037306005.1 of Rhinophrynus dorsalis. Classification (NCBI taxonomy): domain Eukaryota; kingdom Metazoa; phylum Chordata; class Amphibia; order Anura; family Rhinophrynidae; genus Rhinophrynus; species Rhinophrynus dorsalis. The sequence goes on along the minus strand of CM074724.1, from coordinate 398,983,071 downwards.
TGGTATACTGGTTTCCTGGTGGAACTCACTTCCTGGTATACTAGTTTCCTGGGGGGACTCACTTCCTGGTATACTAGTTTCCTGGTGGAACTCACTTCCTGGTATACTGGTTTCCTGGGGGAACTCACTTCCTGGTATACTAGTTTCCTGGTGGACTCACTTCCTGGTATACTAGTTTCCTGGTGGAACTCACTTCCTGGTATACTGGTTTCCTAGTGGAACTCACTTCCTGGTATACTAGTTTCCTGGGGGGACTCACTTCCTGGTATACTGGTTTCCTGGGGGGACTCACTTCCTGGTATACTAGTTTCCTGGTGGAACTCACTTCCTGGTATACTAGTTTCCTGGTGGAAGTCACTTCCTGGTATACTAGTTTCCTGGTGGACTCACTTCCTGGTATACTAGTTTCCTGGGGGGACTCACTTCCTGGTATACTAGTTTCCTGGGGGGACTCACTTCCTGTATACTAGTTTCCTGGTGGAACTTACTTCCTGGTATATTAGTTTACTGGGGAGACTCACTTCCTGGTATACTAGTTTCCTGGGGGGATTCACTTCCTGGTATACTGGTTTCCTGGTGGAACTCACTTCCTGGTATACTAGTTTCCTGGAGGGGGGACTCACTTCCTGGTATACTGGTTTCCTGGGGGACTCACTTCCTGATATACTGGTTTCCTGGTAATGGAGGAAGGGTTTGTTTGAAGAAGGGAACAGTAGGCGAATTACACAGCAGTACACATGACATTAATACGACAACTATAGATTTTCATTGTTTTATTTATGGTGTGTTATGTACCACTAGGACTATTTAAATTAATATTTAATGTAAAGGTGGGGATACTGCAGATTGTGAGTGGCAGGGCTGTCCAAACATGTACCCAAGGCCTGTGCACAGACCAACATTTAAGGATTTCCCTCCTTAAGCACAGGCAGATCAACCAACATGAATGAACCACTAATTAACTTTCCTGTGCTTAATTAGAGTGATCCTTATATCCTGTCCTGTATTCATACCCAAGAACTGTCCAGGTCTGCCCTGGGGACTTTGCTTCTCAGACTTAATTGTAGGGTCTCCTGGGAGAGAGACTGTTTCTCCAGTGATGGTGGTGGTGACTATATTCTGAAACTCTACCCACTTCCCCTCCTTCCCACCCTGTTCTTCCCACTTCCCGCCCACTTCTCCTCCTTCCCACCCTGTTCTTCCCACTTCCCTCCCACTTCTCCTCCTTCCCACCCTGTTCTTGACACTTCCTGCCCACTTCCCCTCCTTCCCACCCTGTTCTTGACACTTCCTGCCCACTTCTCCTCCTTCCCACCCTGTTCTTCCCACTTCCCTCCCACTTCTCCTCCTTCCCACCCTGTTCTTGACACTTCCTGCCCACTTCTCCTCCTTCCCATCCTGTTCTTCCCACTTCCTGCCCACTTCTCCTCCTTCCCACCCTGTTCTTCCCACTTCTCCTCCTTCCCACCCTGTTCTTCCCACTTCCCTCCCACTTCTCCTCCTTCCCATCCTGTTCTTCCCACTTCCTGCCCACTTCTCCTCCTTCCCACCCTGTTCTTCCCACTTCCTGCCCATTTCCCCTCCTTCCCACCCTGTTCTTCCCACTTCCCTCCCACTTCTCCTCCTTCCCACCCTGTTCTTCCCACTTCCTGCCCACCCTGTTCCTCCCACTTCTCCTTCTCTCCCTGTTCTTACCACTTCTCCTCATTCTCACCCTGTTCTTCCAACTTCCCTACCACTTCTCCTCCTTCCCACCCTGTTCCTCTCACTTCCCTCCCACTTCTCTTCTTTCCCAGCCTGTTCCTCTCACTTCCCTCCCACTTCTCCTCCTTCCCATCCTGTTCCTCCCACTTCTCCTCCTTCCCATCCTGTTCCTCCCACTTCTCTTCTTTCCCATGCTGTTCCTTCTGCTTTTCCTCCTCCCCACCCTGTTCCTCCTACTTTCTGATCACTTCTGATTCCCACGCTGTTCCTCCTATTTCCCTCCCACTTCTCCTCCTTCCCACTCTGTTCCTCCCACTTCCCTCCCACTTCTCCTCCTTCCCACTCTGTTCCTCCCACTTCTCCTCCTTCCCACTCTGTTCCTCCCACTTCCCTCCCACTTCTCCTCCTTCCCACTCTGTTCCTCCCACTTCCCTCCCACTTCTCCTCCTTTGCATCCTTTTCCTCCAACTTCTTCCTCTTCCCACCATTCCTCTAATTTCCCACCCACTTCTCCTCCTTCCCACCCTGTTCCTCTCACTTCCCTCCCACTTCTCTTCTTTCCCATGCTGTTCCTTCTACTTCTCCTCCTTCCCACCCTGTTCCTCCCACTTTCCACTCACTTCTGATTCCCACGCTGTTCCTCCTATTTCCCTCCCACTTCTCCTCCTTCCTGCCCTGTTCCTCTCACTTCCCTCCCACTTCTCTTCTTTCCCATGCTGTTCCTTCTGCTTCTCCTCCTTCCCACCCTGTTCCACCCATTTCTCTTCTACTTCTCCTCCTTCCCACCCTGTTCCTCCCACTTTCCACTCACTTCTGATTCCCACTCTGTTCCTCCTATTTCCCTCCCACTTCTCCTCCTTCCCACCCTGTTCCTCCCACTTCTCCTCCTTCCTGCCCTGTTCCTCCCACTTCTCCTCCTTCCCACCCTGTTCCTCACACTTCCTACCCATTTTATTGCACAAAGCCCCACCCACCAAATTATCCCCGCCCCTTGGATGCAATTTGTCCCACTGGTCAACAGCACATGATCCCTTTCCGGGGGTCCAAGAGGAGGACGTTCCCAGGTATATCTATAGGTGGTTTTTGAAGGCAGGTTCGGACACACCTGGTCAGCTGGTCAGCCAGCCTATGGCAAACCCTACGGGCCATATTCAGGAATAAGAAGAGGTGGATACCTGGAGCAACCTGGGACAATTAGTCATTTTCAAAATTCCCATTTTTAATGGGACTTTTAACTCATTCGACATCTGAGAGATCTCCAGTGTATTGCGAGGCAATGCTGTGGACACCGCACTAGCAATACAGGGGTTAAAAAATACATTTAAGTGAATGGGAAGATTTATTTGTCCCCTGCGCTGCAGTTGGTTTGCTCCAGAACTCCTCCTCCTACGCTTCCTGAATACGAATCTAAAGGCAGGAGTTCAACACAAAAGTGGTGCAATTTTAGGACAAACCAAGTGCACGATAGGGGACCAAATAACATTTCCCAAATTGCCTTTGAATAAAATGTGACATTTAACCTCTCGAATGCTAGAGAGATCTCCAACACATTGCTTAGCATTCCAGAGGTTAAAAGCTATATTTCATGCAATGCAGATTTTTAGTTCTCCCCTACAGGAGAGAACCGCGGGAAATTTCTTTTGAAAATACTGCCCCTAGAGGCTGATGTATTAAACTGGACCTGTGGCCTTGATTCAAGGTGACAGTTCCACTTTAAGCTGAACTGGTCCAATTCTGGATCAAACCATCAGAGGCGTACCTGGGAACTGTGCTGTTCCAAGCATCCAGAGGTCCTGTAAGGTCTGGGAGTGGGAGTGGCCATATGATGCAATTTGCATTTAAAGTGGGTGGGGCTTGATAGCAAGGCAGTGCTTTCCCTTTATAATGGGAAGAACAGGGAAGCGAGTGGGCGGAACTGGCAGTAAAGTGGGCGGAGTTACAAGGGAACTCAATGAGTCCTAACAGTCAGCCTATGTCCCCGAAGACGCGTTAATTACATATATTAGATACAAAAAATCTCCAGTTCCAGGTCTTACCATGGGGATAATTAAAATTACCCATTGATTGAAAGGGTTAGTAATGCCCATATTTAACCCTTTCAGTGCCAGAGGGGTACGCAACGCATTGCTTTGCAATGCGTTGCGTACCCCTTGGCACTGAAAGGGTTAAGATGCATCGGTATTGTAGATATTAAAAAAATAAAGTACCCGGAGAAAGTCCCATCTCTAAAACCGCTATAGTTTGAGAGATATTCGCCACTAAAGTTCCTCCCTCCCCTTCTCCTGACGTCAGCGCTGCCACCTGCTCTTCAGCAGAGCTGAAACTGCGTTATTTAAAAAGACTGACTTCATTTAGAACGGTCTACAAAGTGTGCCTGGTTTGCAAGCACACTTTGTAGACCGTTCCAATGAAGTACTTCTTTTTAAATATCGCTATTGCGGCTCTGCTGAAGAGCCTCCTCGAGTCGGCCAACACGAATCTCCTTCTGTTAGCTTTACAGCTGATATCAGGGGGGGGACTTTAGAGGCGAATATCTCTGAATCCATAAAGGTTTGAGCGATGGAACTTTCTCCAGATACTTTATATTTTTTAATATCTACAATACTGATTCAACTTAAATATGGGCATTACTAACCCTTTAAATGGGACTTCGCAATGTGTTGGAGAAACCTCTGTCATTAAAGGGATTAAAGGGTTAATAATGCCCACAAAAAATATTTTTGCATTTAGAAGAGCTTAAAAAGCTGCGCTAAATGCAAAAAAACGTATCTCTCAAACCGCTATGGTTTAAGAGATACGGGCGTTTAAAGTTTGATCTCTCCTACTGACAACTGTAAAGCTGTCAGCAGGAGATCCGTGTCGGCCAATATGGAGGCGCTTGAGAAGTGCCGCAATCTCGTTATTTACCACGAATCCCTTCATTGGAATGGTCTAAACGTGTACTTGAAAACCAGGCATAGGCTTTTGACCATTACAATGAAGGGATTCGTAGTAAATAACGAGATTGCGGCACTTCTCAAGCGCCTCCGTGTCGGCCCACACAAATCTCCTACTGTCAGCTTTACAGCTGTCAGTAGGAGAGATCAAAATTTAAAGGGATAGTAATACTTAAAATGTAAAAAAAAATATGTTGTAGGGTTTATCCCCCTGAGTAAAACAAGAGTACTCCCACTGCTGAAAGGTGTTTCATTCAAAAGTTATTAATTTTCAAAGTTGAATTTTTTAGGTGCAATATCACAGTGGCCTGAAATTGTACAGTGGCGCTGTTGCTACACCATCCTATGGAGATTTATGGTCCCGGGACCAGAGCTGTCCATAGGATCGTGTAGCAACAGCACCACTGTAAAATTTCAGGCCACTGTGATATTGCACCTAAAAAATTCAACTTTGAAAATTAATAACTTTTGAATGAAACACCTTTCAGCAGTGGGAGTACTCTTGTTTTACTCAGCGGGATAAACCCTACAACATATTTTTTTTTTACATTTTAAGTATTACTATCCCTTTAAACGCCTGTATCTCTTAAACCATAGCGGTTTGAGAGATACGTTTTTTTTTGCATTTAGCTCAGCTTTTTAAGCTCTTCTAAATGCAAAAAACTTTTTTGTGGACATTACTAACACTTTAAAAGCCCATTTTAATCAATGGGACTTTGGGGAATATTGACCCCTCTGATTCTTCGTGGTGCACCAGCCTCGCGCAGTTTTCTACCTGAGATAAGCCTGTGTGTGTGTGAGTGTATGAGGGACTTTTGGACTAACTACTGATTCACTGTAAACCAATGAGCCTCTAACTAGAATTAAACATTTTATTTTTAATATGGTATTAGTAATATTAATTATTTTGTTTTCTCTTACATCCAATCGTGGGACATGGGGACCTTGGGGCTAAGCTCCTCCCACTAGGAGGTGGGGCAATAAAAAAAGTATTCCGACTCCTCCCATCATCAGGAGTGGATTTATTAGGGGGGAAAATGGGCAGTCACCCAAGGGTCCGGTCAGAGGCGTAACTAGAAGCCACGGGGCCCTGGTGCAAGAATTGCCATGGGCCCCCCTCTGACCTCATTGGCCCCCCTCAACCACATTGGCCACCTCTACATTGCCCCTCAATCTCCACAATGCCCCTTACACAATGCCCCTCATTCTCCACATTACCCCTTCATCTCCACAATGCCCCCTCCACATTGCCCCCATCACAATGCCCCTCATGCTCCACAATGCCCCTTACACAATGCCCGTCGTTCTCCACAATGCCCCTTCATCTCCACATTGCCCCCTCCACATTGCCCCCATCACAATGCCCCTCATTCTCCACATTGCCCCTTCATCTCCACAATGCCCCCTCCACATTGCCCCCATCACAATGCCCCTCATGTTCCACAATGCCCCTTCCACAATGCCCCTCATTCTCCACAATGCCCCTTCATCTCCACATTGCCCCCTCCACATTGCCCCCATCACAATGCCCCTCATTCTCCACATTGCCCCTTCATCTCCACAATGCCCCCTCCACATTGCCCCCATCACAATGCCCCTCATGCTCCACAATGCCCCTTCCACAATGCCCCTCATTCTCCACATTGCCCCTTCATCTCCACATTGCCCCCTCCACATTGCCCCCATCACAATGCCCCTCATTCTCCACATTGCCCCTTCATCTCCACAATGCCCCCTCCACATTGCCCCCATCACAATGTCCCTCATTCTCCACATTGCCCCCATCTACACATTGCCCCTACTGACCCCCCCCCATCTTGAGTCCCTGGTGATCTAGCGGTGTGCCGAATGAGGCACAGACCTCTGGAACCAAACTCCTGCGCGGTTGTTAGAAATGCAGAGCGCTGGGAGATTATGTCATCTCCCAGAGCTCTGCGTTATTAAAGCGCCGGCCACCGGGAGATCAGCTGTTCTGTGGGCGCGTTGCAAGGAGGTCGCAGGGGCCGGTCGGGCCCCTGAGAGTGACGGGCCCGGTCGCAGGTGCGACCCCTATTGTTACTCCACTGGGTCCGGTGTTCCAGGGGGTCCTGCTATGAGACAGGACTGGTTGCCGCTGTATTTCCCACCTCTCCTGTGTTATATTTCTGTTTACTATAACATGTTCCCAGCACGTCTGTCCTACTTGCACAGTAACTGCATTCCCCGGATCCACTACACCAATATAGTAATTTCTGGATCTCTATCGGTACGTGTGGATCCAGTGTCCAGTTACCACGTGAGTAGCAGATGAACATGGTATAAACTGTTGCACTACACAGGACAGAACCAGAACACAGGGGAAGTGGGAATTTATACATATACGGAATATTTTGCTTTGCACTTTGGCAGACAGAGGGAGGTAAGAATGGAAAGGCATCCAGGGGATTTAACCCCTTGAATGCTAAAGATCTCTAACCCATTGCAAACCTCTTCAGCACACAAGGGGTTAATGGCAGATGGTCACTTGGAACTTAGACCAAGACCCAAGTGGCCGGGTATCTTTTAAAGGAACAGTAATACTTAATTTTATGAAAGTTTAAAATTGTACATATTAAAAATAATAAAATGATGTAAGTACCATCTCTCCAACTTGTCTAGCTTAAAGGGATAATAATACTTCGTTTTATCTTTATTTTATTTTATAGGCATTAAAAAAACATGAAGAACGATATAAGTCTTATCTCTCAAACCTTTATGGTTTGAGAGATATTCACAAGCAAAGTTTCCCCTCCCGCCCCTTTTACCTAGTGTAAGCCATCTCTTCTCAGATGTGGAATCCAGCCCATAGACCAGACAGATAACAGCAGGGGACAATCTTCTTCCTATGAGAATAATGAAAGCCCTGCCCCCCTTGACAAGTTTTTCAGGTTTTTCCCTTATCTTAACTGAAGATTGTCCCTCTCTGCAGTCTACCTGGGCACCTCCCTTCTGATCTGGCTGAGCAGTGTTACATCAGTAAAAGGGACGGGAGGGGATACTTTATCACTGAATTACTCTTGAACTACAATTCTGACAGAATTGAAATAACACTCTCCAAAGTCCAAATACTATGATGATTAATTAGAGCTGCTTTTATTATGAAACATTACTATCCGTTTAAGAGTTTTAAGTTTCTAAAGTCCCCCCCCCCCCACAAACCCCTTTTAGAGACGTCAGCCCTCTAGCTGACAGACTGAGATTCTGGTCCCGGGCCGCACAGCTCTTCAGCAGAGCCGAAATAGTGTTGTCTACAAAGAAATGATTCATTAGGACGGTCTACAAAGTGTGCCTGCAAACCAGGCGCACTTTGTAGACCATTCTAAAGAAGAATTTCTTGTAGTCAATGCTGAAGAGCCGTCCAGTTCCGGGACCAGGATCTCAGTCTGTCAGCTAGAGGGCTGACATCTGTAAAAGGGGTGGGAGGGAAGAAATTTACAAGCTTAAAACTCTTAAACTAAACAAGTTTGAGAGTCGGGACTAACATAATTTCATTATTATTTTTTTTTTAATATGCAGAATTTTAAACTTTCATAAAATAAAGTATTACTGTTCCTTTAAAGGTACTTTATGGGCACTTGGGCAAAATTGGTGTCCCTTGGTGCAAATTTACACCTGATGGGGGGGTGGAGGTTTACACACCTACACACATATACACCTACATGCACACACACACAATACACACACACACCCCTACACACATATACACACACCTACACACACACACCCCTACACACATATACACACACACAATACACACACACACCCCTACACACACCCCTACACACACACACACCCGTACAGACATATACACACACCTACATGTACATACACACACCTACACGCACACACACACACAATACACACACACACCTACACACAAAAACACACACACACCCCTACACACATATACACACACCTACACGCACACATATACACACACACCTACACGCACACACACACAATACACAATACCTCTCAAGTGTGGATTTTACCTATGTCCCTGCCTGAACCCAGGTAAACTATCCAGAAGGAAATCTACACTAATTATACATCTGAGATGAGGCAGGAAAATCCTTATATCCCCTAGAAGTTTCAGATTATGATCAGTCTTTATCACATTATAAATTGAAACTATGATCAGTGCACTATAAGGGAGCGCAAATGCTCAAAATGACCTATCTAGATGTATCTGACTGCTGTACGAAGGACACTTACCTTGTAAATCATTCTGTTACACAAAATAAGTGTACCTTTAACCCTTTGAGTGAAAGAGAGGTTTTCAACGCCTGGCACTCAAAGGGTTAAAATGACACAAGCAGGGGAAGAACAGATGAGCAGCCATTCCCTGTCTGCCCTTATTGCTCCACAGTCCAGACAGTGATGGGGATAAAGCCAGAGATTCCGCAGCAGCTATATAAAGCCGGTCCTGGCACCTCTTTCCCTCTGCTGCACGAGCTGTGCAGGTGCATAATGAAGCTGAACACGAGGGGATCAGGACATGTAAACAAGCTTCTCGCTCACAGTGAGTCACCGTGGGACGCATCGCTGGAAACAGAATCCGGGAACGATTTATTCCTGTCCAACCAGGAGACAGAAGCACTATTTATACCGAAATATCCCTGGTTATTATATGTCTAGACTGGAAACGTACCAAAAGCAACACATGTCTTTTAGACAACTTATTCGCCAAAAGCACATACCTGGGTAGGAGTCCATCATACAGCAGTCAGGTGTATATATATAATTACTGTGTGTAACAGAAGCACTTACCTAGGTAGGAGTCCATCATACAGCAGTCAGGTGTATCTATATAATTACTGTGTGTGACAGAAGCACTTACCTAGGTAGGAGTCCATCACACAGCAGTCAGGTGTATCTATATAATTACTGTGTGTAACAGAAGCACTTACCTAGGTAGGAGTCCATCATACAGCAGTCAGGTGTATCTATATAATTACTGTGTGTAACAGAAGCACTTACCTAGGTAGGAGTCCATCATACAGCAGTCAGGCGTATCTATATAATTACTGTGTGTAACAGAAGCACTTACCTAGGTAGGAGTCCATCACACAGCAGTCAGGTGTATCTATAGAATTACTGTGTGTAACAGAAGCACTTACCTAGATAGGAGTCCATAATACAGCAGTCAGGTGTATCTATATAATTACTGTGTGTAACAGAAGGACTTACCTAGGTAGGAGTCCATCCAGGGCCGGATTTAGAATTAGGCAGAGTAGGCATCTGCCTACAGGCGCACCCAACAGAGGGGCGCCTGTCACTGGGATCGTGTGTGTGGTGTGCCCGGCACCATGAAGACAGGTCTGTGCCTCCTTCTTCGGCACAGACCTGTAGCTGCTGCGCTTCCTCGTCGGATTTTTAGTAATACAGAGCACTGGGAGATTATATCAACTCCCAGTTCTCTGCATTACTGAAGACCGTGCGGGAGCTCAAGCAGCTACAGCTCTGTGCAGAAGGAGAAGGCACAGACCTGTCTTGTCGCTGGACCACCAGGGAAGAGGAAGGAAACGGACACTGGGGCAATGTGAGGGTAATATGGAGCTAATGGGGGGCAATATTGAGCTGATGGGGGGCAATGTGAGGGCAATATGGAGCTGATGGGGCAATGTGGAGATGATGGAGAGCATTGTGAGGGCAATATGGAGATGATGGTGGCAATATGGAGATGATGGGGGGCATTGTGAGGGCAATGTGAAGCTGATGGGGGCAATGTGGAGCTGATGAGGGCAAGGTGGAGCTGATGGGGGGCAATGTGAAGGCAATATGGTATATGGAGATGATGGGGACAGTATGGAGCTGATGGGGCAATGTGAGGGCAATATGGTATAAGGAGATGATGGGGGCAATGTGAGGGAAATATGGAGATGATGGGGGCAAGTTGGAGCTAGTGGGGGCAATGTGGAGATGACGGGGGGCAACGTGGAGATTAGGAGCATTGTGGAGGTGTCCGCTGCAGATGGCCCACGGGGGGCGCTTCAGATTTCGTGCCTACAGGCTCCTGAGATGTAAATCCGGCCCTGAGTCCATCACACAGCAGTCAGGTGTATCTATATAATTACTGTGTGTAACAGAAGCGCTTACCTAGGTAGGAGTCCATCACACAGCAGTCAGGTGTATCTATATAATTACTGTGTGTAACAGAAGCACTTACCTAGGTAGGAGTCCATCATACAGCAGTCAGGCGTATCTATATAATTACTGTGTGTAACAGAAGCACTTACCTAGGTAGGAGTCCATCATACAGCAGTCAGGTGTATCTATATAATTACTGTGTGTAACAGAAGCACTTACCTGGGTCGAAGTCCATCACACAGCAGTCAGGTGTATCTATATAATTACTGTGTGTAACAGAAGCACTTACCTAGGTAGGAGTCCATCACACAGCAGTCAGGTGTATATCTGTATAATTACTGCGTGTAACAGAAGCACTTACCTAGGTAGGAGTCCATCACACAGCAGTCAGACGTATCTGTATAATTACTGTGTGTAACAGAAGCACTTACCTAGGTAGGAGTCCATCACACAGCAGTCAGACGTATCTGTATAATTACTGTGTGTAACAGAAGCACTTACCTAGGTAGGAGTCCATCACACAGCAGTCAGGTGTATCTGTATAATTACTGTGTGTAACAGAAGCACTTACCTAGGTAGGAGTCCATCACACAGCAGTCAGGTGTATCTATATAATTACTGTGTGTGACAGAAGCACTTACCTAGGTAGGAGTCCATCATACAGCAGTCAGACGTATCTGTATAATTACTGTGTGTAACAGAAGCACTTACCTAGGTAGGAGTCCATCATACAGCAGTTAGACGTATCTGTATAATTACTGTGTGTAACAGAAGCACTTACCTAGGTAGGAGTCCATCACACAGCAGTCAGACGTATCTGTATAATTACTGTGTGTAACAGAAGCACTTACCTAGGTAGGAGTCCATCATACAGCAGTCAGGCGTATCTATATAATTACTGTGTGTAACAGAAACACTTACCTAGGTAGGAGTCCATCACACAGCAGTCAGGCGTATCTATATAATTACTGTGTGTAACAGAAGCGCTTACCTAGGTAGGAGTCCATCACACAGCAGTCAGGCGTATCTCTATAATTACTGTGTGTAACAGAAGCACTTACCTAGGTAGGAGTCCATCATACAGCAGTCAGGCGTATCTATATAATTACTGTGTGTAACAGAAGCGCTTACCTAGGTAGGAGTCCATCATACAGCAGTCAGGCGTATCTATATAATTACTGTGTGTAACAGAAGTACTTACCTAGGTAGGAGTCCATCGTACAGCAGTCAGGTGTATCTATATAATTACTGTGTGTAACAGAAGCACTTACCTAGGTAGGAGTCCATCATACAGCAGTCAGGCGTATCTGTATAATTACTGTGTGTAACAGAAGCACTTACCTAGGTAGGAGTCCATCATACAGCAGTCAGGCGTATCTGTATAATTACTGTGTGTAACAGAACTACTTACCTAGGTAGGAGTCCATCATAAAACAGTCAGGTGTATCTATATAATTACTGTGTGTAACAGAAGCACTTACCTAGGTAGGAGTCCATCATACAGCAGTCAGGTGTATCTATATAATTACTGTGTGTAACAGAAGCACTTACCTAGGTAGGAGTCCACCATACAGCAGTCAGGTGTATCTATATAATTACTGTGTGTAACAGAAGCACTTACCTAGGTAGGAGTCCATCATACAGCAGTCAGGTGTATCTATATAATTACTGTGTGTAACAGAAGCACTTACCTAGGTAGGAGTCCATCATACAGCAGTCAGATGTATCTATATAATTACTGTGTAACAGAAGCACTTACCTAGGTAGGAGTCCATCATACAGCAGTCAGGTATATCTATATAATTACTGTGTGTAACAGATGTACTTACCTAGGTAGGAGTCCATCACACAGCAGTCAGGTGTATCTGTATAATTACTGTGTGTAACAGAAGTACTTACCTAGGTAGGAGTCCATCACACAGCAGTCAGGTGTATCTGTATAATTACTGTGTGTAACAGAAGCACTTACCTAGGTAGGAGTCCATCACACAGCAGTCAGGTGTATCTGTATAATTACTGTGTGTAACAGAAGCACTTACCTGGGTAGGAGTCCATCACACAGCAGTCAGGCGTATCTGTATAATTACTGTGTGTAACAGAAGCACTTACCTGGGTAGGAGTCCATCACACAGCAGTCAGGCGTATCTGTATAATTACTGTGTGTAACAGAAGCACTTACCTAGGTAGGAGTCCATCACACAGCAGTCAGGCGTATCTATATAATTACTGTGTGTAACAGAAGCACTTACCTAGGTAGGAGTCCATCACACAGCAGTCAGGCGTATCTATATAATTACTGTGTGTAACAGAAGCACTTACCTGGGTAGGAGTCCATCATACAGCAGTCAGGTGTATCTCTATAATTACTGTGTGTAACAGAAGCACTTACCTAGGAAGGAGTCCATCACACAGCAGTCAGGTGTACCTGTATAATTACTGCGAGTAACAGAAGCACTTACCTAGATAGGAGTCCATCATACAGCAGTCAGGTGTGTCTATATAATTATTATGTGTGACAGAAGCACTTACCTAGATAGGAGTCCATCATACAGCAGTCAGGAGTATCTATATAATTATTATGTGTAACAGAAGCACTTACCTAGATAGGAGTCCATCATACAGCAGTCAGGTACATCTATATAATTACTGTGTGTAACAGAAGCACTTACCTAGATAGGAGTCCATCATACAGCAGTCAAGTGTATCTGTATAATTACTGTGTGTAACAGAAGCACTTACCTAGGTAGGAGTCCGTCACACAGCAGTCAGGTGTATCTATATAATTACTGTGTGTAACAGAAGCACTTACCTAGGTAGGAGTCCATCACACAGCAAACAGGTGTATCTATATAATTACTGGTGTAACAGAAGCACTTACCTAGGTAGGAGACCATCATAGAGCAGTCAGGTGTATCTATATAATTCGTGGATTTTCCTAACTATTGTGATGGAAAGTCAGAATTTTATTAAAGACACGGAGGCGAATATTATGCATTATCCTTCCTCACTGCCCCCTTAGCAGCAAAGGAAACTTTATTAAAATAACAGTTTAACAGAAGAAAAACTTGCTAGTATGACACTCCTCCCTCCCAACCAATCACCAGTCCTTAATCCTGAAAAACTGGGATACAGCCTTGACTTTCCCTTTTTCCTGCGACCGAAGAAAACTCTCGAATTCATCCATCACAACAGTCGGAACTATAATCCTTGTGCTGGAGATTTCTCCATCCAATAACTGAAACCTTGAGTTCAACATAACAGAGTCTTCAGTCCCGTATCCTCAACCCATGGGACGACAGCTGTGCAGAATACGTAAGCTTAATTAATTAACCATTGGTTGATAGTTAACCTGTAAAACAAAGAGAAATGTGATAGGGTAGGGAAACAAAGGGAGGGATAATATTCGCCTCCGTGTCTTTAATAAAATTCTGACTTTCCATCACAATAGTTAGGAAAATCCACGAATTTTATGGCAGCACGGAGGCTTCATATTATGCAAGTTTAAAGCTTATCCACAAATTATCTACAACTTGATTAGAAACAATCAATTGGTTTACACTAAAAACTTTTAAACATGGACTCCCTAAACTAATTTGCAGGCCTAAGTATATCCTCCAACCTACCACCAACTTGCAAAGCCATTGATGCCACAGCACCTCTAGAAGAATGTGCTCCGAATAAGGTGATATCAATACCTGCAAGATGCATAATCCATCGAACCCAGTGGGCCAAGGTAGCTGCAGAAACCAGTAACAGTGCCTTGCGAAAAGAAATTAGCAACTGTTTAAATACAGTGCTCCTCAAATTTACCGTCCAAACCTCATAAGATGGGTAAGAAACCACACGCACTTTCATCTAGTACGTAGAAAGATCTGGAAAAGAACACCTTCAGGGGTAAAAGACCTAGTATTAAACACCTTGATGTCAGATACTCTCTTAAAGGAGCCACAAACATTAAAGCAAACAGACCAAACAGCACAGACAAATAGTCTGAAAAATGTAACAAGGGGAAAAAATGGAGGATACATGCAAAACACCAAGAAAAATGAAAACGCAGTGCAGGCCTTCCCAAAGAAAGAAAAGAAAAATACCAAGGATGAAGACCCCGGAAAACGGAGAGATACCGAGGATTCACCTTAGAGGCATACTGCAGCCAAAGAGAGAACAGAAAGCACAATGGGAACAGAAGTGCAGCATGCACCAAAGTTGCCAGACTGAACCCGCAATATGCAAGGGTATTTACAACTAGCAAAAAGTGTAGCAACAGCAGGCACCATGCGGGACCGACACAGAAAACAAACAGCTGGAAACAGGAAAAAACCTCTATCCGGCAGAGATGCCAAGACACCCAACCAAGAATGCCAGTCAACTGGCGTAGGGTCTCCCAGACGAGACTGACAATTGGAAACAAGACAGAAAATGGAGACATTTAAGAAACGAAGAAACATTCATGCCGGTAGTAACACCCATGGATCTGAAAGAAACAAGACCTGCAGAGAGAGAAGTGGGAGAGTCTGCCCCCCACTTTCCCGAGGTAAGAAAGGAAACCTTAAAACCACTATCACCACCAGAGGACGGCCCCAAACCTCAACATCACCGGCCGCACTTAAAGTGGAAAAAAGAAAAAATCAGGTTGCACTCGTGAGGGTGTTCCACCACAGATATCTGCCACTAGAGGAAAAAGATACAGAAAGGAATGAAGCTGCATCAACCAAAGCCGCCCATAAGTGGCGGAGTCAAGAAAAAGGACTCAGCATGCCTCAACAAAATTGGCTGACGTAGTCAAGAAAACCAACGGGTTCAAAACGTATGGTCACAAGTCCGCAAAAAGATCTTCCTCTTAAGGAGAGGTACTCACGTGGGGGCAAAACCGCACAAATCAAAGCTGCCCAGAAGTGGCACAGTCAAGGAATCGGGAACATGCAGAGACCGGGCTCAACCCGCTGGATCTCATTTCCTCATATACCCTCCACTTGAGGTGAGTGTCTCGTGTGGGAACTAAACCGCACAATTAAAGCTACCCATACTCGGCATAGGCAAGATTAGACTCAACATAGTCAAGGAATCGGGAACATGCAGAGACCGGGCTCAACCTGCTGGATCTCATTTCTTCAAATACCCTCCACTTGAGGTGAGTGTCTCATGTGGGAACTAAGCCGCACAATTAAAGCTGCCCATACTCGTCATAGGCAAAATTAGACTCAGCATTCTAGATCTCATTTGCTCAATAAATCTTCCTCTTGAGGAGAGGATCACTGGTGTGGGAACTAAGCCGCACAAAATCAAAGCTGGCCATTGCAGGTAAATGCTACAGGGAGGCATTCCCAAAAGCACTGGTAATACAGTAGGAGTCAGGTTTAGCCCTGAATGCTTCATTCTCCTCAGATATACTTCCTCCTGAGGTGAGGGTCTGGGTAGTGGGACAGAGCCGCACCAGTCATGACCGCCATCAGTTTGCGGTGTCAAAGCAGGGTACAGCCTGCGCCAGCGTAATTTGCCTTTCCAAAGTAAATTCATCTGAGTCAAGGTCAGTATGTCTGCGTGTAGTAGAAAGGTCTCCTCCAGGATAGACAGAAGCAGCCGTCCGAGGGACGGCCTGTGCAGACATGATAGGGGCATCATGTGCAGTACTTCCCTCTGCCGGGTCATGTGAAAGAGCCGCAGCCATGACTCAAAGGAAGGCAAACATATATAAACATGCACAGCATGGACTGCTCAATTAACTTGATGAACTGTGCAGTCTGTGCGCCAAAAGCAGAGGGAAGTCCCAGACCGGGTCACTGGAAACCCCCTCAGCCCTGCCAGGCAGAATGCCAGCGTCAAGTAGGTGTATGATAGGCAAAGCACTCCTGCATCACTGGAGGAAAGTATAGTAGATATAGGCAGATCCAAAGTAACAAGATGAGTACTGTCAGTGGAACATAATATACACATATAAACATACACACGTGGCCAGAACGAAACTACTAGGGTTAATATTTACATACACATATTTACATACATATATATATATATATATATACATACACATACATACTTTCATATATATACATATATACACATACACACATATATATACATACACACATACATATTCAGATAGGTCTTAGTAGGGTGTAAGAATTATGCAAGCATATCTATGCCCGGATAGGAATTACTAGAGTTAAAGATAAATGCAAGTAGATCTATGCCCATAGGAATTAAGAGATAAAAACATGCAAGTAGATCCATGCCTAGATAGGAATCACTAAGGTAAAATATAGATATGCCAGTAGATATATTCCCAGATAGGAATTACCAGGTTAAAGATATATGCAAGATCCATGCCTTGCCAATATATCCATGCCTAGATAGGAATTACTAGGGTTAAAGATATGCCAATATATCCATGCCTTGCCAATAGATCCATGCCTAGATAGGAATTACTAGGGTTAAAGATATATACCAGTAGATCCATGCCTAGATAGAAATTACTAGGGTTAAATATATATGCCAATTACTAGGGTTACAGATAAAACCCATAATATAAATACAAAATACAGGCGGAAACCCTGGGCAACCAGAGGCTGAAAATAAGTACCTATGTGTATAGGAAGAATAGACTCAATAAATATATAGTGGACATATAGTTAATAACCAAAATATTAATGTCAAGAGACACAATGGATAGAGAAAACAATACTCAGGAACAGGCTGCCTAGGAGAAGCCTGGAAGGCTATGAGTAGCCCAATAAATAAGCGCCAAAGCTATTATTGCTGCAGCAAAAACGATATGGAAAAGAAAACAAACTTCTTAAAAGCAATAGGAACGTTCAGACGCAAACTAGCCCAGGAACCCGCAAGGTGAGCGATCCTATGTCAGAGACAGTAGAAGGCTGTCCGCGCATTGAAATGACCAGGCTGAACAGAGGCGCAAAGATGCGCCGAAAAGGTTGGTGCGAGGGGAAAAAGCAGGTCACACAAGGCCAGGGAGAAAGTAACATTGCAAATTGAATGAAAAGAAGGCCGGCGCCAAAGCACAGAACAGCAATTCCACATAAAGCCCATACCAGGTAATTAAACAGGCAAAATATACAAGGTCAGTTCAAAATATGGGCAATGACTGACTGGAGCACAAAGGGTGGAGCAAACCCCAGCAGTCCTGTCAGTCAGAGGCCAAACAGACCAAGATATACAATTGTATACAAGTACAGTATAAAAATATATATATATAGGTAATGACTGACTGGAGAACAAAGGGTGGAGCAAACCCCAGCAGGCTTGTCAGTCAGAGGCCAAACAAACCAATACATACAATTGTATAAAAGTACAGTATAAATATATATATATATAGGTAATGACTGA
The DNA here is from genome assembly GCA_037306005.1 of Rhinophrynus dorsalis. NCBI lineage: Eukaryota > Metazoa > Chordata > Amphibia > Anura > Rhinophrynidae > Rhinophrynus > Rhinophrynus dorsalis. Next base: position 398,964,979 of record CM074724.1, on the reverse strand, counting down.
CTGGAACACAAAGGGTGGAACACACCCCAGCAGTCCTGTCAGTCAGAGGCAAAACAAACTAACACATACAACTGTATACAAGTACAGTATAAATATATATATAGGTAATGACTGGCTGGAACACAAAGGGTGGAGCACATCCCAGCAGGCCAGTCAGTCAGAGGCCAAACAAACCAAGATACACAAGTAAACAAGAGAACTAGTAATGGTGACTTATCTCTGAGGGGAGCAGCAAAGGAAAGAGGGAAAGTCAAGGCTGTATCCCAGTTTTACAGGATTAAGGACTGGTGATTGGTTGGGAGGGAGGAGTGTCATCCTAGCAAGTTTTTCTTCTGTTAAACTGTTATTTTAATAAAGTTTCCTTTGCTGCTAAGGGGGCAGTGAGGAAGGATAATGCATAATATGAAGCCTCCGTGCTGCCATAAAATTATTGTGCGTAACAGGACTTACCAAGGTAGGAGTCTGTCATACAGCAGTCAGGTGTATCTATATAATTACTGTGTGTAACAGAAGCACTTACCTAGGTAGGAGTCTGTCATACAGCAATCAGGTGTATCTATATAATTACTGTGTGTAACAGAAGTACTTACCTAGGTAGGAGTCCATCACACAGCAGTCAGGTGTATCTATATAATTACTGTGTGTAACAGCAGCACTTACCTAGGTAGGAGTCCATCACACAGCAGTCAGGTGTATCTGTATAATTACTGTGTGTAACAGAAGAACTTACCTAGGTAGGAGTCCATCACACAGCAGTCAGGTGTATCTATATAATTACTGTGTGTAACAGAAGGACTTACCTAGGTAGGAGTCCATCACACAGCAGTCAGGTGTATCTGTATAATTACTGTGTGTAACAGAAGCACTTACCTAGGTAGGAGTCCATCACACAGCAGTCAGGTGTATCTATATAACTACTGCATGTAACAGAAGCACTTACCTAGGTAGGAGTCCATCACACAGCAAACAGGTGTATCTATATAATTACTGGTATAACAGAAGCACTTACCTAGGTAGGAGTCCATCACACAGCAGTCAGGTGTATCTATATAACTACTGAGTGTAACAGAAGCACTTACCTAGGTAGGAGTCCATCATACAGCAGTCAGGTGTATGTATATAATTACTGTGTGTAACAGAAGGACTTACCTAGGTAGGAGTCCATCACACAGCAGTCAGGTGTATCTATATAACTACTGTGTGTAACAGAAGCACTTACCTAGGTAGGAGTCCATCATACAGCAGTCAGGTGTATATATAATTACTGTGTGTAACAGAAGGACTTACCTAGGTAGGAGTCCATCACACAGCAGTCAGGTGTATCTATATAATTACTGTGTGTAACAGAAGCACTTACCTAGGTAGGAGTCCAACACACAGCAGTCAGGTGTGCCTAGATTACAGCGAAGCTGATCAGTGTCAAGACTACCATGAAGCTGATCAGTGCCTATATTACAGTGAAGCTGATAAGTACCTAGATTACAGTGGTGAGTGCCTAGATTACAGCGCAGCTGATCAGTGCCTAGATTAAAGCAAAACTGATGCGTGTCAAGACTACCGTGAAGCTGATCAGTGCCAGATTACAGTGAAGTTAATCAGCCCCTTGATTACAGTGAAGCTGATCAGTGCCAGATTACAGTGAAGTTAATCAGCCCCTTGATTACAGTGAAGCTGATCAGTGCCAGATTACAGTGAAGTTAATCAGCCCCTTGATTACAGTGAAGCTGGTATGTGCCTAGATTACAATGAAGCTGATCAGTGCCAAGGTTACAGTGAAGCTTATTGGTGGATTTATTTAACAGCTTCCCAGTGATATTTATGGATAAATTTGTAGCTAAGACCCTTAATAAAGTGCAATGTAATCCAGGCCATAATTACTAGATGAGGCTGAAGTAAGATATGATTGAAGTGTAACCTTTGCCAGATCTGCATTGTGCAGGAAACAGTAAAAAGAAAAACACTGAGTCTAAATGATAAAGACAAAGTGATGAGATACTGGGATGAACCAAAGACACTATAAGGAATTAATAAAAATCCCTATTCATTGAAACAGCTTTGATCCCTTAAATGCTAGCTAGATCTCTCATGCATTGCAAAGCAATGAGCTGTAGAATTTTGTAGCATTCAAGGGGATAAATGCACCAAGTAAATGAGACTTTGAGGAATTAGGGGAACTTGTCCCTACAGTGAATTAGGTTTGTCCCAGATTTCTTTATACGTACGTCCCATTGAATCCATTTGTAATTATGCCCCAAATGGGTGATAAATCATCCTTCCTGACTCGAAAAGGCAAATGGGATTTCTCCCTGGAACAACGTCTGCACCGTAAGCACACGCCGTCTTTCTGTCCCTCTAGAGGTGCACGTCAGCTGCACCAGAGAAGGTCAACAAACTCTCCGAAAATTCCTAGTGCTCAAAATTGGGCTTTCAATCCCCTGAATGTTACAGAAGTCTCCAATGTATTGAGAACCAGTGTGTGGAGACCTCTCAGCTTTAAATAAATGAAAAAAAAAAATTTAAATCGATAGGAATTTTCATTTGTCTCCTACAGAACCATAGCACACAAGTGTTCTACTATAGGAGATATTAGGAATCCATACCTCCCAAGTGTCCTTCTTTAGGAGATATTAGGGGTCCATACCTCCCAAGTGTCCTTCTTTAGGAGATATTAGGGGTCCATACCTCCCAAGTGTCCCTCTTTAGAAGATATTAGGGGTCCATACTTCTCAAGTGTCCCTCTTTATGAGATATTAGGAGTCCATACTTCTCAAGTGTCCTTTTTTAGGAGATTTTAGGGGTTCGTACCTCCCAAGTGTCCTTCTTTAGGAGATAACAGGGGTCCATACTCTTCAAGTGTCCCTCCTTATGAGATATTATGGGTCCATACTCCACAAGTGTCCCTCTTTAGGAGATATTAGGGGTCCGTACCTCCCACGTGTCCCTCTTTAGGAGATATTAGAGGTCCGTACCTCTCAAGTGTCCTTTTTAGGAGATATTAGGGGTCCATACCTCCCAAGTGTCCTTCTTTAGAAGATATTAGTGGTACGTATATCCCAAGTGTCCCTCTTTAGGAGTTATTAGGGGTCCGTACCTCCCAAGTGTCCCTCTTTAGGAAATATTAGGGGTCCATACCTCCCAAGTATCCATCTTAGGAGATATTAGGGGTCCATACCTCCCAAGTGTCCCTCTTTAGGAGATATTAGGGGTCCATACTCCTCAACTGTCCCTCTTTATGAGATATTAGGGGTCCATACTCCTCAAGTGTCCCTCTTTAGGATATATTAGGGGTCCATACCTCCCAACTGTCCCTCTTTAGGATGTATTAGGGGTCTGTACCTCCTCAAGTGTCACTCTTTAGGAGATATTAGGGGTCCGTACCTCCCAAGTGTCACTCTTTAGGAGATATTAGGGGTCCGTACCTCCCAAGTGTCCCTCTTTAGGAGATATTAGGGGTCCATACCTCCCAAGTGTCCCTCTTTAGGAGATATTAGGGGTCCATATCTCCCAAGTGTCCCGCTTTAGGAGATATTAGGGGTCCGTACCACCCAAGTGTCCCTCTTTAGGAGATATTAGGGGTCCATACCTCCCAAGTGTCCCTCTTTAGGAGTTATTAGGGGTCCATACCTCCCAAGTGTCCTTCTTTAGGATATATTAGGGGTCCATACCTCCAAAGTGTCCCTCTTTAGGAGATATTAGGGGTCCATACCTCCCAAGTGTCCCTCTTTAGGTGATATTAGGGGTCCATACCTCCCAAGTGTCCTTCTTTAGGATATATTAGGGGTCCATACCTCCCAAGTGTCCCTCTTTAGGAGATATTAGGGGTCCGTACCTCCCAAGTGTCCCTCTTTAGGAGATATTAGAGGTCCATACCTCCCAAGTGTTCCTCTTTAGGAGATATTAGGGGTCCAAACCACCCAAGTGTCCCTCTTTAGGGGATATTAGGGATCCATACCTCCCAAGTGTCCCTCTTTAGGAGATATTAGGGGTCCGTACCTCCCAAGTGTCCCTCTTTAGGAGATATTAGGGGTCCGTACCTCCCAAGTGTCCCTCTTTAGGGGATATTAGGGATCCATACCTCCCAAGTGTCCTCTTTAGGATATATTAGGGGTCTATACCTCCTCAAGTGTACCTCTTCATGAGATATTAGGGGTCCGTACCCCTCAAGTGTCCTTTTTTAGGAGATTTTAGGGGTTCGTACCTCCCAAGTGTCCTTCTTTAGGAGATATTAGGGGTCCATATCTCCCTAGTGTCCCTCTTTAGGAGATATTAGGGATCCATACCTCTCAAGTGTCCCTCTATAGGAGATATTATGGGTCCATATTCCTCAAGTGTCACTCTTTAGGAAATATTAGGGGTCCATACCAAAAAGAGAAGGGAGAACAGCACCATCTCCTCTACGTGTAGCAAGCCTCTTAAAGGTATGTATATATATTCTCAGAAATAAAATCTCTCCTTTGCCAAGGTACTCACATTTATTTGAGGTTAAGCCTACCTCTTGGTTTATTCACCATAACTGAGACTGATCCTCAGTCCTGGTCTTTCTCAGGTTCTCTCCAGTTTTTCACTCAAAGAAATTACTTAAACCTCCTGAAATGATGGGGCAATGGAGTACCTCCAAACAACCCGTAAATATTGGAGGTAGATTCTAAAAAGTTTTGGTGGAGATATTGAGCAGACACTGTAATGTAATAATTATTAACTAGTTACATTTATTGGAGAAACTCCTAAAAACAGTTAAAGGAGCAATATACAATGTACAGTAAGATATTACACCCTACACGTTTTGTAATGCTTGTTACTAAGTAAGAGGCATCAACAATGTATCAAACATATTCAGCCATTATAAGAACATCAATACCTATGCTGGTGAGATAGCTCAGGGGTAAATTCCCTGACTACCTCAAGGTTGCAGGTTCAAATCCCAACTTAGCCCTTCATCCTTCTGAGGTCGATAAACGAGTACCATTGATTGGGTAATAAGAACATCTATTATTTCTGCTGCTGATTTGGTTAATTCCAAGAGTGTGCACTGAAAGTGATTTGAGTCCCACTGGGAGAAAGGCGCTATATGAATACTAGTTATTACTATTATTATTAAAGTGTTAGTAATGTCTAAAAAATTGTTTTTTGCATTTAGAAGAGCTTAAAAAGCTGATCTAAATGCAAAAAAACGTATCTCTCAAACCGCTATGGTTTAAGAGATACGGGCGTTTAAAGTTTGATTTCTCCTACTGACAGCTGTAAAGCTGTCAGCAGGAGATTCGTGTCGGTCGACACGGAGGCGCTTGAGAAGTGTCGGGATCTCATTACTTACACGGAATCCCTTCATTGGAATGGTCTAAAATGTGTGCCTGGTGTTCAGCTTTACAGCTGTCAGTAGGAAACAGCGAACTTTAAACGCCCGTATCTCTTAAACACCAGGCACACGTTGAACACCAGGCACACGTTTTAGACCATTCCAATGACAGGATTCCTTGTAAGTAACTAGATCGCGGCACTTCTCAAGCGCCTCCGTGTCGACCGACACGAATCTCCTTCTGACGGCTTTACAGCTGTCAGTAAGAAACAGCGAACTTTAAACGCCTGTATCTCTTAAACCATAGAGGTGTTTGAGAGATGTTTTTTTTGCATTTAGCTCAGCTTTTTAAGCTCTTCTAAATGCAAAAAACTTTTTTTAGACATTACTAACACTTTAAATACACACACCTACCCCATCTCCATGATGAGGCTCCAGAACACATTGACTGCCCAATATCTCCCTCGTATGCGCGGCATCCAATACTCTAACATACATGACCGGTATATCCGGTATTATTCATTGGAACGCAACATATGTTCCATTCTATCAGGATGCATCACGTCATCTCTTGTACTGAGTTTGGAGCTACATCCACGTTCCAATTCACAGAATGTATGCAGTGTAACGTGACACCTTGTATCATAAGCTGGATACCTCCATTATAGTTCCTTTCTCCCTCAGAATAACACTCCAACAGTATACCGAACTTCCTGTTCCCAAACATCAGCCGAGACTTGATGAAGGGAAGAACTCTCTTTTATTGAATCAAACACACAGCTTATATACATTTCAGAGACTCTTATCAAGATCAGCATGCAAACGAGGACTTGGGACAGTGTTTCTATGCTTGGCCAATCAGTCACCAACACCCTTATCATGATAAGAATGCATATTAGGGCTTGAAAAAGGGACCTTCTCACTGGATCATAAATAACCTCCCTGATTGGTCAAGGAAGCACAGCAGGAATCAATTAACATTCCAATCTTTCCTTAGCCCAGACCTAGAATATTTTGGAAGCAATGCCCAACCCCCACTATCTCTGCACTCTAGCAATATATTGGAAGCAATGCCCAACCCCACTATTTCTGCCTTCTAGCTTCCAGTTACCTCATCCTGTTAGACTGTATATTATAACACCACATACTATTACATTATACCACACAATATATAATACAATGAGCAATATATCAAATGTTATAGTCCTAAATCTCTCCATCTGGTGACACCTACTTTTCTCCATGTAAAGTCCATGGGGTTCCTTTAAACGTGCCACCCAGGGCAACCTGGGTAAAATCCAAAGGCTGGTGTCCTTTAAAACAGGCAGGATGGTCCTGTTCCCGCGACAAGCTGGTATTCCCTTAGTCCCCTGGACTGTTTTGTTCTGTTCTTGTGACATACAGACTTTCCTTAAATAATTTAAATCTTTTCAACAATGTCTGTTATGCATACCTGGGGGGTATAAAAGGGAATGGGGGGGATGTCGCGCTATATCAATCCATCCATATACACATATTCAAAGATAGTCTCTACAGTCCCAAAAGATAAATAAAAAAACATATCATAATACAAATTTTAAAAACAGAATCCTTCTTCATACCATACATCTATAGCAAGGTGCTTAGCGCTGTCCCTCATTTAGGCCTAAAAGTGCTTTAGTACCAGACATAAAAATCCACAAGGATACCGCCTAGGATTCTTGAAGGAAATACTCTATAAACCTGTTACTCTAAGGTTCTGAACCTCCACCCTCCCTACAGTCATTGAAATGACGTGGTACACCATGGACCCTATCTCATTTAAAGGGATAGTAATACTTCGTTTTATCTTTATTTTATTTTGTAGGCATTAAAAAAAAACATGAAAAGCAATATAAGTCTTATCTCTCAAATCTTTATGGTTTGAGAGATATTCACAAGCAAAGTTTCCCCTCCTGCCCCTTTTACCTAGTGTAAGCCATCTCTTCTCAGATGTGGAATCCAGTCCATAGACCAGACAGATAACAGAAGGGGACAATCTTCTTCCTATGAGAACAATGAAAGCCCTGTCCCCTTTGACAAGTTTTTCAGGTTTTTCCCTTATCTTAATTGAAGATTGTCCCTCTCTGCAGTCTACATGGGCACCTCCCTTCTGATCTGGCTGAACAGTGTTACATCAGTAAAAGGGGCAGGAGGGGGATACTTTGTCATTGAATTAATCTTGTACTACAACTCTGACAGAATTGAAATAACACTCTCCAAAGTCCAAATACTATGATGATTAATTGGAGCTGCTTTTATTATGAAAGATTACTATCCCTTTAACTATTTTTCTCCTATGCTCACCTATTATTTCCTGTATATACCTTGTAGTTCTCCCTGCAAATCTTGATCTGCACCCATATGTAAGCATTTAAACTATGAATTTAGTATCACAATTTATAAATTGTTTTAGGTTGTACTGTTTTTCCTTTTGCCTATCGGTAAAAGTTTTAGTCCGATTATTCATATGTTTTCAGTTCGAATAGTTCTTTTTATCTTTTTCATCCCGGGGTGGCAACAAGGAGGAGATATGCTGATCTCCTGACTGCCTGTTGGTAACATGGAAGGGGGCGTGATTTTGATAGGAGTGGGCAGGTGGCCACTCCTGTCAAAATCTCTGCAAAGAATCACAGCTCCCAACAATGTCCACAGATTATACATCTCATTCACATAATACAAAACATGGGATTTTCACAGCAGTGTGCAGGGGGTTCCAAAGGCCCCCTGCACACCTCTAAAAATCTCTGCCCCAACTAACGCCTCATTACAATTTTATCCAGCTCCCCTGCATTCCACTCACAATTACTTCCATTCAAAACATACACTCATATATAATGCAACCTGCTGCTCCGGTGAGTGCTGGGGCCCTCTCTTGCCTTCCTTTACCCTCCTCTGCCCCCAGCACAACCGGACTGTCAGTGCATGCAGGGCCACAGCAGGGTACGGAAGGCAAGATGAAGCTCCATCACTCACTGACAACAGAAGCAGCTTGTTGCATTATATACAAACATATTCGATGGGCCACCATTGGGAGGTAATACGTTGAACACCTATAATCCATGATGTCAAAAGCCCCATGCAAATCCTGCCAAATTCTGATTTCCCCTCATGTGCTAAGTTTCATCCAGATGCGCTCAGTCTAAATGCATATAAAGCGATCCTGTCACCTTACTGTTCACTGACTTTGCATTTTGTTAATTGATAAATATAAACTATTAACATGTCTATATTTGAAAGCATTCTTACTTTACAGCATTTTTCATACATGGCTACAACCTTTGCACATAACTATATCTGCACTAGAGCTGAGGACAAGTACGTTGCTGCACTAGAGCTGAGGACAAGTACTTTGCTGCATTAGAGCCGAGGACAAGTACTTTGCTGCATTAGAGTTGAGGACAAGTACTTTGCTGTACTAGAGCCGAGGACAAGTACTTTGCTGCATTAGAGCCGAGGACAAGTATGTTGCTGCATTAGAGTTGAGGACAAGTACTTTGCTGCACTAGAGCCGAGGACAAGTACTTTGCTGCATTAGAGCCGAGGACAAGTACGTTGCTGCACTAGAGCTGAGGACAAGTACGTTGCTGTACTAGAGCTGAGGACAAGTACTTTACTGCACTAGAGCTGAGGACAAGTACGTTGCTGCACTAGAGCTGAGGACAAGTACGTTGCTGCACTAGAGCCGAGGACAAGTATGTTGCTGCACTAGAGCCGAGGATAAGTACTTTGCTGCACTATAGCCGAGGACAAGTACGTTGCTGCACTAGAGCTGAGGACAAGTACGTTGCTGCACTATAGCCGAGGACAAGTACGTTGCTGCACTAGAGCCGAGGACAAGTATGTTGCTGCACTAGAGCTGAGGACAAGTACTTTGCTGCACTATAGCCGAGGACAAGTATGTTGCTGCACTAGAGCTGAGGACAAGTACGTTGCTGCACTAGAGCCGAGGACAAGTACGTTGCTGTACTAGAGCCGAGGACAAGTATGTTGCTGCACTAGAGTTGAGGACAAGTACTTTGCTGCACTAGAGCTGAGGACAAGTACTTTGCTGCACTAGAGCTGAGGACAAGTACTTTGCTGCATTAGAGCCGAGGACAAGTACTTTGCTGCATTAGAGCCGAGGACAAGTACGTTGCTGCACTAGAGTTGAGGACAAGTACTTTGCTGCACTAGAGCTGAGGACAAGTACTTTGCTGCACTAGAGCCGAGGACAAGTACGTTGCTGCACTAGAGCCGAGGACAAGTACGTTGCTGCACTAGAGCCGTAGACATGTATGTTGCTGCACTAGAGCCGAGGACAAGTACGTTGCTGTACTAGAGCCGAGGACAAGTACGTTGCTGCACTAGAGCCGTAGACATGTATGTTGCTGCACTAGAGCCGAGGACAAGTACTTTGCTGCACTAGAGCCGAGGACAAGTACGTTGCTGTACTAGAGCCGTAGACATGTACGTTGCTGCACTAGAGTTGAGGACAAGTACGTTGCTGTACTAGAGCCGTAGACATGTACGTTGCTGTACTAGAGTTGAGGACAAGTACTTTACTGCATTAGAGCCGAGGACAAGTACGTTGCTGCACTATAGCTGAGGACAAGTACTTTGCTGCACTAGAGCCGAGGACAAGTACGTTGCTGTACTAGAGCCGTAGACATGTATGTTGCTGCACTAGAGCCGAGGACAAGTACGTTGCTGTACTAGAGCCGTAGACATGTACGTTGCTGTACTAGAGTTGAGGACAAGTACTTTACTGCATTAGAGCCGAGGACAAGTACGTTGCTGCACTATAGCTGAGGACAAGTACTTTGCTGCACTAGAGCCGAGGACAAGTACGTTGCTGCACTAGAGCTGAGGACAAGTACGTTGCTGCACTAGAGCCGAGGACAAGTACGTTGCTGCACTAGAGCCGAGGACAAGTACTTTACTGCACTAGAGCCGAGGACAAGTACTTTGCTGCACTAGAGCCGAGGACAAGTACGTTGCTGCACTAGAGCCGAGGACAAGTACTTTGCTGCACTAGAGCCGAGGACAAGTACGTTGCTGCACTAGAGCCGAGGACAAGTACTTTGCTGCACTAGAGCCGTGGACAAGTACGTTGCTGCACTAGAGCCGAGGACAAGTACTTTGCTGCACTAGAGCCGAGGACAAGTACGTTGCTGCACTAGAGCCGAGGACAAGTACTTTGCTGCACTAGAGCCGAGGACAAGTACGTTGCTGCACTAGAGCCGAGGACAAGTACGTTGCTGCACTAGAGCCGAGGATAAGTATGTTGCTCCACTAGAGCCGAGGACAAGTACGTTGCTGTACTAGAGCCAAGGATAAGTACGTTGCTGTACTAGAGCCGAGGATAAGTATGTTGCTCCACTAGAGCCGAGGACAAGTACGTTGCTGCACTAGAGCCGAGGACAAGTACGTTGCTGCACTAGAGCCGAGGATAAGTATGTTGCTCCACTAGAGCCGAGGACAAGTACGTTGCTGTACTAGAGCCAAGGATAAGTACGTTGCTGCACTAGAGCCGAGGACAAGTACGCTGCTGCTCTCAGAATGGAAATGTTGTCACCCTATGTGTATATAAGTGTAGTACTTTGCTCCACAGGAATAAATCTCACATTAATGTTTGTTTAAACTCCAGTATCTGAGCTGATTCATAGTCTGTAAATAAAATACGTTGGTCTTGCTATAAATCCTTTATTCATTACGCAAAGAGGTGTCAATAGGTCATAAAATAACCTCAAAAAATGTTAATTAATGCTCCACCCATGACCCCAACAACACTAACGCGCATGTTTCCCTCTTTGGTCACTTGAAATGTTGGGAGGGATGTACAGAGCAGTTGATTTTTGCTCCTCAATTGCATTAAAAGGTTTGTAATGTCTAACATTTACTAACCCTAATATTGAAGGTATTAAAAAGATAATATAATGTGCTAAGTCGTATCTCTCAGACCTTTACGATTTGAGAGATATAAGTGCTGAAAGTCTCCACCTCCCTCCCCTTTTCCAGACATCAGCATATAGCTAACGTCAGGAGATCTCGGTCCCAAGCCAACCAGCGGCTCTTTAGCAGAGATGAATGAGCGGAATCAAAGAACAAATACTTCAGTGGAATGGTCTGCAAAGTGTTCTTGCTAACCAAGCACACTTTGTAGACCATTCCAGTGAAGTATCTGTATTTCGATAGAGCTCATTCAGCTCTGCTGAAGAGCCGCTGAGTCGGCCGACACAGATCTACTGCTGACGGCTTTACAGCTCGTCAGCAAGGGGAAGGGACTTTCAGCGCTTATATCACTCAAACCGTAAAGGTTTGAGAGATACGACTTGGCACATTAATATTATCTTTTTAATACCTTCAATATTAGGGTTAGTTAATGTTAGACGTTACTATCCCTTTAACATGCAGAATTGCACCTCTAGACTGATAAATAGAGGCTAAGAGACTGAGACAAAGGTCCCAGGGACAGAAAGTCAGATACTGAAACAACTAACAAACACAGAGTAATTAGCCCCAATTCTCCTGAAGAGGGACGCTGGGGAGGTATGAAAGTGAGATAGTGAGGGAGAGAGAAAACAATTAATTTTAGTACATCAGCCTCACTAAAGTACACATATTTATCTAGTCCCTATAAGCCTTGGTCTGTAACCTCTGTTAATGTTTGTCCGTCCTTCCCAAGTAAAAGTTAACATGGAATAGTCCTTTGACCCTCTGCACAGGTCTGATCAATGTTACAAAAGTCATATTGACAAATTAACTTGTAAACATTGTTATTCAGGTTTAGACCTTTGAGGGCCTCAGAGATAAGCAACACATTGCAGAGCACTCAACTAACTAAACAGAGATTAGATCTATAGGAATATATGTTAGACACACTTACCTAGGTAGGAGTCCATCACACAGCAGTCAGGTGTATCTATATAATTACCGTGTGTAACAGAAGCACTTACCTAGGTAGGAGTCCATCACACAGCAGTCAGGTGTATCTATATAATTACTGTGTGTAACAGAAGCACTTACCTAGGTAGGAGTCCATCACACAGCAGTCAGGTGTATCTATATAATTACCGTGTGTAACAGAAGCACTTACCTAGGTAGGAGTCTATCACACAGCAGTCAGGTGTATCTATATAATTACTGTGTGTAACAGAAGCGCTTACCTAGGTAGGAGTCCATCATACAGCAGTCAGGTGTATCTATATAATTACTGTGTGTAACAGAAGGACTTACCTAGGTAGGAGTCCATCACACAGCAGTCATGTGTATCTATATAATTACTGTGTGTGACAGAAGCACTTACCTAGGTAGGAGTCCATCACACAGCAGTCAGGTGTATATCTATATAATTACTGTGTGTAACAGAAGCACTTACCTAGGTAGGAGTCCATCACACAGCAGTCAGGCGTATCTATATAATTACCGTTTGTAACAGAAGCACTTACCTAGGTAGGAGTACATCACACAGCAGTCCGGCGTATCTATATATTTACCGTGTGTAACAGAAGCACTTACGTAGGTAGGAGTCCATCACAAAGCAGTCGGGCGTATCTATATAATTACTGTGTGTAACAGAAAGACTTACCTACGTAGGAGTCCATCACACAGCAGTCCGGCGTATCTATTTCATTACCGTGTGTAACAGAAGGACTTACCTAGGTAGGAGTCCATCACACAGCAGTCAGGTGTATCGTAGGAGTCCATCACACAGAAGTCAGGTGTATCTATATAATTACTGTGTGTAACAGAAGGACTTACCTAGGTAGGAGTCCATCACACAGAAGTCAGGTGTATCTACATAATTACTGTGTGTAACAGAAGGACTTACCTAGGTAGGAGTCCATCATCAATGTGTGTAACAGAAGCACTTACCCACGTAGGAGTTCATCATACCGCAGTCATGTGTACCTATATAATTACTGTGTGTAACAGAAGCACTTACCTAGGTAGGAGTCCATCACACAGCAGTCAGGTGTATGTATATAATTACTGTGTGTAACAGAAGCACTTACCTAGGTAGGAGTCCATCGTACAGCAGTCAGGTGTATCTATATAATTACTGTGTGTAACAGAAGCACTTACCTAGGTAGGAGTCCATCACACAGCAGTCATGTGTATCTATATAATTACTGTGTGTAACAGAAGCACTTACCTAGGTAGGAGTCCATCATACAGCAGTCAGGTGTATATCTATATAATTACTGTGTGTAACAGAAGCACTTACCTAGATAGGAGTCCATCATACAGCAGTCATGTGTATCTATATAATTACTGTATGTAACAGAAGGACTTACCTAGGCAGGAGTCCATCACACAGAAGTCAGGTGTATCTATATAATTACTGTGTGTAACAGAAGCACTTACCTAGGTAGGAGTCCATCATACAGCAGTCAGGTGTATATCTATATAATTACTGTGTGTAACAGAAGCACTTACCTAGATAGGAGTCCATCATACAGCAGTCATGTGTATCTATATAATTACTGTATGTAACAGAAGGACTTACCTAGGCAGGAGTCCATCACACAGCAGTCAGGTGTATCTATATAATTACTGTGTGTAACAGAAGCACTTACCTAGGTAGGAATCCATCAAACGGCAGTCAGGTATATATAAATACTGTGTGTAACAGAAGCACTTACCTAGGTAGGAATATATCATACGGCAGTCAGGTGTATCTATATAATTACTGTGTGTAACAGAAGCACTTACCTAGGTAGGAGTCCATCACACAGCAGTCAGGTGTATCTATATAATTACTGTGTGTAACAGAAGGACTTACCTAGGTAGGAGTCCATCATACAGCAGTCAGGCGTATCTATATAAATACTGTGTGTAACAGAAGCACTTACCTAGATAAGAGTCCATCATACAGCAGTCAGGTGCATCTATATAATTACTGTGTGTAACAGAAGCAACTACCTAGGTAGGAGTCCATCATACAGCAGTCAGGTGTATCTATATAATTACTGTGTGTAACAGAAGCACTTACCTAGGCAGAAGTCAATCACACAGTAGTCAGGTGTATCTATATAATTACTTATAATTACTGTGTGTAACAGAAGCACTTACCTAGGTAGGTAGGAGGCACATTGAGCAGATTCTTTCTTGTAATGTGGAACAGTCAGTGAGTTGTTGGCAGTGGAGCGGAGGTTATAGTTAGTATGGAGAACTGGAGTGATCATATTGCTCAAGTAGTGTGGAATAGTCAGTGAGTTTCTGACAGTGGAACAGAGGTTATCGTTAGTATGGAGAGCTGGAGTGATAATAATACTCAGGTAGTGTGGAATAGTCAGTGAGTTGTTAGTAGTGGAGGTGATAGTTAGTATGGAGATCTGGAGTGATCATACTGCTCAGGTAGTGTGGAATAGTCAGTGAGTTGTTAATAGTGGAGGTTAAAGTTAGTATGGAGATCTGGAGTGATCATACTGTTCTGGTAGAGTGGAATAGTCAGTGAGTTGTTAGTAGTGGAGGTTATAGTTAGTATGGAGTGCTGGAGTGATCATACTACTCAGGTAGTGTGGAATAGTCAGTGAGTTGTTAGTAGTGGAGGTTATAGTTAGTATAGAGATCTGGAGTGATCATACTACTCAGGTAGTGTGGAATAGTCAGTGAGTTGTTAGCAGTGGAGGTTATAGTTAGTATGGAGATCTGGAGTGATCATACTGCTCAGGTAGTGTGGAATAGTCAGTGAGTTGTTAGCAGTGGAGGTTATAGTTAGTATGGAGATCTGGAGTGATCATACTGCTCAGGTAGTGTGGAATAGTCAGTGAGTTGTTAGCAGTGGAGGTTATAGTTAGTATGGAGATCTGGAGTAATCATACTGCTCAGGTAGTGTGGAATAGTCAGTGAGTTGTTAGCAGTGGAGGTTATAGTTAGTATGGAGATCTGGAGTGATCATACTGCTCAGGTAGTGTGGAATAGTCAGTGAGTTGTTAGTAGTGGAGGTTATAGTTAGTATGGAGATCTGGAGTGATCATACTGCTCAGGTAGTGTGGAATAGTCAGTGAGTTGTTAGCAGTGGAGGTTATAGTTAGTATGTAGATCTGGAGTGATCATACTGCTCAGGTAGTGTGGAATAGTCAGTGAGTTGTTTGGAGTGGAGGTTATAGTTAGTATGGAGATCTGGAGTGATCATACTGCTCAGGTAGTGTGGAATAGTCAGTGAGTTGTTAGCAGTGGAGGTTATAGTTAGTATGGAGATCTGGAGTGATCATACTGCTCAGGTAATGTGGAATAGTCAGTGAGTTGTTAGCAGTGGAGGTTATAGTTAGCATGGAGATCTGGAGTGATCATACTGCTCAGGTAGTGTGGAATAGTCAGTGAGTTGTTAGAAGTGGAGTAGAGGGTATAGTTAGTATGGAGAGCTGGTGTAAGCATATTGCTCAGGTAGTGTGGAATAGTCAGTGAGTTGTTAGTAGTGTAGTGGAGGTTATAGTTAGTATGGAGATCTGGAGTGATCATACTGTTCAGGTAGTGTGGAATAGTCAGTGAGTTGTTAGTAGTGGAGGTTATAGTTAGTATGGAGATCTGGAGTGATCATACTGCTCAGGTAGTGTGGAATAGTCAGTGAGTTGTTAGTAGTGGAGGTTATAGTTAGTATGGAGATCTGGAGTGATCATACTGCTCAGGTAGTGTGGAATAGTCAGTGAGTTGTTAGCAGTGGAGGTTATAGTTAGTATGGAGATCTGGAGTGATCATACTGCTCAGGTAGTGTGGAATAGTCAGTGATTTGTTAGTAGTGGAGGTTATAGTTAGTATGGAGAGCTGGAGTGATCATACTGCTTAGGTAGTGTGGGATAGTCAGTGAGTTGTTAGTAGTGGAGGTTATAGTTAGTATGGAGATCTGGAGTGATTATACTGCTCAGGTAGTGTGGAATAGTCAGTGAGTTGTTAGTAGTGGAGTGGAGATTATAGTTAGTATGGTGATCTGGAGTGATCAGACTGCTCAGGTAGTGTGGAATAGTCAGTGAGTTGTTAGCAGTGGAGGTTATAGTTAGTATGGAGATCTGGAGTGATCATACTGCTCAGGTAGTGTGGAATAGTCAGTGAGTTGTTAGCAGTGGAGTGGAGGTTATAGTTAGTATGGAGATCTGGAGTGATTATACTGATCAGGTAGTGTGGTATAGTCAGTGAGTTGTTAGCAGTGGAGGTAATAGTTAGTATGGAGATCTGCAGTGATCATACTGCTCAGGTAGTGTAGAATAGTCAGTGAGTTGTTAGTAGTGGAAGTTATAGTTAGTATAGAGATCTGGAGTGATCATACTGCTCAGGTAGTGTGGAATAGTCAGTGAGTTGTTAGTAGTGGAGGTTATAGTTAGTATAGAGATCTGGAGTGATCATACTGCTCAGGTAGTGTGGAATAGTCAGTGAGTTGTTAGTAGTGGAGGTTATAGTTAGTATGGAGATCTGGAGTGATCATACTGCTCAGGTAGTGTGGAATAGTCAGTGAGTTGTTAGTAGTAGAGGTTATAGTTAGTATGGAGATCTGGAGTGATCACACTGCTCAGGTAGTGTGGAATAGTCAGTGAGTTGTTAGTAGTGGAGGTTATAGTTAGTATGGAGATCTGGAGTGATCATACAGCTCAGGTAGTGTGGAATAGTCAGTGAGTTGTTAGTAGTGGAGGTTATAGTTAGTATGGAGATCTGGAGTGATCATACTGCTCAGGTAGTGTGGAATAGTCAGTGAGTTGTTATTAGTGGAGTGGAGGTTGTAGTTAGTATGGAGATCTGGAGTGATCATACTGCTCAGGTAGTGTGGAATAGTCAGTGAGTTGTTAGTAGTGGAGGTTATAGTTAGTATGGAGATCTGGAGTGATCACACTGCTCAGGTAGTGTGGAATAGTCAGGGAGTTGTTAGTAGTGGAGGTTCTAGTTAGTATGGAGATCTGGAGTGATCATACTGCTCAGGTAGTGTGGAATAGTCAGTGAGTTGTTAGTAGTGGAGGTTATAGTTAGTATAGAGATCTGGAGTGATCATACTGCTCAACTAGTTTGGTAACTAGAGAAGTGATTATAAAGTAAGCAAGAAAGGTGGAGGGTACATCTAGATTCGAGTGTTAGCCACATTAGTTCTTTAAAGGGATAGCAATACTTAAATTTAACTTTAATTCTTATTGTAGCCCTTAAAAAAACAAATTAAATTACCTTTATGGTTTGAGAGATATCTGCTTTCAAAGTTCCCCCTCCCCTGCCGTCAGTGCTCAAATGATCCTCATTTGAAAGTTGTCTGGAAGAAATAACCTTCTTGTGTAGGATGGAGGAGTGGATGACCGCCAGTGTGTAGGTAGACATGAATTTACTGCGTTAAGCATATGAGTAAACAGTTTCTTCTTGTGGAGAGATCCCAAAAAAGGGTGCGGATGGTAAATTCAGGAAACCAAGACTTCATATTTGTACAAGGTCAGCACTAGTCAGTGACTCAGACATAATCTCACTGATTTAGAAATTTTGCATTGCTCCTGTATAAAATCTTTACCTCACAGCACCAAATGCACAAAAGCGACTTTGCTGGGTTCCACTTCTCATGAGGTCCTGGTGCAACAGGGCCCCCTATCTCCCTTGATGGCTGCCCTAGATTCAAATCGCTACAACAATTCTCCTCCATAAATAGTAGCTCACTGAATTATAGTCAGTGAGTCAGTCTCCATCACTTAGTGCATACGTTATGTAAGCGGACTAAGACTTTGATAGTTAAGTTTGAATTAATGTTCATTTGACTTGTTTATTTTTGCCATAAATAAATCTGTCGCAGCAGTGAAGTTGGCTGAAATTTTTGGATTCCAGTTCTGATTGGACGTTTCTTCAAAGTACATGAGCAGTTTCTGAGTACCAAACTGCTTAAAGGGATAGTAATACAGAGCTTACAATCTATGTAGAGGATGGGTGACATACAGATACGAGCAGGCAGAGGAGGAAGTGCAGTTTTTGACATATAAGATGTTTCCCTATTATGGTAGTGCTACATTTAAAGGGATACTGATACTTCGTTTTATCTTTATTTTATTTTGTAGGCATTAAAAATCCCGAAGAACGATATAAGTCTTATCTCTCAAACCTTTACGGTTTGAGAGATATTCACAAGCAAAGTTTCCCCCTCCCGCCCCTTTTACCTAGTGTAAGACATTTCTTCTCAGATGTGGAATCCAGTCCATAGACCAGACAGATAACAGAAGGGGACAATCTTCTTCCTATGAGAACAATGAAAGCCCTGCTCCCCTTGACAAGTTTTTCAGGTTTTTCCCTTATCTTAATTGAAGATTGTCCCTCTCTGCAGTCTACCTGGGCACCTCCCTCCTGATCTGGCTGAGCAGTGTTACATCAGTAAAAGGGGCGGGAGGGGGATACTTTGTCATTGAATTACTCTTGAACTACAACTCTGACAGAATTGAAATGACACTCTCCAAAGTCCAAATACTATGATGATTAATTAGAGCTGCTTTTATTATGAAACATTACTAAAAATATGTTTTCCCATTTCATGGTATGAGAACATTTAATCAGACCTACAGCACAGAAAAACTGCATCTGTAGAACCAGAGATATTAAGACGGCCAGGCATCACTACCCACCTTTTTCCTCCAAACAAACAAACAAACCGCAGCCCCACACCTCCCCGAACCCTATAACATAACACACGGACACAGTAACTGGTGAGAATAAAGAGACCACAGCTTTATTAAAATGGGTTTGTCCTATTTGCCCTTGGAGGACCCTTCCCCTCTAATGCAGGTCCACCAGGCCAACATCAGGCATGGACGCCATGTCCAGCCCTGGTAGCTAACATCCAGCATGGATGCCATATCCAGCCCTGGCAGCTTGAGCCCTCGTGCCCAGCTGCCCGCCACCCTGGAGGTAGGGAATTCTCAGGCACTCATGTCCTACCTTGGACCTCCACGGTGGCCACTCCTTTTGAAACCATTTGGGTCTGTGGATGTCGCTCCAGACCGACACCTCCCCAAGCCCTTCCATTACCTCAGTGCCCCACAGCATTAGCACATCCTGTTAACGAGAGGCCGCCGTGCAGCTAGCCTCGAAGCCAACTGGAACCTTCATAGGGTGGGACCTGGCTCCCTGTCAGCCAGTCCCTCTGGAAACTGTACCTTCTGAGGCTAAGCCACACTGAGGGGGCCTGGGGGACCCGCAGGTCACCACCCGAAGAGGGACCTCTAAGGTGTTCCACTGCATACTGCTTAAAAATATGTTTTCCCATTTGATGGCATCAGAAACTTTAGTCAGACCTACAGCACAGTAAAATGCATCTGTAGAACCAGAGATATTAGTATTTACCTACAAATAAAATGCAGGAGACCAGTAGAGTCAAAATAATATATTTATTGGTAACAGAATAGCTCTACTGTGAAAGGATTCAAGAATTCTTATTATACCTGAAAAAGAGACTTAGTTGTCTTGAAAGATTGCATCCTTGGGTCACTCATTTAGCCGATAAAGGTATCATTTTTACTCTAGCACTCTCCTACTTTTTCTATGGTTTTACCTATTTAAAAAATTGAAACTTAAGGCCATTAGGAAATCAGTGCAGATGCTCAGTGGAGAGCTGTTCCTAAAGGTAGCATTATTTAAGTTATGGTAGGCTGCCATCTACTGATAATTAGTGGAACTGGCCACTGAGGTGTTTAAGAATCTCTCTCACTCTTTAAAGGGATAGTAATACCTGGATTTAAGAAGGTTTAATATTGCTCATATGAAAAAAATAAATTAAATTACGTTAATCCTGTTGCTTAAAACAGAACTTTTATCAACATCACATTTAGCCCAAAATCCTTAATATGTTAGTGATATACACAGAAATACTTGTCATTTGCAGTATACGTCCGGCATAAGTAAGAGAGAGCACGTTTTCGGCAGGCATCTGGGAACAACGCAGACATCTTGCAGAGATTCCACCTCTGCGTAGTCTGTACCCTTCAACTCCATGATTGGAAGGGACTGACAGCGCAGACGCAGAGAGCGCCTACTGCAAGATCCCAGCCATGTCTGCCTGCTGAAAACGTTCTCTCTCTTGCTTATGCCGGACTTATACTGCAAATGACAAGTATCTTAGATCAGCTCTTTGAGTAAATAAATAATTGTATAGTTCTTTGTATGGACCTTGAATATAAGTGTAAATGGTAATCATATCACCCCTTAGACGTCTCTTCCCTAATGTAAACAAACCCAGTTTGGCTAGTCTCTCTTTATAACTCAGATCCTCCAATCCCTTTATCAGTTTTGTTGCATGTATCTGCACTTTTTCCAGGTTAATAGCGGGTTTTTTTTGTTTTTTTTTTAAGATCTGGTGCCCAAAAATCTACTCAATATTCTAGATGAGGCCTTACCAATCTATATATATAAAAGAAGACTTCTGTGTGCCTGGAAAACACACCCAGGGGTGGTATTAAGGAGGAGTTACTGTTCCCATTGGGTGATTCAGTCATGCAGGGAGTTGGCCCGCCCCCACTATGCAGCCCGCCCACCACTATCAAAGTCAGAAAAAACAATATGGCCGCCACTTGCTCCTACACCACAGACAAACACACATGCCTCACTCATACAGCACCACACAAACACACACAGACCACCACACACACACATGCCCCACTCACACAGCACCAAACACACATGCCCCCACTCACACACAAAGCCAGAAATAAATATGGCTGACACACACACACACACTCACTCACCCTGACTCCCAGTGGCCTCAGCAGGACCTGTAGTGCAGCACCAGGGGAACAAAATGGCACTCAAAGAGTTAAGGTAGGCCCTCATTGCTCAATTATTTCTTCACTGTCATCATTTGCCATGCAAAACACAGGACAGACAGCCATCAGATTCACACTTAACCCACTGACTGCCACAGGGTTGTGTATCAAGTCTTACCCCTCAGGGAGTGTGTTCAACCCCCTCACACTGTAAACTTGCATTTCCCTCCCACTTCTCCTCCTTCCCCAGCCTATTACTAACACTTTTCCATATTTATGTTAAGCCCCGCCCCCTACTCACGATTAAGCCCCACACACTTTTAACCCAGATTGCCCCATTTGTCTCACCACATCAGCACAACATCAGTCCCCTCTAGGGACTACACAAATCAAAGTTCCCAGGTATGAACACACTTCCCACTGCTATTTATCTCTGACATGCCTCTCTATACATTAACCATTTGAGTGCCAGAGGGGTGCACAACTCATGCACGCATGTGTTTCTGCTCATATATGTTGTGTGTGTACATCTCTGTTACATATGTGTGTCCATGTGTGCATCTCCAGTGTGTCTGTGTGTACATGTCTTTTGCATGTTTCTGCCGCTCACTGTGTGTATGTGCAGACCTCCCAACATTTCACATGGCCAAAGAGGGACACTGTAGTTTTAGGTGATATTGTTGGGGGCGTGGCTGGTGGGCAGGGCATTAGTAAGAATTTTTAGGTTATTTCATGACCTATTACTGGCTATTTATGTAAGTGAATAAATGATTTAGTGCAAGACCAAAGTATTTTATTTGCACTCACTAATGTATAAACACATGTACTGAAGTTTACACAAATATGTATATGAGCTTTATTGCTGTAGAGCAAAGTAATACACACCACACAGTCAGGGCTGGTGCAAGGATTTTTGCCACCCTAGGCAAAACCTAATTTTGCTGCCCATTTCGCTCCGCCCCTTGTGCCCCACCCCTTTATACCCGGCCTACTTATACCCAACCTCTTTTCATGATTGTCCTCTCTCTGCCCCCTGGCCCAGTCTGCCCCTGGTCTGGAGATGCCTGTAACAGATGCCCCCCACCAGCTCCAACTTGCCCCTTATCAGCTTCACTTTGGCCCACCAGCTCCGCTTTGCCCCCACCAGCTCCACTTTGCCCCCCATCCACTCCAACTTGCCCCCACCAGATCCACTATGCCCCCAGCAGCTCCAACTTGGCACCATCAGCTCCACTTTGCCCCCCATTCGCTCCAACTTGCCCCCATCAGCTCCACTTTGCCCCCCATCTGCTCTAACCTGCCCCCCCTCAGCTCCACTTTGCCCCCCCTCAGCTCCAACTTGCCCCCATCAGCTCCATTTTGACCCCCATCCGCTCCAACTTACCCCCATCAGCTCCACTTTGCCCCCCATCCGCTCCAACTTGCCCCCACCAGCTCCAACTTGCCCCCACCAGCTCCACTATGCCCCCTCAGCTCCAACTTGCCACCATCAGCTCCAACTTGCCACCATCAGCTCCAACTTGCCACCCATCAGCTCCAACTTGCCCCCCAACCGCTCCAACTTGCCCCCCATCCGCTCTAACTTGCCCCCACAAGCTCCACTTTGCCCCCCTTCAAGCTCCACTTTGCCCCCCCTCAGCTCCACTTTGCCCCCCTCAGCTTCACTTTGCACCCCTCAGCTTCACTTTGCACCCCTCAGCTCCACTTTGCCCCCCCTCAGCTCCACTTTACCCCCTCAGCTCCACTTTACCCCCATCAGCTCCACTTTGACCCTCATCCGCTCCAACTTACCCCCATCAGCTCCACTTTGCCCCCACCAGCTCCACTATGCCCCCTCAGCTCCAGCTTTCCCCTATCAGCTCCAACTTGCCCCCATCAGCTCCACTTTGCCCCACATCCGCTCCAACTTGCCCCCAGCAGCTCCACTATGCCCCTTCAGTTCCAACTTGCCCCCCATCACATACCTGTAGCTTCCGCGCACTCTTCTCTTCAGTAATGCAGAGCGCGGCGGGAGATCATGACTCCCAGCGCGCTCTGCATTACTAAAGATCCAACCCAATGAGGGAGCACTGTAGCAACGCAGACCTGATTGTGTTGTGGTTCCCCGCATGGTGTGTGCGAGCGCAGCTCTTCTCTGCTGCATGCCCGCGCCCCCAGTACGTGTGCGCCCTAGGCCGGCGCCTACCTCGCCTATAGGTGGAGCCGGCCCTGCACACAGTCTGACCTCCTAAAGAGAGGGACAGAGGGATCCGGCCCTCAAAGAGGGACACTTGGGATGTATGGTATGTGTCTGCCTGTGTGTTGCATATGTCTGTGTTTATCAGTGTGTCTGCATTTCACACATGTGCGCCCAACGGTCATAACATGACGGGCAACGCCGTCCCACATTGCTAGTGGTTTATATAGAGGTAGAATTATATTCCCATCCATTGCATTTACACCTCTTTTTATGCAGGCTAGTACCCTATTTGCTCTTGCAGCAGCTGACTGACTCTGCACACTGCTGTGAAGTCTATTGTCTATCAGTTCTCCTAAATCTTTCTCTAAAGAGGATTTCCCAAGTTGTTTCCCATTTAGAGTATATGTAGCACATTAGAGTCTACATAACAACCTTACATTTATCAACATTAAATGTCATCTGTCACTTTTTTGCCCATTCGCTCAGTTTACCTAAATCTTTCTGCAGAGATAAAACATCCAGCTCTGTACGTATTTCCTTACATAGTTTAATGTCATCAGCAAAGATTGAGATGCTACTTTCAATTCCCACTAATTCATTAATAAACAAATTAAAAAGCACTGGGCCCAGGACTGAACCCTGCGGCTCCCCTCTTATAACTTTAGACCAAGTTGAAAAGGTTCCATTTACAACAACTCTCTGCCATCTATCATTTAAAGCGGAACTTTCATGTAATACCAAGTTGCCATGTATTCATTAAACACATGGCAACTAGCTTGAAAATAGATGTATTACCGTTAAATAATAGCTGCACCTAAAGTAATCCTTCCCGTTTCGGGACTGACGGGCAGGTTAGTGCGGTCTGTGCGCCTGCGCCGTCAGTCCCTTCCGGTGACCATATGGTGCACTGCAGTCTACTCTATGGAGACCGGAACTGATGGCGCAGGTGCACATAAAAGATGTCTGCGCTGTAGCCTGGGTTCCGGTCTCCAAACTGGAAGGATTACTTTAGACACAGAGATTTTTTTTTTGGTAAGACATCTATTTTCAAGCTAGTCGCCATGCGTTTAATGAATACATGGAAACTTGGTATTACATGAAAATTCCACTTTAACCAGTTTTCAATCCATGTAAAGATATCTCCTCCCAAACTGAAACCTTTTAATTTATTCAGTAACCTATTGTGAGGCACTGTATCAAAGGCCTTTGCAAAATCAAAGTATACTACAGCAACAGAAATTCCCTTGTCCAAATTACTACTTACCTACTTGCCCTTTCAACATGATCTAGTCTTCAGAAAACCATGCTGACTCCTACTAATAATATTGTTTATCTTCACATTGTTCTGAATAGTGTCAGTTAGTAACCCTTCTAGTATCTTACCCACTATGGAAGTCAAGCTCACAGGTCTATTATTTCCTGGTTTGGATCTTGCCCCCATTTTGAACAATGGAACTACATCAGCTTCCATCTAATCATAGTGCACTGTGCCTGATGAAAGTGAATCAATAAATATTAAGTATAATGGTCTTGCTATTACTGAATTAAGTTCCTTAAGTATGCCACCAGGTACCGGTGCCTTATTCACCATAAGATTTTACAATCTCTTTTGAACTTTGTCCTCAGTAAGCCATGTACATGATGGAGGAAATTCTGTGGTTTTGTCTATTTGCCCATAGCATGCCATTGTTGCTTTCTTTGTATATACAGAAGCAAATAATGAATTTAGGGTGTCAACCATAGCCTTATCCTCACTAAATCAATTCACCTGTCTCAGCCTTAAAATTACCAATATCAACCTTAATTTTTTGTTATTAATATATTTGTAGGATTGTGTAGTATTTTTCTTCCTCTCTTTTGCAATGCTTCTGTCATTTTTACTTTTAGCTAGCCTAATTGCTTATTTGCAGATTTTATTACATTCTTTATATTTTTTAGATAATGTATCTGACCCGTCTGAGTTAAACACTTTAAAACTCTGCTTCTTATTTCTCATTTCCCTGTAAACCTTATTATTAAGCCACAATGGTCTCAATATACTCCTCTTGTGCTTATTCCCCAATTGTATATATTGACGCCCATATTTGCCTAACAGCATTTTAAACTATCATTGAAGATTACATCCCACTGAATTTCTGTTAATCCTGCTTTTAGTTTTGTAAAATTGGCCTTTTTTAACATTGAATGTTTTGGTTAAACTCTTGCTATTGGGTTTCTCATGACAAATCTCAAAGGATATCCTATTGTAGTCACTGCATCCTAAATGTTCTTTTACTTGTATATTTATTATCATGTCAGAATTGTTTGAGAGCATTAGGTCAAGTATTACATCATAATGCTCATACATTACAATCATTTGTAGTTCCTCCATCTTACCAACTAGACTACGAGCATTTACATGCATACATTTTATCTTTTTGCCATTCTGAAAAATTACATTCTGTGTAAAATGAATATGCCTTTTATCAGGCTATAACAATGGCACCTTCCTATCAGATGCACTAGCCCCTTCCGCCTTTCCACCTCTATGACCCTTCTCTAATCCCATTTTCTCAAATATACTACCTTCCTCATCCTGTTTTGCAACCCTCCCCTTTTCTAGTTTTAAGTTTCCTGCAACCCTCTAACCATCCTAACTCCTAGCACCGTGGCCCCCTTTCAGGTAAGGTGCAATCCATCTCAACTATAAAGATTGGAAAGGACCATCCAGTGCTCTAGGAACCCAAACCCCCTCCTGCTTACACCAAGTCTTTAGCCACGCATTTAACTCCCTAATCTCCAGTTGCCTCTCTGGTAATATTCAGATAATATTTCAGAAAACACTACCTTACAAGTCCTCTGTTTAAGCTTATATCCTAAATCACTGAAACCCTTCTTAATGGACCTCCAAATCCCTGAAATCCTTCTTAATGTCCTAAAGAGGAACACTTGGGACGTTCAGATCCCCAATATCTCCTAAAGAGGAACAATTGGGAGGTACAAAGCCCTAATATATCCCCTAAAGAGGGACACTTCTGAGGTACAAACCCCTAATATCTCCTAAAAAGGGACAATTGGGAGGTACGGACCCCTAATATCTCCTAATGAGGGACCCTTGGAAGGTACAGACCCCTAATATCTCCTAAAGAGGGACACTTGGGAGGTACGGACCCCTAATATCTCATAAAGAGGGACACTTGGGAGGTATGGACCCCTAATATCTCCTAAAGAGGGACACTTGGGAGGTACGGACCCCTAATATCTGCTAAAGAGGGACACTTCTGAGGTACAAACCCCTAATATCTCCTAAAGAGGGACAATTGGGAGGTATGGACTCCTAAAATCTCATAAAGACGGACACTTGGGAGGTATGGACTCCTGACACTTGTGAGGTACTGACCCCTAATATCTCCTAAAGGGGGGCACTTGGGAGGTATGAACCCTTAATATCGCCTAAAGAGAGACACTTGGGAGCTATGGACCCTAATCTATGTATATAAAAGAAGACTTCTATGTGCCTGGCAAACACACCCAGGGGCGGCAATAAGGAGGCGTTATTCAAATCTCCTCTATACTGCCTGTCCTATTGGTCCAACCATGGGGGTGTGATTTTGCTGCATGGAGATGCAGTGGCTTTAATGAACACACACACACACAACACACACATACCCAATATACAGTACACAAACACAAGATATATATATATATATATATATATATATATATATATATATATATATATATATATAGTAAAATCTGAGTTATGACTGAGTAGATGCCACTAAAGGTGACCAATAACCATTTATGAAATCAGTCCCTCCCAAGTAGTTTGTACAAGGCGATAATATAAACATATAATTAAATTATATCAGTGATCACGCACTTGGTAAATAAAATATAGAAATGTATTATACAATAACTAGTTGAAGAGCCCGTTACACGGGCCACAGTGACACTGCAACCAGGTCGCGGAGCAGTCACGCGCAGTGGAGACTACCCACGCCGCGGCTGATACAGAGCTGGACGCTCCTTCGGAGTGGCCAGCTCTGTATGAGCCGCAGCGCCGGCAGTCTCTACTGCGTATGACTGCAGCACGCGCAGCAGTGTGTACTGCGCATGTTGTGGCGTTACACACGATTTAGCGAATTATTATATAGGATTATAGAAATAACACAGTAATAAATTGATTGAGCTACAATACAATAAAACATAATAATAGATTCAGCAGTAATTAATACAGTCTTAATGCAGAATGATACCTGGACAAAAGCATATAGCACAGTTATAGACACCTTCAGTTACAGTTGCCTTAGACCTACAGGGACATGGGTATTTTATCTAATGAAACAGAGTAACCAACTCTTTTACAACACTAGATATTACCTTAACCATGTACTTCAGGATCTCTCGACTTTACTTAAAAGCAATAAGTGTACGTTTAAAATACTAATTGTAGTGTCCTAACTTAACTGGTTTACTTTGTTTCTCCGCATAATATATGTAGGATGATATAGGACTAAATCAAATATTCTACAGTAGAGGAAACAATATTCCCTGTCTGCAGTTAGAAAATCTGATACAGCTAATATCTACTCTATCCTTAAACTTGAAGGCAATGCAATTATTTGATTAGTCATATAACACATGCAGAGAAACTAAAATAAAATAGATACATAGTAACATAGTAACATAGTAGATAAGGCTGAAAAAAGACATGCGTCCATCAAGTCCAGCCCATGCCAAAAACACCCCTGTTGATCCAGAGCAGGGCTTAAAATTTGAAGTCCTTTGCTACTAGCCAGACCTGAAACATTACTCGCCACTGCAATACACAACATACATACCAGGGCTGAATTTCAACTCGCCAGGGCTGAATTTTCACTCGCCATTGGCTAGTGGAGAGTGGAAATTTTGAGCCCTGATCCAGAGGAAGGCATAAAAAACCCTCTGGAGCCATTTCCAATCTAGTCCCAAGTGTGTGTGTGTGGGGGGGAATTATTCCTTCCTGACTCCAATTGTTAGTCAAATAGTTCCCCGGATCAATATCCTATTTGCTTTGAAGTCACCTGTCATAATAGTCAATATTGTTCTGTGCTAGATTGCAGTTGCATTATCTGCAAGCACAACATCCCGAAGCAAAGAATTCTACACCCTTACCGCCCTTACTGTAAAGAATCCCTGCCTATGTTTTAGACGAAAGCTCCTTTCCTCATGTCTTAATGGATGACCTCTTGTTCTTAGCTCAGATCTTTGCATAAATAATTCTTTGGATAGTTCTTTGTATTGACCTTGAATGTATTTGTAAATGGTAATCATATCAGTTTGGCTAGTCTCTCTTTGTAACTCAGATCCTCCAATCCCTTCATCAGTTTTGTTGCACGTCTCTGCACCTTTGCCAGTTTAGTAATGTCTTTTTTTAGAACGGGCGCCCAAAATTGTACTCCATATTCTAGATGATGCCTAACCAAGGATTTATACAGAGGTAGGATAATATTAGCATCCCTTGCTTCTACACCTCTTTTTATGCAGGCTAGTACTCTATTTGCTCTTGTAGCAGCTGAGTGACTCTGCACACTGCTGTGAAGTCCATTGTCTATCAGTCTCCTAAATCTTTCTCTAATGAGGATTTCCCAAGTTTTTTCCCATTTAGAGTATATGTAGCAAGTTTGTTTCTACAGCCCAAATGCATAACCTTACATTTATCTACACTAAATGACATCTGCCACTTTTCTGCCCATTCACTTAGTTTATCTAAATCCTTCTGTAGGGAAAAAATATCCAGCTCTGTATGTATTTCCTTACACAGCTTAGTGTCCTCAGCAAAGATTGAGATTCTACTTTCAATTCCCACTTCTAGATCATTAATAAACAAATTAAAAAGCATTGGTCCCAGGACTGAACCCTATGGCAACCCACTTATAACCCTAGACCAATTTGAAAAAGTTCCATTTAGAACAACTCTCTGCCATCTATCATTTAGCAGTTCTCAATCCATGTACAGATAACACCGCCCAAACCGAAGCCTTTTAATTTATGCAGTAACCTGTTGTGAGGCACTGTGTCAAAGGCTTTTGCAAAATCCAAGTATACTACATCAACAGCAATTCCCCAGTCTAAATTACTACTTACTCTTTCATAAAATGCAAGTAAATTAGTCTGACATGATCTGTTCTTCATGAAACCATACTGATTCCTACTAATGATATTGTTTGTCTTCACATAGTTCTGGATACTGTCAGTTAATAACCTTCTAGTATCTTACCCACTATGGAAGTCAAGCTCACAGGTCTATAATTTCCTGGTTTGGATCATGCTCCCTTTTTAAACAAAGGAACTACATCAGCTTTCCTCCAATCACAGGGCACTATGCCTGATGAAAGTGAATCAATAAATATTAAGTATAATGGTTTTGCTATTACTGAACTAAGTTCCTTAAGTACCCTTGGGTGTATACCGTCCGGTCCAGGCGCTTTATTCACTATAACCCTTTCCAGTCTCTTTTGGACCTTGTCCTCAGTAAGCCATGTAGATGTTGGAGGAAATTCCATGGTTTTGTCTGTTTGCCCACAGCTTGTCATTTCTGCTTCCTTTGTATATACTGAAGCAAAGAACGTATTTAGGGTGTCAGCCATAGCCTTATCCTCACTAATCAATTCACCTGTCTCAGTCCTAAGAGGACCAATATCAACCTTAACTTTTTTGTTATTAATATACTTGTAGAATTGTTTAGGGTTTTTCTTGCTCTCATTTGCAATGTTTCTCTCATTTTCTATTTTAGCTAGCTTAATTGCTTCTTTGCAGATTTTATTACATTCTTTATATTTTTTAAATGATGAATCTGACCCATTTGACTTAAACACCTTAAAAGCCTGCTTTTTATTTCTCATTTCCCTGCTAACCACATTATTAATCCACATTGGTTTCGCTTTACTCCTCTTGTGCTTATTCCCCAATGGTATATATTGACGTGTATATTTGCCCAAGACCATTTTAAATACATTCCATGATTTTTGTGCATTTTTATCTTTGAAAATTACATCCCACTGGATATCCTTTAAAGCTTCTTTTAACTTTGCAAAATTAGCCTTTTTGAAATTGAATGTTTTAGTTAAACTCTTGCTATTGGGTTTCTATCACGGTGCCCGTGATTGCTGACTTGTGCTGTCAGTCAGGTGTGTGTTCTCTCCATTGGCCACCTGTCTTTTGCCCACCCAGGATTGCCTTTATAGACTGCGCTGGGGCACCCTTTGGTTGCCCTTTAGTGGTGTCGCTTTGTCAGCAGTCACCTGCCTTGTACCTGTTCCCTGAGCCTGTTTCGCTTGCTACCAGTATCAGCATTCTTCCTGTGGCCAGTGCCTCTCCTGCATTGTTCCTGCTCTGTTCCTGACCCGGTTGGCGGTGCTGTCATTCCTGCTTCCGTTCCTGATCCCATGCTGCTGTGTTCCTGTTCGGTTCCTGACCCAGTTGGCGATGCTATCGTTCCTGTATGGTACCGGCTGGTCTGCTGTCGCTGCTGCTGGTTATCCGTTTGGCTGCTGAAGCCACTATGGCGACATTCTGATCTCTGTACACTCCTATCTCACCGGTTGCTGATTTGCTTGTATAGAACCGGTTGGGCATTCACTTATCCAGTACACGGTACTGGTTTACTCCACTTTCACCGGTTGCTGATTTGCTTGTGTAGAACCGGTTGGGCATTCGCTTATCCAGTACGCGGTACTGGTTTACTCCACTCTCACCGGTTGCTGATTTGTTTGTATAGAACTGGTTGGGCATTCGCTTATCCAGTACGCGGTACTGGTTTTCTTCTTTCACTGGTAGCTACTTCCGTTTGTTTAGTACCAGTTGGGCGTTTCGTTTATCCAGTAAGCGGTACTGGTTTACTCCACCATGCACCGGCTGCTGATTCCGCTGTATAAAGCCGGTTAAGCACTTGTTTGTCCAGTACTCTTTGCTAGTTTACTCCCCATCCACCGGTTGCTAATCTAGTTGTGTAGAACCGGGTAGCTATACTGTTCTTCTGTTCATGGCACTGGGTTACTGTACATCCACCGGTTGTTGCGGTCTCCGTTTCTAACCGGTTGGGTCTCCTTGGTTGGGAGACTGGTTTGCTCCACTGTTCATGCTGTTTCTCCATCTATGCAGCATTAGTGGAGCTGATCCTCTGTCCACTCGGCTGCCTTGCCCGGTAATTTGGCAAGGCCGGTAGAGCCACATTTAAGTTGGCGTTTAACCTCCAGGCTGCCTTGCCCGGTATATTGGCAAGGCCGGTAAAGCCACATTCTGTCATAGTGTAACCTCCAGGCAGCCCTGCCCGGTATAGTGGCAAGGCCGGTAGAGCCACATTCAGATTGTTGTTAAACTAGTGATGAGCGAGCATGCTCGGCCGAAGCTCGGTTTGGCTCGAGCATCGCTCTGCTCGGCACATGGCGGTACTCGTACGAGTACCGCATGTGCTCGCCCGCCATGTTCGGGTCTCCTCCCCGCACGTTTCGCAGCTGCTGCGCAGCCAATAAACGTGCGGGGAGGCTCTGACATCAGTGTAATGCCAGCAGCCATGTTGGCTGCTGGCATTACACTGATTGGCTGGCCAGAACCCGTGATCGGATGCTGTATAGCACCCGACGCGCGAGTTCGGCTCATTCTTAGCCAGGGAGAGATGCGCTTAGGCAGGGAAAGTCAGTGTAGGGAGAATAAAATTGTTGAAACTCTTTCAAGACCCAAAAGTCCTTTTTAGGACTGTTGTGTGTGGGGGCAGCATCTAATTTTTTTTGGGGGTGGCAGAATTTCATTTTTTTGTGGGGGGGGACATGTTCTAAGGTGACATTGTACTAGGTGCACAGGGACAAATATTTCACAGTGCAGTGACAAGCTGACATATTCTGTTAGGTGCACAGGGCCAATGATTTTACAACGCAGCGACAAAAAGGGCCATTTTAAACGTGTGCCTAGCCATAGATTATTGTCACATTCTGTTTAGTGTGCAAGTTCACAAATTAACGTCACATATTCCGTTCACTGTGCCTAGCCGCAGATTAGCGTCACATTCTGTTTCGTGTGCCTAGCCGCAGATTAGCGTCACATTCTGTTTCGTGTGCCTAGCTGCAGATTAGAGTCACATATTGTTTAGTGTGCCTAGCCGCAGATTAACGTCACATATTGTTTAGTGTGCCTAGCCGCAGATTAGCGTCACATATTGTTTAGTGTGCCTAGCCGCAGATTAGCGTCACATTCTGTTTCGTGTGCCTAGCCGCAGATTACCGGCATATATTCCGTTTAATATGAAGAAGGCGGGTAAAAAGGGACGGGGAAGTGGACGTGATCCTGATAGTTCATGGCACGGGTCAGGACGCGTAGAAACTGTGCCTGGTGCCAGAGCACAAGAAAGAAAGACATCCACCATACCTAGCTTCATGTCTCAGTTTACAGGGCGTCGCAGGACATCACTCTCGAGGTCAGACCACTGCGAACAGGTGGTCGGTTGGATTTCAGCTGATACTGCTTCCAGTCGGTTAAGCACCACCCTGTCTTCCACCAAGTCCACTCTCACTAGCCAAGAGTCTGGTCAACATAATCCTCACCCTGATCATCCTTCCTCCCACCATAGAGGGTCTGGCCAAAGAAGTGATCCCACACCGGGATATAGTGAGGAGCTCTTCTCATCACCAATCCTTGATTTGAACCTCTCTCCAAGCACGCTTGCAGAGGAACATGAGATCTTGTGCCCTGATTCACAACCTCTAGAGGGTACCCAATCACAAGAAGATGACAGAGGGGAACGGCATTTAAGGTCAAAGGAAGTGGATGATGATGATGAGACACAGTTGCCATCAAATCAACCACAATTACTGTCTCAAGACCTTGATGAGGAGGATGATACACAGTTGTCAATGACTGAGGATGTGGTGGGATCAAGAAATGAGGAGGATGATCAGAGTGAGGAAGTGGAGGATGACTTGGTGGACGATGAGGTCACTGAC
This sequence comes from Rhinophrynus dorsalis, assembly GCA_037306005.1. Classification (NCBI taxonomy): domain Eukaryota; kingdom Metazoa; phylum Chordata; class Amphibia; order Anura; family Rhinophrynidae; genus Rhinophrynus; species Rhinophrynus dorsalis. The sequence goes on along the minus strand of CM074724.1, from coordinate 398,931,838 downwards.
CCCACCTGGGAAGGTGGAAAGCCGAGCGATGACAGCAGTCCTGAGGGTGAGCCATCTGCAGCACCGCAACAGGCTGGAAGAGGCAGTGGTGTGGCTAAAGAAAGAAGGCGGACCGCACCAAACTGGCCCGCAAATGTTCCACGGAGCACCCCCTTGCGTAAATCTCCCTTGCCAAGGGCTAGGTGTTCCGCGGTATGGCGTTTTTTTAAGGAAAGTGCGGACGACAAAAGAATTGTAGTTTGCAACCTGTGCCACACCAGAATGAGCCGAGGCATGAACACTAGCAACCTCACCACCACCAGCATGATCCGACACATGGCATCCAAGCACCGTAATAAGTGGGAGGAACGCCCGGATCGCCAATCTGTGTCTGCAGGCCACACCACTGCCTCCTCTTCCCCTGTTTTCGGTGCCGGCCAATCGCCTGTCGAAGGCGCAGGCCCGCATACCTCCCGCCCTGCACCTGTACCATCTGAAGCACCATCAGTGACCACATCCACTTCCCTGTCCCAGCACAGCGTCCAAATGTCGTTACCCCAGGCATTTGAGCGCAAGCGAAAATACCCAGCCACCCACCCACAGGCCATAGCACTAACCTCACACCTTTCAAAATTACTGGCCATCGAAATGCTGCCATTTAGGCTTGTGGACACTGAGTCCTTCCGCAACCTGATGGCAGCAGCTGTCCCTCGGTACGCAGTCCCCAGCCGCCACTACTTTTCCCGGTGTGCCGTCCCCGCCTTACACCACCATGTGTCCCTTAACATCACCCGTGCCCTGACCAACGCAGTTACTGGGAAGGTCCACTTAACGACTGACACATGGACAAGTGCTTGTGGCCAGGGACGCTACATTTCCCTGACGGCACACTGGGTGAATGTCGTGGAGGCTGGGAGCGACTCGGACCCTGGGATGGCACAGGTGCTACCCACGCCAAGAATTGCGGGCCCTACCTCCATCAGGGTTTCCGCCAGCACCTACGTTATTGGCTCCTCCTCCTCCGTTTCCACCTCCGAATTCTCTGCGCGCAGCGCCACTCACCCATCAGCCGGTAGCTGGAAGCAGTGTAGCACTGCAGTGGGGAAGCGTCAACAGGCCGTGCTGAAGCTGATCTGCCTTGGGGACAAACAGCACACGGCCTCAGAGCTGTTGCAGGGGATTAGTCACCAGACCGAGCAGTGGCTCTCGCCACTCAACCTGCAACCAGGCATGGTTGTGTGTGATAATGGGCGTAACTTGGTGGCGGCTTTGGAGCTCGGCAAGCTCACACACGTACCATGCCTAGCGCATGTATTTAATTTAGTGGTTCAGCGATTTCTAAAAACCTACCCCAATTTGCATGATCTCTTGACAAAGGTGCGCCGCGTGTGTGCACATTTCCGTAAGTCATCTACAGCTTCAGCCGGCCTGTTGACGCTGCAGCAGCGCTTACAATTGCCAGCTCACCGGCTGCTGTGTGACGTGAGCACGCGCTGGAACTCCACCTTCCACATGTTGGCCCGGCTTTGTGAGCAGCAGAGGGCAATAGTGGAGTACCAGCTGTTACACGGTCGTCGCCTCTCTGTTCAACTTCCTCTAATCAGAAGTGAGGAGTGGGAATGGATGTCAGACCTCTGTGAGGTTTTACGCAATTTTGAGGAATCGACACAGATGGTGAGCGGCGATAACGCTATTATCAGTGTAACCATCCCACTTCTGTGTCTACTGAAACGCTCGCTGCTCACAATTAAAACCGACGCTTTGCATGTGGAAGAGGTGGAAATGGGGGAGGAAGAGCTTACACAAGGTGATAGCCAGAGCACCCTCACTTCGTCTTCTCAGCGACAATTGGAGGAGGCGGAGGAGGAAGACACGGTTGCCTCCGCTACAGAGGGTAGCCATGGAACTTTAGTTCCATCTCTTCAGCGTGGGTGGGCAGAAGAGGAGGAAGAGGATGAGGAGATTGAGAGTCATCCTCCTGGTGAGGACAGCGAAATCTTGCCTGTTGGTACTCTGGCACACATGGCTGACTTTATGTTAGGCTGCCTTTCCCGTGACCCACGCGTTATACGCATTTTAGACAACACGGATTACTGGGTGTTCACCCTTCTGGACCCCCGCTACAAAGAGAATTTCTCATCTCTCATTCCTCCGGTGGAGAGGACAAGCAAAATGGTGCAATACCAGAAGGTTCTTATCGAAAAATTGCTCCAAAATTTTCCATCTGACAACGCTGACGGCAGAGTACGTGCTACCTTGGCCAACCGAGAAGGGGAGAAAAGGGGAGCACACAGCAGTTCCGACAAAGGCAGGGCAACACTCTCCAAGGCGTGGGACACCTTCATGACACCCCGCCAGCACCCTCACCCTGATGCGCGGCCTAGTGTCACAAGGAGGGAAAAGTTTTGGAAGATGGTGAAGGAGTACGTAGCAGACCGTGTCAGCGTCCTCACTGATCCCTCTGTGCCTTACAACTACTGGGTGTCCAAGCTGGACACGTGGTATGAACTGGCACTCTACGCCTTGGAGGTGCTGGCCTGCCCTGCCGCCAGCGTTCTGTCTGAGCGGGTATTTAGTGCTGCTGGTGGCATCATAACAGATAAGCGTATCCGCCTTTCCACCGAAAATGCTGATAGGTTGACACTTATAAAAATGAACAAGGCCTGGATTTCCCCTGACTTCTCCACTCCACTGGAGGAAAGCCCCGGGTGAACATAAAGTCACTTTAGATATGTTATTTACAATGATGGGAATACTCTGTATTCCCATTCACCCCTTCCACCCAAAAAACGGGTATATGGTTGACTCTTAATCTTCTCATCCTCCTCCTCCTCTTCCATATGCACTGTGATATAATTTTTATATAGGGCCAGCTCACCAGCGGGCCCTGTGATATAATTTTTATATAGGGCCAGCTCACCAGCGGGCCCTGTTTGACAATTTTTGTATAGGTCAGCTCACCAGCGGGCCTTCTCATATAATGTTTTATTGGGTCAGCTCTCTAGTGGGCCCTCTCATATAATGTTTTATAGCGTCAGCTCACTAGCGGGCCTTCGCATATAATGTTTAGGATGATCAGCTCCGCAGCAGACCCTCACCCATAATGTTTTAGATGGTCGGCTCAGCAGCAGACCCTCATTCCTAATGTTTTAGATGGTCAGCTTAGCGGCATGCCCTCGCCCCTAATGTTTTAGAGGGTCACCAGCAGGCCATTAATCCTAATTTTTCAAGGGTGTGTTTGATGCCCTCCTTTATGTGTAATAAAGGGTGTATTGGAGTGACATTTCAGTCTAATTTTTGGCAGCCCTTTCACTTAGTGCATAGGCTTTATGAGTGTTGGACCACTACCTGAACTATTGTACCACAATGTGAATGAGGCCCTCCATTTTGTGATATACAGGTTGTATCGGAGTGCCTCAGGTCCTCCCATTGAATTAAATAGGGCTGGGGTGTTCGACAGAGCAGAAGGTAGTTCTTGGCTTCATCCACTAAGTCACTTCGTCACTTTTACTCAATGGATCAGACCCCACTGTTCCGACTATAAATTTTGGACTTAACAAGGGCAAACGGACATGTTGTAAAACCTGTGGTAGCTGCGGCCTCCGTTCCTGAATGCTGTACCATACCCGGGCCATAACCACGTTGAACACCTGCTTTACGCTGCGCACGTTTCCCTCTTAATCATGGCCCCAGTTCCGAAAATCGATGACATTTTTTGCAGAATTTGCAGATGATATACAAGTAAATATACAGCAAATACTGTTTGGTAACAATTTTTCGCCTAAAATCATTTTATCTTCCTTTTTGTGTGTTTTACGGTCAGTCTGTAAAAATGGCGTACTACGGGCGAAACATCGTTCCCAGCAGCGACGTTGGAGTCCAAGATGCATCCAGACATCCTCCCTATGCTGTCCCTGAACCATTTCTGTGGTGTTTCCATCATTTTCTGACCTTTTCCTATGAACCAGGCACCCTCCCCTCATCAGAGCAGGGGGTGCCTGGTGTAATGCTCGAGTCCTCCCATTGACTTCAATGGGGCTCGGGTGCTCGGCCGAGCACTCGAGCCTCCGGGGGCGCTCGGCCAGAGCACCCGAACACCCGAGCATCGGGGTGCTCAATCATCACTATTGTTAACCCTTTAGGCTGCCTTGCCCGGTATATTGGCAAGGCCGATAGAGCCTCCCTTGTGTATCTTGCAAATACTGCTGTTGTACCCATTGTGTATATGTATTTACGTGTATGACTAGAACCCGTGAGGGTTCCCATTAAACTTTTCAATAAAGTTTGATTTTTATCTTACTCTGTGTCTGAGAGTCATAACAAACCGTGACAGTTTCTCATAACAAACTTCAAAGGATACAATATTGTGGTCACTGCTGCCCAAATGTTCCCTTACCTGCACATTGTTTACCATGTCAGAATCGTTTGAGAGCACTAGGTCAAGCAAGGCCTCTTTTCTAGTTGGCTCCTCTACTAGTTGGGACATAAAATTATCATTTATCATACTTAGAAAAATATTTCCCTTTGTTGTACCTGAAGTCATATTGCTCCAGTCAATTTCAGGGTAGTTGAAATCTCCCATTATAATTACCTTTGCTGACCTAGCAGCCTTTTCCATTTGCAGTAAAAGTTGGGCTTCCTCCAACTCCCCAACATTAGGTGGCTTGTAGCAAATCCCCACCAATATCTTTTTATTATGTGTGCCCCCAGTGTGTATTTCAACACACAAGGCCTCTACCTTTTCATGGGACCCTTCATTTATATCTTCCCTTAAACTAGGTTTTAAAGGGATAGTAATACTTCGTTTTAACTTTATTTTATTTTGTAGGCATTAAAAACATGAAGAAAGATATAAGTCTTATCTCTCAAACCTTTATGGTTTAAGAGATATTCACAAGCAAAGTTTCCCCTCCCACCCCTTTTTCCTAGTGTAAGCAATCTCTTCTCAGATGTGGAATGCAGTCCATAGACCAGACAGATAGCAGAAGGGGACAATCTTCTTCCTATGAGAACAATGAAAGCCCTGTCCCCCTTGACAAGTTTTTCAGCTTTTTCCCTTATCTTAATTGAAGATTGTCCCTCTCTGCAGTCTACCTGGGCACCTCCCTTCTGATCTGACTGAACAGGGGGCGGGGGATACTTTGCTTGTGAATATCTCTTAAACCATAAAGGTTTGAGAGATAAGACTTATATCGTTCTTCATGGTTTTTTTAATGCCTACAAAATAAAATAAAGATAAAACGGAGTATTACTATTCGTTTAAGGCCCGCTTTACATATAGACATACCCCTACTCCCCTTTTATTAACCCTGTACCTCCTAAAAAGCGAATAACCCTCTAAATTGACTGCCAAGTCATACGTATCATGTAATCAGGTTTCAGACACTCCAATCAGATCATACTGCTCATATACTGCAATCACTTCTAGTTCCCCATCTTACCAGCCAGACTGCGAGCATTTGCATGCATACATTTTATCTTTTTGCCATTCCTAAAGATTTCATTCTTTTTCAAATGTATTTGTCTTTTATCAGGCTGTAACAATGGCATCTCCCTATTAGATGAACTAGCCCATTCCCCCTCTCCACCCCCGTGCCCCTAAAGTTCAAAAGAGATATTTACCAACCCTTTTGCCAGTGGCGTAACAATAGGGGTCGCACCTGTGACGGGGCCCGTCACTCCAGGGGCCAGTCCGCCCCCTGCGAACCCATCGCCACTCGCCCGCAGCCCGTACCTGCAAAAGCTCAGCTGATCTCCCGGTGTTCTGGTAATGCAGAGCTCTGGGAAATGACGTCATCTCCCAGCGCTCTGCATAACTGAGAACCACGCGGGAGGGTGATGGAGGTAGGAGATGGACATGGGGCAATGTGAAGATGGGGGGGTCCGCGGGGCCCACGGCAATTTCTGCCCCAGGGCCCGGTGGCTTCTAGTTAAGCCACTGCCTTTTGCAGATACTGAAAGATGGTAGCGTCACTGTCCCTGAGGTCTTTGATGGGGTATCTCCTGGGAATGTCTGGGGATCTGGCCTCTTCTGTGGAACTATGGACTTCTTCTGGATTTCTGACCTCCACCTGCTCTTTCTTGGGTATCCCTGGATCTCCTTGGGTCTCCCTCAGTTACTCCTCTGTCAGTCCGTCAGTCCATCAGTCAGTCCCTCCTACTCCCTCTGGCTTCCATTTTTATTGAGTTTTTCCATGTGTAAAGTGGAAACTCCCAAAAGGTGTGGTGAATAGGTGTCCTAATCTAATTGGATATCTGAGATCCCACCATAATTATCTTTACTGACAGGTGGTTGCCTCTGTCATCACATGACCACTAGGTGGCACCCTTAGACCACGTAAGCATGTGTTTATATGTTTAATTCACTTGTTAAGGTTAGATTGCCCCTCTGACCTGATAACCACGTTTTCTGACTATTTGTCTCTCTAAGACCTGGTGACAATGTCTTTTAGAAGATTTGGTTTGTGGAGTCAACAAACTCTCAATTTAGGTTTCACTTGCTACACACACCTGCATCTTCCATTGTCTTGGGGGCCAGCCAGATTCATCCTTATTTGAATTGTTAAAGGGATAGTAATGTCAGGAAAAAAAGTATTAACTATAGGGTAGATACAATTAAAAGAGAGTACTTGCACTTATTCGTATCTCTTAAACCATTATGGTTTGAGAGATATAGGAAAATAAAGTTCTCTGGTCCCTCCCCTTTCTGCTTGACGAGCTGCAAAGCTGTCAGAAGCAAATTCTGGTCGCTTGACCAGATGTGGCTCTTCAGCAGCGCCAATATAACGATGTCTAAAGACAGATACTTAATTTACAACGGTCTACAAAGTGTACCTGGTTTGCAAGCACACTTTGTAGACTGTTCCAATGAAGTGTTTATTTCTAAATAGCGTGATTTCAGCTCTGCTGAAGAGCCTCTGTCTGGTCAAATGACCGGAATCTGCAGCTGTCAGCTAGATGGCAGACTTGAGTAAAACAGCCAGGAAAAGGTAACTTTAGCAAGTTATATCTCTCAAACCATAAAGATTTGAGAGATAAGACTTACATCGATGTAAATCTTTTTTTAATATATACAATATTAAATCAACTTAAAATTAACCATTACTATCCGTTTAATGAAATGGCAAACAATGGGAAACAAAGATACACACCTGCAAAAGACATGTTTTCTTGAGAACTAATCCTAATGAAAAATGGCTAATTCCCATATCTGCAAAGAAATTCCTAGTTCACATCTTTAGCACTTTTTAATTTTTATATGGAGAGCTATTCTGACAATATACATACACACACAATACACACCCACACACACACACACAATACACACCACACACAATATATACATACCACACACAGTATACAATATACACACACACAATACACACCACACACAATACACACCACACACTATATATACACACACAATACATGCAAACTGCTATAGGCACAACACTATAAGCACAACTCTGTACTATACGCAAATCGCTGTATGCCAGACACTATACACAAAATGCAATATGCCAAATGCTATAGTCCATATGCTGTACACTGTACGCTGAACGCCAAATGCTATGCGCCATACTCCAAATTCAAAACTCCAAAAGACAAATGCTAAAATCAAAGAGATATACACCAAAAGCTGTACGCAATTTACCAAACGCTATACACCAAAAGCTATAAGCAATTTGCCAAAGTTATATGCAATACGCTAAACGCAATTCACCAAATGCTATACACAGTCCGCCAAACGTTATACGCAATACGACAAATGCAATTCAAATGGTATGTGCCAAACACAATACGCTAAATGCTATATGCAAATGCTATTCGCCAAACGCAATTCTCTAAGAGCTATATGCAATTCTCCAAACGCTATAAGCAATATGTCAAACACTATACACAATTCATCAAACGGTATACACCAAATGCTGTACTCAGTCCACCAAGCTCTATATACGCAATTCATCAGACACTATATGCCAAACGCTATACACACTCTGCCAAACGCTTTATGCAAAACGCAATTCACACGGTATATACCAAACACATTAAGCAATTTGCCAAACTCTATATGCAAATGCTATTCATCAAACGCTATACTCCACACACAATTCGCCAAACACTATACGCCAAACATTACACTCAGTACGCCAAACACTATACGCAATTCATTAAACGTTATATGCCAAACGCTGAACTCAGATTGCCAATCGCTATACCCAACACTCCAAAATGAAATTCAAACGTATATGTCAAACGCAATACGCAGTTCTCCAAATGATAAACACAAATGCAATTCGCCAAATGCTATACGCCACACACAATACACCAAAAGCTATATGCAATTCTCCAAATGCTATAAGCAATACATCAAATGCTATGCACAATTCATCAAACGGTATATGCCAAACGCAATTTGCAATTCACCAAACACTATACGCAATGCGCCACATGCAGTTTGCCAAAGGCTATTTGCTAAATGCTATACACAATATGCCAAGCCAAACGCTACACTCCAAAAACTATACGCAATTCGCCAACTCTGTATTTCAAACACTACACTCAGTACACCAAACGCAATTAACCAAACACTATACGCCAGTTGCTATATGCAGTCCACCAAACGCGATACACAATAAGCCAAACACAATTCATCAAATGGTATATGGGAAGCGCAATACGCAATTTGCCAAACACTATAAACCAAATGCTATTCACCAAACACAATACTCCACACAACTCGCCAAGCGCTATATGCAATATGACAACCGTTACATACCAAACACTATGCACCAAGCTCTATACACAATACGCCAAAGGTTATACACTATACGCAATATGCCAAACGCTTTAAACAATCAGCCAGACTGTATACGCCAAATGCTATATGCAATTTGGCAAAAGCTATATGACAAAGTTATTTGGATTTAGTGTTTGAAAACACATATTTTATATATGTGACCGGATAATCCCGTATCAGGCGTATGATCTAGATTGGGGATATCAGTCATATAGTGGAAGGGGCTTATATTGGTGACCAGTCTGCAGGTATACGAGCAGTCTGATAACCAATTATTCGTTTTATTATTTGTGTGTTATTTTCATACCTGGGAACTTTTGAGGCAGGGTTACCCGGAGGGTAACCCTGTCAGTGCCCAACGGGGAGGAAAATGACGCGATTTGCGCCATAAAAGGGGTGGGGCCTAGTCACGGCGGGGGGCTGGACCAAAAAAAAAAAAAGAAACCCTGAAAAATGGAAGTAAGAGGGCGGGGAGTGGGAGGAACCAGGCGGGATGGAGCACAAGTGGGCAGAGTTTCTACTTAAACTCTGCCCACCCAGTGATTCGCACACTGCCCCAGAGACCCAGTAATTCAGTTTGAAATCCGGAGTCTCCGGGGCAAAACCGGAGAGTTCCCAGGTATGGTTATTTTATCATACTGATATCTGGAATATTGTGAGGTACTGAGATTATTTGCGTGTCCGTCCACACAGGGATGGTGTGTTGGGCCGGTATCTGACTGGCGCACCTGGGATTGGAAGGGCCTATTAGATGTGAAATTGGTATATTCCAAACCACGTTATAGGTTCCCATATACAGGGGTTCCGGTGCTGCGGACTGTATACTGTTGTGGATTGACCTGCTTATACCCATTAGGGAGATCTGGGAAGTTTGTATTTTGATGTACACTTCACGATAATAAAGACTTTTTATTAGTACTACAATTAGATTCTCTGTCCGACATTTGCCATTGGTGCGCTCAACTTATTGAACGTTATTTGACAAACTCTATTCGCCAAATGCAATACGCCACACACAATTCGCCAAACGCTATATGCAATGCACCAAACGATATACACAGTCCGACAAATGCTGTATGCCAATCACAATACAACACACATACGCAATAAGCCAAACGCTAAACGCCAAACGGTATTCGCCAAATTAAATATGCCACACACAATTTGCCTAACACTATACGAAAATCACAATATGCCAAATGCTGTGTGCAATTTGCAAAATTCAATTCGTCACACACTATACACCAAACGCTATAGCAATTCACCAAAGTCTATACGACATATGCTATAAGCAATACACCAAATGCTAAATGCAAATCGCTATACGCTGCACATCAAACACAATGCGCTGTACACCAAACGCTATAAGCAATACGCCAGACGCTATTGGTCAAACACTATAACAAAAAGCTATACACCAAATGCTATACGCAAGACTCTGTAGCAAAATGCTATACGCAATAAGAAAACCACTATAGTCTTTAGACAAAAAGCAATACCCTACATGCAATAGGCAAAATGGTAAACGGAAAACACAATAAGCACAGTACTCTTAAGGCAATATGCTATATGCAATTCACCATATGCAAAACACTGTACACAATACAAACAAGCTCACGCTCTAGCACACACGTTGTCACTCATGCATGAGCATTTGCTCTCACATGATCACTCATTCACAGACACAGACCTCCCAAGTGTCCCTCTTTAGGAGATATTAGGGGTCCATCCCTCCCAAATGTCCCTCTTTAGGAGATATTAGGGTTCCATTCCTCCCAAGTGTCCCTCTTTAGGAGATATTAGGATCTATACCTCCCAAGTGTCCCTCTTTAGGATGGACAGTCCCTCTTTGAGACCCAAATCCCTCTGTCCCTCTTTCCCAACCTGGTGTCCCTGTGTTTAGGAGATCAGACAGTGTGGTGTGTATAGAAGTGTATCACACTGGTGTCCCTTTGTTTAGGAGATAAGACTGTGTGGTGTGTATATAAGTGTATCACCCTGGTGTCCCTGTGTTTAGGAGATCAGACTGTGTGGTGTGTATAGAAGTGTATCACCCTGGTGTCCCTGTGTTTAGGGGATCAAACAGTGTGGTGTGTATAGAAGTGTATCACCCTGGTGTCCCTTTGTTTAGGAGATCAGACTGTGTGGTGTGTATAGAAGTGTATCACCCTGGTGTCCCTGTGTTTAGGAGATCAGACTGTGTGGTGTATATAAGCATATCACCCTGGTGTCCCTGTGTTTAGGAGATCAGGCTGTGTGGTGTGTATATAAGCGTATCACCCTGGTGTCCCTGAGTTTAGGAGATCAGACTGTGTGGTGTGTATATAAGTGTATCACCCTGGTGTCCCTGTGTTTAGGAGATCAGACTGTGTGGTGTGTATAAAAGTGTATCACCCTGGTGTCCCTGTGTTTAGGAGATCAGACAGTGTGGTGTGTATAGAAGTGTATCACCCTGGTGTCCCTTTGTTTAGGAGATCAGACTGTGTGGTGTGTATAGAAGTGTATCACCCTGGTGTCCCTGTGTTTAGGAGATCAGACTGTGTGGTGTATATAAGCATATCACCCTGGTGTCCCTGTGTTTAGGAGATCAGGCTGTATGGTGTGTATATAAGCTTATCACCCTGGTGTCCCTGTGTTTAGGAGATCAGGCTATGTGGTGTGTATATAAGCGTATCACCCTGGTGTCCCTGTGTTTAGGACATCAGACTGTGTGGTGTGTATATAAGAGTATCACCCTGGTATCCCTGTGTTTAGGAGTTCAGACTGTGTGGTGTGTATATAAGTGTATCACCCTGGTGTCCCTGAGTTTAGGAGATCAGACTGTGTGGTGTGTATATAAGTGTATCACCCTGGCGTCCCTGTGTTTAGGAGATCAGACTGTGTGGTGTGTATATAAGTGTATCACCCTGGTGTCCCTGTGTTTAGGAGATCAGACGGTATGGTGTGTATAGAAGTGTATCGCCATGGTGTCCCCGTGTTTAGGATATCAGACTGTGTGGTGTGTATATAAGTGTATTAAATTGCTCCACAGCAATAAAGCTCACATTAATGTCTGTGTAAACATCAGTATGTGTGTTTATAAATTAGTCTGTGTAAATAAAATACTTTGGTCTTGTTATAAATCAGTTATTCAATTACACAAAGAGGTGTCAATAGGTCATGAAACAGCCTGAAAATTTTTCGCAATGCCCCACCCACCAGCCACGTCCCCAGAAACCATATCTCCGAACTGTGAGTTTTTAGGAGGGACAGTTCCTCTTTGAGACCCAAATCCCTCTACCCCTCTATTCAGGAGATCAGAATGAGTAGTGTGTATCACATTGCTCCACAGCAATAAAAGTCACATAAATGTGTAGTTAATCTTTAATATATGTGTGTATAAATTAGTCTGTGTAAATAAAATACTTTGGTCTTGCTATAAATCATTTATTCAGTTACACAAAGAGGAGCCAATAGGTCATGAAATAGCCTGAAAATTCTCGGTAATGCCCCGCCCACCAGCCACACCCCCAGAAACACCACCTAAAACACAACTGTCCCTCTTTGGCCATGTGAAATGTTGGGAGGTATGGTGTCATTCTGGCACTGTGTAAAACGGCCCTAAAACCAAAATCCCATTATGACAACACTATACCTCCCAACATTTCAAATGGCCAGAGAGGAACAGTTGTGTTTTAGGAGGTGTTGCTGGGGGTGTGGCCGGTGGACGGGGCCTTAACGAAAATTTTTAGGCTATTTCATGACCTAAAGACACCTCCTTGTGTTACCTAAATAAACACAGGGACACCAGGGTGATACACTTATATACATACCTCCCAAGTGTCCCTCTTTGAGACCCAAATCCCCCTGTCCCTCTTTTCTACCCTTTTGTCCCTCTTTTTGGACATCAGAATGAGTGGTGTATATTACATTGCTCCACAGCAATAAAACTCACATAAATGTGTAGTTAATCTTTAATATACGTGTTTATCAATTAGTCTATGGAAATAAAATACTTTGGTCTTGCTCTAAATCATGTATTCAGTTACACAAAGAGGAGCCAATAGGTCATGAAATAGCCTGAAAATTCTCAGTAATGCCCCGCCCACCAGCCACACCCCCAGAAACACCACCTAAAATACAACTGTCCCTCTTTGGGCATGTGAAATGTTGGGAGGTATGGTGTCATTCTGGCACTGTGTGAAACGGCCCTAAAACCAAAATCCCATTATGACAACACTATACCTCCCAACATTTCAAATGGTCAAAGAGGAACAGTTGTGTTTTAGGAGGTGTTGCTGGGGGTGTGGCCGGTGCCTTAACGAGACTTTTTAGGCTATTTCATGACCTAAAGACACCTCCTTGTGTTACCTAAATAAACACAGGGACACCAGGGTGATACACTTATATACATACCTCCCAAGTGTCCCTCTTTAGGAGGGACAGTCCCTCTTTGAGACCCAAATCCCCCTGTCCCTCTTTTCTACCCTTTTGTCCCTCTTTTTGGACATCAGAATGAGTGGTGTATATTACATTGCTCCACAGCAATAAAACTCACATAAATGTGTTATTAACCTTCAATATATGTTTAAAAATGAACCTGTGTAATTAAAATACTTTGATCTTGTTCTAAATCATTAATCAGTTACAGAAAGAGGTGCAGATAGGTCAAGAAGTAACCTAAAAATTCTTCTAAATGCCCCGCCTACCAACCACGCCCCCCAAAATGCCACCAAAATCAGAAGTGTCCCTTTTTGGCCATTTGAAATGTTGGGAGGTATGTTATATATACACCACACTGTATGATCTCTTAAAAAGAGGGGCATCAGGGTGGGAAAGAGGGACAGTGGGATTTGGGTCTAAAAGAGGGACACTTGGGAGGTATGCAGCACTATACTTTTTTACTCTCTGTTAACACAATTCTTTTGGGGATAAACAGACCGTTTGTTTTATCCTGATAGTGTCTCTTTAATGTTTGCCTGCCCTCCCCTTGCTCTGTTTGTCTGTTATCAGCTGCCTGGCTCCTAGTGACCTTTATACTGAAATAACACACTGAATTGAGATTGCTACACCAGGCGGCTGTCTGGCCCATGTCGGATCCACACTCCTTCTCCCTGGCTGGATCTCGGACAGTCACACAGGATGGGCCTCTTCTCCTACCTGACATCCTTCTTACCCGGAGTGCCTTGGCACTTCTGGGGTAGCGTTGACTCTCTGTTGCAAGGTGAGACATGCAACCTTCCTTTCTTATTACATTATCCCAGGTCTGGGGATATCCCTGGACATATAATACTGAGAGACCACTACCAGTAGGCTGACCAGACCTCACCTTAAACCGGTGACGCATAGGAAAAATGCATACTGCAGGACTGCACTGATTTCAGAGAACTACTGAAATATGCCTATTTCCTATGTGACCCCGGTTAAAGGTGAGATCTGGTCAGCCTAATTACCAGGCCAGGAATTGAGGCTTTCCCTGGACAGATAATACAGAGAGACCACTACCAGGCCAGGACTTGAGGATATCACTGCTTGGGAACACATGAGTGAATTTGAGGCTCTGTCATCCTATATAATAATTCGCTAATTCGTGTGTAACGCCGCAACATGCGCAGTAGACACTGCTGTGCATGCTGCAGTCATGCACAGTAGGGACTGCCCGCGCCGCGGCTGATACAGAGCTGGGCGCTCCGAAGGAGCATCCAGCTCTGTATCAGCCGTGGCGCGGGCAGTCTCTACTGTGCGTGACTGCCCCGCGATCGGGTGGCTGTGACACTGTGGCCCATGTAACGGGCTGTTCAACTAGTATTGAATAACTCACCTGTGCTCAAGAAGGGAAATCATAAACCAGAGTGTCTTAACGTTCGTTCTTATAGATTCACCAGTGTAAGGTGAGCAGACCTCCCCTTTAACCGGGGACACACAGGAAATAGGCATATTTCAGGAGTGCACTGAAACCAAGGCAGCCCTAAAGCATGCATATTTCATATCTGTCCCTGGTTAAAGGTGAGGTCACCCTACCAGCAGGTCCGCTTTTCAAGATATTCCTGATTAATTAACGCTGGGTATTAAGGTGACCATATACACTTTTTAATGTTTTGAGTGTCAGAAGGGTATGTAACACATTGCGCTGCAATGCATAGCATACGCCTCTGTCGTCTCAAAGGGTTAAATCCAGAATGTTTATGAACATCTCAGTGTGTAGGGCAGTGAACCCTGCAGTGTGTGTTTTTTATTATGCATCCCTGATTTAAAGGTACAGTTGGTCACCCCAGTGAGTAATCAGTAGCTCAGTCACTGAGATTGAGCTTTCTGGGGTTAATTAAGGATAATCACAAAAGAAGAGGCGCAGGTCTGGGGAAAGCCAACTGAGAAAAGGGAGACATACAGCTGTAAACTGATTTAAGCATATGTCCAAGTGTCCCTCTTTCCCACCCTGGTGTCCCTCTTTTTAAGAGACCACACTGTATGGTGTGTATAGAAGTATATCACCTTGGTGTCCCTGTGTTTAGGAGATCAGACTATGTGATGTGTGTATAAGTGTATCACCCTGGTGTCACTGTGTTTAGGAGATCAGACTGTGTGATGTGTGTATAAGTGTATCACCCTGGTGTCCTGTGTTTAGGAGATCAGACTGTGTGGTGTGTGTGTGTATATAAGTGTATCACCCTGGTGTCCCTGTGTTTAGGAGATCAGACTGTGTGGTGTGTGTATATAAGTGTATCACCCTGGTGTCCCTGTGTTTAGGAGATCAGACTGTGTGATGTGTATATAAGTGTATCACCCTGGTGTCCCTGTGTTTAGGAGATCAGACTGTGTGGTGTGTATAGAAGTGTATCACCCTGGTGTCCCTGTGTGTAGGAGATCAGACTGTGTGATGTGTATATAAGTGTATCACCCTGGTGTCCCTGTGTTTAGGAGATCAGACTGTGTGGTGTGTATAGAAGTGTATCACCCTGGTGTCCCTGTGTGTAGGAGATCAGACTGTGTGGTGTGTATATAAGTGTATCACCCTGGTGTCCCTGTGTTTAGGAGATCAGACTGTGTGGTGTGTGTATAGACGTGTATCACCCTGGTGTCCCTGTGTTTAGGAGATCAGACTGTGTGGTGTGTGTATAGGCGTGTATCACCCTGGTGTCCCTGTGTTTAGGAGATCAGACTGTATGGTGTGTGTATAGACGTGTATCACCCTGGTGTCCCTGTGTTTAGGAGATCAGACTGTGTGGTGTGTGTATAGACGTGTATCACCCTGGTGTCCCTGTGTTTAGGAGATCAGACTGTGTGGTGTGTATATAAGTGTATCACCCTGGTGTCCCTGTGTTTAGGAGATCAGACTGTGTGGTGTGTATGAAGTGTATCACCCTGGTGTCCCTGTGTTTAGGAGATCAGACTGTGTGGTGTGTATATAAGTGTATCACCCTGGTGTCCATGTGTTTAGGAGATCAGACTGTGTGGTGTGTATATATAAGTGTATCACCCTGGTGTCTCTGTGTTTAGGAGATCAGACTGTGTGGTGTGTGTGTAAGTGTATCAAATTACTCCACAGCAATAAAATTCACATTAATGGTTGATTAACCCTTTAATGACTGGCATGCGCGGCCAGCACTTGGGGACCACTGGGTTTTTTTCCGGTTCAGGGCTTCCGGAGCTGCGTCCTTAAGTGCCGGACCACTGTGACGGTCCTGGAACGTCAGTGGTCATTAAGGGGTTAAACTTCATTATAAGTGTTTACAAATTAGTCTGTGTAAATTAAGTACTTTGGTCTTATTTTAAATAGTTTATTCAGTCACACAAAGGGGTGTCAGTAGGTGGTGAAGTAACCTAAAAATGATCAGTAATGTCACACTCACAAGCCACGTCCCCAGCAACACCGCCTAAAACAAGTGTCCCTCTTTGGCCATTGGAAATGTTGGAAAGTATGATTTAAGTTGTGTTTTTAACCGCTTAAATGCTAGAGAAGGAATGCATTGGAGACCTCTCTGGTTTTCAAGGTGTTAAAAGCCAGATTTTGTAAAATGAAAGGGAATTATTTGTCCCCTATGGTGCAGTTGGTTTACCTCAGAATTGTTTCAATTTTCTTTTACACATAGGATCCCCAGTCTATAGGATCTACTTGCATGGGCACAAGAGATTCAATCAGAGGCTCGTTCATTGTGATGAACTCACCTGTGCACCAGCAGGGAAATCCTACACACCTGTCCTGTTAGGACAGAACCACTGATCTACACAGGGGGGAACTTTTGAAACATAGTCACCTGGAGATCTTTAACCGTTAAAGCTCATAAGAAAAAAGAAAGGTAGCTTGTATTAACAAGGGGTACACAGCAAACCCCTCTAGCGCTCAAAAGGTTAAATGGAAAAAAAAAAAATACACATACCACCCAATATGGCTGGAGTAGAAAGGTGCTCAGGTTCCCTGCTCCTTGTGTGATGGTGATAAGTAACATAATTAAAGGGATAGTAATACTTTAATATTACTGTTCCCCATAGTGTAGCTATTTCAAGAAGAACTGAATTGCCCCCAGGTTCATCTCTCAAACCTTTATGGTATGAGAGATAACCGAATGCAAAGTCCCCCCCCTTCCCTAAAGTCAGTGTAGTACTGACGGCAGGGGTATCCGGTCTTATTTTCATCAGGCAGCTCTGCAGCAGAGCCAAGATCGCATCAGTAAAAAAAAGATTATTTCACTGAAACGGTCTTCTACGTGTGCTTACAAACCGATCACAAACCGAGCACAAGCCAATCACAAACCACGCACAAACCGATCACAAACAAACCACACTACAAACCAAGCACAAACCAAATACATGTAGAAGACCGTTTCAGTGAAATAATTCTTTGTCACTAACGTGATCTCGGCTCTGCTGCAGAGCCACCTGATGAAAGTCAGACCAGATATCCCTGCAGTCAGTACAACTCTGACTTCAGGGAAGGGGGAGGGAGGGGGCAACTTTGCCTTCGGTTATCTCTCAAACCATTAAAGGGACAGTAATACACCGCAATGTCATCTCTCAGACCTTAAAGGGACAGTAATACTTCGTTTTATCTTTATTTTATTTTGTAGGCATGAAGAATGATATGTCTTATCTCTCAAACCTTTATGGTTTAAGAGATATTCACAAGCAAAGTATCCCCCCCATACAGTCAGATCAGAAGGGAGGTGTCCAGGTAGACTGCAGAGAGGGACAATCTTCAATTAAGATAAGGGAAAAAGCTGAAAAACTTGTCAAGGGGGGCAGGGCTTTCATTGTTCTCATAGGAAGAAGATTGTCCCCTTCTGTTATCTGTCTGGTCTATGGACTGGATTCCACATCTGAGAAGAGATGGCTTACACTAGGTAAAAGGGGCGGGAGGGGAAACTTTGCTTGTGAATATCTCTCAAACCATAAAGATTTGAGAGATAAGACTTATATCATTCTTCATGTTTTTTTAATGCCTACAAAATAAAATAAAGTTAAAACGAAGTATTACTATCCCTTTAAGGTCTGAGAGATGAATCTGGGGGCAATTCAATTATTTTTGAAATGGCTACAATATGGGGAATAGTAATATTAAAGTATTACTATGCCTTTAAACCAATGTTGTCACTCTTCCTACTGACCTCTGCCACTGTCCAATCATCACATCACATCACATTGCATTGGCTGACTGAGGTCGCTTGTCTGCAGACGTGATGCCTCAACCTCTCACCAGTACAGGTGATATTCTGTGTCTTTTTGTTATAATAATGTATACGCTGCGCAGGAGCAGCAGGTCCTTGTGTTACCCGGAGAAGTTGATGTTTCATCTGGAGACAGTGGCCTAAATCCGGAGTCTCCAGGTGAAACCCAGCAAGTTCCCAGCTATGCTGATTTATGTGATCCAATTGTCTAATAACTGTTGATTTTAACCCCTTTTGTTACCATTAGGCATACCTGGGAACTCTCCGGATTTGCCCCGGAGACTCCGGTTCTGACAGAACTTTACCGGGTCTCCGGGGCAGAGGCTGATTCCTCCGGATGTGGAGAGTTTCTATTGAAACTCTGCCACATCCGCTTTTTCTCCTGCTGATACTCAGTCCCTAGCCCTCTGAGTGCCAGAGTAGTAAGGAATGCATTGCTTTGCAATGCATTCCGTACCACTCTGGCACTCAAAGGGTTAAGCCCCCCCACTCGCGGCAAGCCCCGCCCCTTTTTGACGCGATTAGCGTCATTTTTGTCACCCCCTGGTGAACAGAGGACTACCCTCCGGGTAGCCCTCGACTGGAAGTTCCCAGGTATGCCATTAGGGCTGGCATTAAAATGCTTAAAGGGTTAGCAATGTCCCAACATAATTTGTAGAGTCTGAAAAAAAAAATCACATTGTCACAAACCCCATCTCTCAAACTGCTATGGTCTGAGAGATATTCGCAATGAAAGGTCCCCCTCCCCCCCTTCTCCTGACGTTAGCGCTGTGCTGACAGCAGGAGATACCGGTCCGGGGACCAGCCTGCGGCTCTGCAGCAGAGCTGAAATCCCGTTACTGCAAAAGAATTATTTAATTAGAAAGGCCTACAAAGTGTGCCTGGTTTGCAAGCACACTTTGTAGACCTTTCCAGTGAAGTAGTTGTTTTGCAATAACGGGATTTCGGCTCTGCTGCAGAGCCTCATCGTGTTGGCCGACACGGATTCCCTTCTGTCAGCTTTACAGCTGACATCAAGGGAAGGGGAACTCTCATTGCTAATATCGCTCAGACCATAGCGGTTTGAGAGATGGGTTTGTGGCAATGAGATTTTTTTTTTTAGACTGTACAAATCTATTACAAATTATGCTGGGACATTACTAACACTTTAATAACAAGAAAAATGTATGGAAGTGGCCAGATCTCCATTTTTTTATGTTCTACAATCAAATTGCATAAGTGTCCTGTATTAACCCCTTGGAGAACCAGAGGAGACTGGCAATGTATTACCCAATCCTCTGGTCTAAGCTGCCCTGACCTCACCTTTACCCAGGGGTAACAGAGGAAATAAGATTTCACAGCAGCCGTGCGGTACGGACCTTTCATGTGTTCCCGGTTAAAAGAGAGGTCTGGTCACGCTGCTTTGATCCCTAAAGGGTTAACGTGACAGCTCATCAAAGTTGTCCAAACCTTAAAGGAGCAGAAAGCGTTAATGAATAATATATGTTATAGGTCAGTGAGTCACAGCTGCAATCCTCACGGTACAGTAACAGGTCTGGTTTTCATGATTTCCCTGATTAACTCTTTGAGTGCCAGAGGGGTACGCAACGCATTGCAGAGCACTCAGAGGGTAAAAGGAACTATGCTCTAGTAATACGTGGCTCTCACTGTCTGTAACAGTACAATTTATCTAGGTAAGGGTCCGGTAATAGTTTATTTCTAAGTCCATATATATAAACATACATGGAAACTCTTTGGGTTGACCTTGAGACTCAGGGTTTAAACCCAAATCTCAGGGTGAAGGGCCAAGATCCAAGAGTGAGAGAGCTCAGTGTTACCCATTAGATACTCTGCGCCAATTAACTGCTTCTTTACTCTCTAAGTTGGTGAAATATATTCCACACTGTTTGTCTTCTGTGTTCAGGCAGTGAGATCTCCAAGTTGCAGCATGATGCAGATTCCTTGAGGAATGACTGATGCATCTCTCGGTTACAGCATACCTCCCAAGTGTCCCTCTTTTAGAACCAAATCCCTCTGTTCCTCTTTCCCACCCTGGTGTCCCTGTGTTTAGGAGATCAGACTGTGTGGTGTGTATATAAGTGTATCACCCTGGTGTCCCTGTGTTTAGGAGATCAGACTGTGTGGTGTGTATATAAGTGTATCACCCTGGTGTCCCTGTGTTTAGGAGATCAGACTGTGTGGTGTGTATAGAAGTGTATCACCCTGGTGTCCCTGTGTTTAGGAGATCAGACTGTGTGGTGTGTATAGAAGTGTATCACCCTGGTGTCCCTGTGTTTAGGAGATCAGACTGTGTGGTGTGTATAGAAGTGTATCACCCTGGTGTCCCTGTGTTTAGGAGATCAGACTGTGTGGTGTGTATAGAAGTGTATCACCCTGGTGTCCCTGTGTTTAGGAGATCAGACTGTGTGGTGTATATATAAGTGTATCACCCTGGTGTCCCTGTGTTTAGGAGATCAGACTGTGTGGTGTATATATAAGTGTATCACCCTGGTGTCCCTGTGTTTAGGAGATCAGACTGTGTGGTGTGTATAGAAGTGTATCACCCTGGTGTCCCTGTGTTTAGGAGATCAGACTGTGTGGTGTGTATATAAGTGTATCACCCTGGTGTCCCTGTGTTTAGGAGATCAGACTGTGTGGTGTGTATATAAGTGTATCACCCTGGTGTCCCTGTGTTTAGGAGATCAGACTGTGTGGTGTGTGTATATAAGTGTATCACCCCGGTGTCCCTGTGTTTAGGAGATCAGACTGTGTGGTGTGTATATAAGTGTATCACCCTGGTGTCCCTGTGTTTAGGAGATCAGACTGTGTGGTGTATATATAAGTGTATCACCCTGGTGTCCCTGTGTTTAGGAGATCAGACTGTATGGTGTGTATAGAAGTGTATCACCCTGGTGTCCCTGTGTTTAGGAGATCAGACTGTGTGGTGTGTATATAAGTGTATCACCCTGGTGTCCCTGTGTTTAGGAGATCAGACTGCGTGGTGTGTATAGAAGTGTATCACCCTGGTGTCCCTGTGTTTAGGAGATCAGACTGTGTGATGTGTATATAATTGTATCACCCTGGTGTCCCTGTGTTTAGGAGATCAGACTGTGTGGTGTGTATAGAAGTGTATCACCCTGGTGTCCCTGTGTTTAGGAGATCAGACTGTGTGGTGTGTATAGAAGTGTATCACCCTGGTGTCCCTGTGTTTAGGAGATCAGACTGTGTGGTGTGTATATAAGTGTATCACCCTGGTGTCCCTGTGTTTAGGAGATCAGACTGTGTGCTGTGTATAGAAGTGTATCACCCTGGTGTCCCTGTGTTTAGGAGATCAGACTGTGTGGTGTGTATATAAGCGTATCACCCTGCTGTCCCTGTGTTTAGGAGATCAGACTGTGTGCTGTGTATAGAAGTGTATCACCCTGGTGTCCCTGTGTTTAGGAGATCAGACGGTGTGGTGTGTATATAAATGTATCACCCCGGTGTCCCTGTGTTTAGGAGATCAGACTGTGAGGTGTGTATATAAGTGTATCACCCTGGTGTCCCTGTGTTTAGGAGATCAGACTGTGTGGTGTGTGTATATAAGTGTATCACCCCGGTGTCCCTGTGTTTAGGAGATCAGACTGTGAGGTGTGTATATAAGTGTATCACCCTGGTGTCCCTGTGTTTAGGAGATCAGACTGTGTGGTGTGTATAGAAGTGTATCACCCTGGTGTCCCTCTTTTTAGGAGAGCAGACTGTGTGGTGTGTATAGAAGTGTATCACCCTGGTGTCCCTCTTTTTAGGAGAGCAGACTGTGTGGTGTGTATAGAAGTGTATCACATTGCTCTACAGCAATAAAACTCACATTATTGTTTGTTTAAACATCAGTATATGTGTTTATTAATTGGCCCGTGTAAATAAAACACTTTGGTCTTGATATAAATCATTTATTAGGTTACACAAGGAGGTGTCAATAGGTCGTGAAATAACCAAAAAAGTATTGGTAATGCCCTGCCCACCAGCCACGCCCCCAGCAACACCCCCTAAAACACAAGTGTCCCTCTTTGGCAGTTTGAAATGTTGGGAGGTATGTTACAGCAAGGTGTGAGATATCTACTAGAATGTATGCTCTTGGGAGGTTAATATTGCAAAGATCTCCGGGTGGGCTCATTTTAAAAGATCCCAGTTATGTTTATAAATAGCTTGTTTCTTAGCATTTGATCTCGCGTGTAATGCGCTGCTAGGTGTTTCTGTTTACAGTCTGATAAAGATTGAATGAAAAGCCTTGTCCCCTCCAATTAATTCAGTCTTTGGAGGAGGTGTGACCTAGGTGCAGGACTGACTAGAGGTCACGGATACAGGATACTGTGGATATAATGCAACATATACTCATCTGCTGTATAAAGGATACCTATGTGGTAAATGAACCCCTTAACGACCGGCCACGCAGGCACGCGTCCGGCACTAATAGACCACGGAGCATTTTTTTTTTTTATTACAGACTTCCCGAACGGCGTGCAGCCACGGGGAGAGCCCAGAATAGTACATCATGGGTCGTTAACTCAAGTCGACCAATGACGTACTATGACCGTCAAGGGTAGTTAAGGGGTTAAACTTAGGTCCTCTTTTTCATAGGGTAAAATCCCCTTTTAACCATTTAAGTGCTAGAGGGTTAATGCATTGTGCACCCCTCCAGCACAGGCTGACCAGATCTCACCTTTAACAGGGGACATAGGAAACAGGCATATATTCAGTACTTCACTGAAATCAAGGCAGTCCTGTAATATGCATTTTTCCTATGTTTCCCCAGTTAAAGGTGAGGCCTGGTCATCCTACTCCAGCACACAATGCTTGGTTCCCTGATTACCTACCTGTGATGAAGCAGGGTCCCGAGGTTTCACTTAGAGAAATACTGCTACAGGGCTTCTCTTACTGAACAAAACAAAGGTTATTACAGCCCAGACTGATAGCGGTAGAGACAACGGGTGTCAGAAAGGCTTTTATAAAGTGAGTCAGTGACTATGGATTCCCATAGTTAGTAATAAGAACATTACCACCTGGTAACCACAACAGAACATTGCTTTTTAATATAAAAATAAATGCTGCAATAAACTTTGAATTAATCATTTCACAACAGTGCCATTGTTTTACTTATAACAGATGAGAGCTGGTACCGCGTTAGCCGTAGAAATACAGGAGGCAAATATAGTTTTTGATACCTTTTATTTGCTAACTGTGTCAGCCTCAGAAAGATGGTCAGCACCGGCGGGACCCCTCAGCCGTGGGTCTCACTCGCAGCGCCAGCATACCTGCGCCATCCAAGTTGTCTCGCATGTACCAGTCCAGCCAGCCAATGAGGACCATGTAGCAAATACATTTCATTGGCTGGCTGGACTGGTGCATGTTGCATCATTCCGGGACTCTTTGTTGTCCCGGTGGGGGGGTGACCCAGGACGCGGACACCCCCCCAATAAGGGACAGTCCTGGGCATACCGGGACGTGTGGTCGCCCTAATCTGTAGAAGAACAAAATTAGTCCATTGTGAATTCATTCTACAGGAAAAAGATCAGAGAATATGGATATAGAAAAGCCCTGATGACAATACAAGGGAAATCAACATCATACTTGCAAATAATAAAACAATATTCACCGACTGCACAGTCTTAAAACATTTTAACATAGAAAGTGTGAGCAAATATTAAAGTTGACTGCAAGAATGAAAGAAAATTATCAGTTCAGCAAGAGTGAAGATTGACTATCAGATGAAAAGTCATAAGAATTTTGAGACAGCGCTGTCTAATCACTTCAGTGGGCTGCAAGACCTTCCAGACAGACATTTCATCATCACACCAAAACCTTAGCTTAGCATTACACTAGAACAACAGTGCAAAACTGCAGCACTTGTTTGATGTCAGGATCAAGGCTCTGTTCTCTCTCTAGTGTTTAGAGTTCTGTCTGGAAGCCATTTTCTTGTAGCCCAGCAGAGGAGTCACTTCCTGTCACAGTAGGCAATGGGCAGTTTGCACAGTACCATGTTTCCAGCGCCGCCACTTCAGCAACACTCAGCGTCTTTCCACACGTCATCTGCAGACGCGAGGCTTCAAGCATGCTGCAGGCCTCTGTTTTATGTGTGTTTGTTTCCCGTAGTCTCCTCCTACCTACTTCCTCCCTCTAGCTGCTCCTCCTACCTACTTCCTGTGGAGAGGTTTAAAGGGCAGACTGAGTCCTGACTCAGTCATCCTTACGTTGTTGATCTGAGCAGTTAATATTCTGGTATTCCTGTGTATGATCCGGCTTGTCTGTCCATCCATTCTGGTGTTGACCTGTGGCTCTGTCTGACTATTCTCCTTGGTGTTCCAATTTGGCTCAGATATCCTTTCTGGTGCAAACCTGTGGCTCTGGCTGACTACCCACTCCGTGTATGACCTAGGCTTGTCTGACTACCCACTCTAGTGTTGACCTGGGGCTCTATCCACTGCGGATCCAGCATTCTTCGCTTCAGTGGATAGCCTATCTGGTGCAAACCTGTGGCTCTGGCTGACTACCCGCTCCGTGTATGACTTTGGCTCGTCTGACTATCCTATCTGGTGTTTACTAAAGGCTCTGTCTGTTCGCTCAGTTTGTTGGATCCGTTATTCAGACTTCCTAGTACTGACCTGGGGCTCTAGCAGACTCCTAGCTATTGACTTCAGGCTGAGTCAGTATCACTCTTGGGCGTTAACTTACCGCGAGACTCCAGCAGGCTGAGGCCTAGTCTTGGACAGTGTGGTGGTGATATTGGGAGACTGCTATTCCTGATACAGTGCTCGCCGTTTCAATCACCCACTGTGTGTATATTTATATATTGCTTCACTGTCATTATTCTCATAATAAAGGTTCTATTAACTATACCGTCTGACTGTTGGTTTTGCTTGCCAGCCATAACACCGTTCTCCTTCTAGTGTTTACAGCTCTGTATGGGAGCCATTTTCTTGTAGCCCAGCAGAGACATCACTTCCTGTTACATTAGACAATGGGCAGTTCTTGTAGTATTTAGAACTCTGTGCTCTGGAGTCTTCATTCCAGGACATTGTGTTGGCCCGGAAGGAGGCTAGATGGGACATGAGACACACATTTAAAATCCAGGACTAATTTGGGCAGTCCAGTACACGTGGTCACCCTAACATACATACCTGGGACATTTCTTCTTTCCTGACATGTGCATCTCACATGTGTTAGATGAGTTTAGCTCTTATCTCCATAGAAGACGGAGCACAAACAACATTAAATAAAGGCTTTCTGAACAGGACATTTTACTTGTGCATGAAAAGGTAAGTTTAAAAGGATAGTAATGTTCATATTTCACTTTATTTAATATTGCAGGTACTAAAAATAAGTAGATCTGTGTAAGTCTGATCTCTCAAACCTTTATGGTCTGAGAGATATAACTCTTTAAAGTTTCCCCCTCCAGGCTGCTTCAGCATCTATGGGACAGCAGCAGATTCCGGTCATTTGACTGGCCAGCGGCTTTTCAGTAGAGCCGAAATTGCGATATTTAGAAATAAATACTTCATTGGAACGGTCTACAAAATGTGCCTGGTTTGCAAGCACACTGTGCAGACCATTCAAATTAAGTATTTATTTCTAACTAGCGCAATTTCGGCTCTGCTGAAGAGCTGTAGGCTGATCCCGGGACCGGACTCTCCTGCTGTCAGCTAGAGGGCAGACTTTTGTGAAGCAGCCCGGAGGGGGGAACTTTAGAGAGATATATCTCTCAGACCATAAAGATTTGAGAGATGAGATTTACACAGATCTACTTATTTTTCTAATGCCTGCAGTATTAAATAAAGTGAAATTTAAACATTACTAGGTTACATATTAGGGATATAACATAGGAATAATCTTTACATAGGCTAGCTATAATTACGTGATATTTAAACGTATTTATTTTTTTATTGAAACACAGAGGAACCTTTTGTAGTCAGAGACAAACTACCACGTACTGCTGTAGTAATTCTGGTATTTTGGAGAATTTGGCTGGGGCTCTGCACTTCGATATTTGTGACTGAAAAGCCAGAATACTGCATCATAAATGTTTCCTCTGCACAGGTTAATGGACGTCTTTAAACTAATCCGTCTGTCCCTCTTCCAGGACTGGTTGGAGCCTGTGCTGTGTCTGTTCTGTTCAACTTCATGAAGGTTCATCTCTACATCAAGTGCCTGAAGTACGGTTTGTCTATTGATACAGTACATCTGAATTATTGTCCTCGCAGGATGTTACACTGCACAGCAACA
Organism: Rhinophrynus dorsalis; assembly: GCA_037306005.1. Taxonomy (NCBI): domain Eukaryota; kingdom Metazoa; phylum Chordata; class Amphibia; order Anura; family Rhinophrynidae; genus Rhinophrynus; species Rhinophrynus dorsalis. Next base: position 398,905,183 of record CM074724.1, on the reverse strand, counting down.
CTGCATCACTAGACTGCACAATGCACAGCAACACTGCACCACTAGACTGCACAATGCACAGCAACACTGCATCACTAGACTGCACAATGCACTGCACACTGCACTTCTAGACTGCACAATGCACTGCACCACTATACTGAGCAATGCACTGCACACTACACCACTAGACTGCACAATGCACAGCAACCCTGCACCACTTAGACTGCACAATGCAATGTACACTGTACCACTAGACTGCACAATGCACCGTACACTGTACCACTAGACTGAGTAATGAACTGTACACTGTACCACTAGACTGTACACTGCACTACTAGACTGCACACACTGTACGCTGCATCACTAGACTGCACAATGTACTGTACATTACACCACTAAACTGCACAATCCACTGTATGCTGCACTTCTAGACTGCACAATGCACTGCACACTACATGTCTAGACTGCACTGCACACTGCATCACTAGACTGCACAATGTGCTGCTAAACTGCAGACTAAGTTGCTAAACTTTACATACCTCCCAAGTGTTCCTCTTTAGGAGATATTAGGGGGTCCGTACCTCCAAGTGTCCCTCTTTAGGAGATATTAGGGGTCTGTACCTCCCAAGTGTCCCTCTTTAGGAGATATTAGGGGTCCGTACCTCCAAGTGTTCCTCTTTAGGAGATATTAGAGGTCTGCACCTCCCAAGTGTTCTCTTTAGGAGATATTAGGGGGTCCATACCTCCCAAGTGTTCCTCTTCAGGAGATATTAGAGGTCTGCACCTCCCAAGTGTTCCTCTTTAGGAGATATTAGGGGTCCATACCTCCCAAGTGTCCCTCTTTAGGAGATATTAGGGGTCCCATACCTCCCAAGTGTCCCTCTTTAGGAGATATTAGGGGTCTGCACCTCCCAAGTGTCCCTCTTTAGGAGATATTAGGGGTCCATACCTCCCAAGTGTCCCTCTTTAGGAGATATTAGGGGTCTGCACCTCCCAAGTGTCCCTCTTTAGGAGATATTAGGGGTCATATCTCCCAAGTGCCCCTCTTTAGGAGATATTAGGGGTCCATACCTCCCAAGTGTCCCTCTTTAGGAGATATTAGGGGTCTGCACCTCCCAAGTGTCCCTCTTTAGGAGATATTAGGGTCTGCACCTCCCAAGTGTCCCTCTTTAGGAGATATTAGGGGTCTCATACCTCCAAGTGTCCCCTCTTTAGGAGATATTAGGGGTCTGCACCTCCCAAGTGTCCCTCTTTAGGAGATATTAGGGGGTCCATACCTCCCAAGTGTCCCTCTTTAGGAGATATTAGGGGTCTGTACCTCCCAAGTGTCCATCTTTAGGAGATATTAGGGCTCCATACCTTCCACGTGTCTCTCTTTAGAGATATTAGGGGTCTGTACCTCCCAAGTGTCCCTCTTTAGGCGATATTAGGGGTCTGTACCTCCCAAGTGTCCCTCTTTAGGAGATATTAGGGTCTATACCTCCCAAGTGTCCCTCTTTAGGAGATATTAGGGGTCTGTACCTCCCAAATGTCCCTCTTTTGGAGATATTAGGGATCCATACCTCCAAAGTGTCCTCTTTAGGAGATATTAGGGGTCCATACCTCCCAAGTGTCCCTCTTTAGAGATATTAGGGGTCTGTACCTCCCAAATGTCCCTCTTTTGGAGATATTAGGGATCCATACCTCCCAAGTGTCCCACTTTAGGAGATATTAGGACTCTGTAGCTCCCAAGTGCCCCTCTTTAGGAGATATTTGGGTGTCAGTGGGACCATGCTGCTAGGCCCTGCTGCCAGTTGGACCCACCACTTAAGGATGTAACTACAGGAGGCTGTTGCACTGGGGCCCAGTATCCAAGTGGCCCCAATCTTACCCAGGGTGCAGTAGGCTCTAGTTACAGACCTGTGCTCAGGCAGGAATCCAGACAACCTGCGCTGTTACGGGGACCTGAGGACCGAATGGTCGGTCTTTATGGGCTTGTGTACAGTCTGTGCAGTACCCAATGTGTTCCTGACTGCGCAGCGGGACTACAGGCAGAATTCAGGAGCTGAAGGGGACCAGTTCTAGACCAAAGTGACTATATGGCTCAAATAAACATTCGAATGATTTAACTCCTTTAGAACCAGAGGGATAACACAGTACATTGTGAAGCAATGCACTGTGCACCTATCTCTGGTCCTCAAAGAGTTAAATGTGGCTTGTAACCCCTTGAATGCCAGAGAGGTCATCAACGCAGTGCTTCGAAATGCATTGAAGATCTCTCTGGCATTCAACAGATTAAAATGCCACATTGAAATCTTTGGAAACTTTTCAAAGGGTTAATTACCCCAGAACTGCATCTCTTCATCTTCCGGAATGAGACCGTCTGTTGGTTAATCTACTAAATCCCAGTGACCTGTAAAATCTCTGGATCTGTCCCGGAGATTCTGGTTTTCACAGTAAATTACCGGGTCTCCAGGAACAGAGGTTAATTCTCTGTTGGTGGGGGTATTTGTTATGAAACTCCACCCACTACTTCTCCTTCCCACCCTGTTCCTCCAACTTCCCACCCACTTCTTCTCCTTCCTCACCCTGTCCTCCCACTTCTCATCCAAGTCTCCTCTCTTCCCACCCTGTTCCTCCCACTTCCCTCCCACTTCTCCTCCTTCTCACCCTGTTCCTCCCACTTCCCTCCCACTTCTCCTCCTTCTCACCCTGTTCCTCCCACTTCCCACCCACTTCTCCTTCCCACCCTGTCCTCCCACTTCCCTCCCACTTCTCCTCCTTCTCACCCTGTTCCTCCCACTTCCCTCCCACTTCTCCTCCTTCTCACCCTGTTCCTCCACTTCCCTCCCACATCTCCTCCTTCCCACCCTGTTCCCTCCCACTTCTCCTCCTTCCCACCCTGTTCCTCCTACTTCTCCTCCTTCCCACCCTGTCCCTCCCACTTCCCACTCAGTGGCGTAACTAGAAGCCATCGGGCCCTGGTGCTCCCGCACGGTTCTCAGTAATGCAGAGCGCTGGGAGATGATGTCATCTCTGCATTGCTAGAGCGCTGGGAGATCAGCTGAGCTGCTGCAGGCACGGGCTGCGTGTGAGTGGCAATGGGTTCGCAGGGGGCTGCCGGGCCCCTGGAGCGATGGGTCCAGTCACAGGTGTGACCCCTATTGTTATGCCATTGTTCCCACCCACTTCACCTCATTCTCACCCTGTCCCTCCCACTTCCCACCCACTTCTCCACCTTCCCACCCTGTTCCTCCCACTTCCCACCCACTTCTCCACCTTCCCACCCTGTTCCTCCCACTTCCCACCCACTTCTCCTCCTTCCCACCCTGTCCCTCCCACTTCCCACCCACTTTATGACACATGCAGCTAAGCCCCACCCCAACCACAATTAAGCTCTGCCCCTTTGTGACACAATAGTGACATTTTATATTTCTCAATGGCACCACATGAGCCACCCACTGGGAACTCAAAAAGACAGAGTTCCCAGTGATGCTAGTTTATTATCATTATTATTTATTTATATAGCACCAACTTATTCCGCAGCGCTGTACAGGAGGGAATGGACGTACAGAGATATTAAATAGTACAAATGGAGGATGGAAGAGAAAAGGAACAGAGGGCCCCCTGCTGGTGAGAGTTTAGTCTAACGGAAGGTAGATGCAGGTGTCCCTTTAATAGTGACTTTCCTCCTCCACATCTCCAGTGATCCTGATAAACAGAAGTCGGCGGAGAACATCCGATCCCAGTCGCGACTCGGGGACCTCCTTCACCTCGTGCTACTGACCCTCATCTTCTCCATACTGGGGCCGCGCGTGGGGGCTCTGGTGGTGCTGGAGTTTTCCCTGCGCGCTGTCTCCATGATCCTCTCTCTCAGTAAGGTAGGATTCGCACATCGTTTGTTACAATGTTCTCCCACGGATAAAGGGCCGTATTCACTCAACTAAAGAGGTGCAGTTTTGGAGAAAATTAAAGGGGAAATTTCACCTGAATTCAAGCTTACATATTTGAAAACTTCATTAAACGGATAGTAATACTTGTATTAAACTTGAGGTTCAAGTCTTCTTTATTGTTTTTTAGCAAGTAGCGCTATATTTCAATGCTAACAGTTTTGTAGTTCAAGCGAATTGAATCCAAAAGGATCCCCCTCCTGGACACCTCCCATCAGATATGGAATCTGGTCGTGGGACCGGACGGATGCAGCGTGGGACAATCTTCAATCAGTAAGTATAAGGAAAACCCTGCCCCCTTGAGGAAGGAGGTTGGGATTTTCCTTATTCTTACTGAAGATTGTCCCTTGCCACGCTCCATCCAGACCAGACTGACAGGCTGAGTGACGTAGGGAAAGTAGCAGGAGGGGATCCTTTCCGATTGCATAGCGTTTTAACTACATAACAGTAAGTAATTAAATATAGTGCTATGTGTTACAAAAACATAAAGAAGACTTGGACCTCAAGTTTAATACAAGTATTGTTAACCCTATAAAAACTACCTATATATCATGGGCAAATGTGCAGTTAAGGAGATATTCATCCTTGTTACCATATGCTAAAGTCTGCTAATTGCAATACCAGTGACGTTTCATATGCTAATTACACTTTTCAGTGACATTAATTAAGCATTTCGGTGACATTTCACATGTTAATTAATGTTTTCTGTGATGTTTCATATTCTAATGAAGGTATGTGATGCACAAGGAGACTTTCACTTTTCCCAGAAATAGAAGTTTGAATCTCTCTTATACTAGACATCTGCTGGAATTTTGGTTAAAGGGATAGTAATGTCAGAAAAAAAGTATTAACTATATGGTAGATACGATTAAAAGAGAGTACTTGCACTTATTTGTATCTCTCAAAACGTTAAGGTTTGAGAGATATAGGAAAATAAAGTTCTCTGGTCCCTCCCCTTTCTGATTGACGAGCTGGAAAGCTGTTAGAAGCAGATTCTGGTCGCTTGACCAGATGTGGCTCCTCAGCAGCACCGATATAACGATATCTAAAGACAAATACTTAATTTGGAACGGTCTACAAAGTGTGCCTGGCTTGCAAGCACACTTTGTAGACCGTTCCAATGAAGTATTTATTTCTAAACCGCGTGATTTCAGCTCTGCTGAAGAGCCTCTGTCTGTTCAAATGACTGGAATCTGCAGCTGTCAGCTAGATGGCAGACTTGAGTAAAACAGCCAGGAAAAGGTAACTTTAGCAAGTTATATCTCTCAAACCATAAAGATTTGAGAGATAAGACTTACATTGATGTTAATCTTTTTTTAATGTGTACAATATTAAATCAATTTAAAATTAACCATTACTATCCCTTTAACATGACACATAGGCATACCTGGGAACTTTCAGTTGAGGGCTACCCGGAGGGTAGTCCTCTGTTCAGCAGGGGGTAACAAAAATGAGGCTAATTGTGGCAAAAGGGGCGGGGCTTAACTCGAGTGTTGGGGGGGATTTAACCCATTGAGTGCCAGAGTGGTACGGAATGCATTGCAAAGCAATGCATTCCGTACCACTCTGGCACTCAGAGGGTTAAATGTGTCACACAGAAGGCTGGGGACTGAGGATCAGCGGGAGAAAAAGCGGATGTGGCAGAGTTTCAATAGAAACTCCCCACATCCGGAGGAATCTGCCTCTGCCCCGGAGACCTGGTAACGCTCTGTCAGAACCGGAGTCTCCGGGGCAAATCCGGAGAGTTCCCAGGTATGGCCATAGGCTTTTTTGAATGAAGTTTTCAAATATTTAATGGGATAGTAATACTTCATTTTTTCAGGCAGTGATATTGTATGTATTAAAGAAACAAACACATCCATTTATGTATTTTTCACATAACTTTCACAGTTTAAGAGTAATCTCGATCTAACGTTTACCCCTCACTCCCCTTTTATCTACGTCACCGCTAAAACTGTCAGACTTGGATTCTGGTCTGTTTACTGGACGGATCATCTGGAATGCCGAAATTGGAGTGGATACCAAGGAAATCTTCATGATGACAGTCTATAAAGTGTGCCTGGTTTGAGGCAGTAGACCATCGTCATGAAGATTTCCTTGATATCAACTCCTATTTCAGCTCTCCAGATGATCTGTCCGGTCCGCAGACCAGAATCCATTGAGAAACAATGTGCTGGGCATCCCTCTGGCACTTAAGGCTGAACATATAATCCACACATTTGTGGGTTAGACCCACGTTTACCCAGGTTATGTTCCATTTGAGAGGGTTAGTTTTATGCCCCCCTGAATGACTGAGCCATTTTGGGGCAGCATAGTGCCACCCTGGGCTTTTTCCAAGTCTGTTCGGTTAAGAGATCCCATAGGAAAAGACTTACTACAGGTCTGTCCAAGTTCAGTCCTCAGGGGCCACGAACAGACCGGGACGTATGGATTTCCATAATTAAGCACAGGTGAGTCAGTCACAATGAGTGAGCCACTGATTTACTCATCTGTGCTTAATCAGGGACATCCTAACATCCTGGTCTGTTGGTGGCCCTTGAGGACTAAACTTGGACAGCTCTGACTTACCGTAACGTGATCATTTCCCTTTAAACCTCTATAGTGTCGATCTAATGTTTTTGCTGTACATTCCTCCAGGGGGTCCAGAGCTCCCAGCTGTTCCTGCTGTGCCAGTTCTCTCTGGGCTGTGGGGTGAGCTGCAGTCTGGATTACTTGCACGAGGGTGCCCCTCACCGCACGTGGAACCTGCTGCTGGCTGTGGGCCTGTCGGGGCTCATCCTCTGGCTGACCAGGCGCATGTGCCGCCACGTGGGGATCATGTACCAGCTGCACAGCAAAGAACGTTACTGCGGAGTGTGCCTGTCATTGCTGGCCTCCTGGTATGACATCCCAGCCGTGCTGTGCCGGGCTCTCAAGGTTGCTTTCCTGGTGTCAGACCTGGCAGCTGTGGCTGTGATAAACCGGGATTTCCTTAGCACCTCTGAGGCGGTGCGCTTCTGGACTCCGCTCACAATCTGTTACACCCTTCTGGTCATCTACATGCAAGGTGGGTGCTGTGGGTGGAAAAAAGCCATTGGGCTCTTACTGATGACAAGTTCTGTATTGTTCTGTGTGTGATTTATCCCAGTTAGATCACTGTCCTACATTATATCCCGAATATTTATTGTCCTAATGTAAGCCTTTGTATTACCACTGTCAGATCTTCAGGATGGAGGTTCTTGCCCTAGCTAGATTTTCTTTTGTAAGAAAGAATGTTATCTATCAGGTTTTCCAGAGATAAAGATAATGAGCTATTTAAAGGGATAGTAATACTTTGTTTTATCTTTATTTTATTTTGTAGGCATTAAAAAAACATGAAGAACGATATAAGTCTTATCTCTCAAACCTTTATGGTTTGAGAGATATTCACAAGTAAAGTTTCCCCTCCCGTCCCTTTTTCCTAGTGTAAGCCATCTCTTCTCAGATGTGGAATCCAGTCCATAGACCAGACAGATAACAGCAGGGGATAATCTTCTTCCTATGAGAACAATGAAAGCCCTGCCCCCCTTGACAAGTTTTTCAGGTTTTTCCCTTATCTTAATTGAAGATTGTCCCTCTCTGCAGTCTACCTGGGCACCTCCCTTCTGATCTGGTTGAACAGGGGGGGGATACTTTGCTTGTGAATATCTCTTAAACCATAAAGGTTTGAGAGATAAGACTTATATCGTTCTTCATGTTTTTTTAATGCCTACAAAATAAAATAAAGATAAAACGAAGTATTACTATCCCTTTAAGGTGTCTGTGAGGAACCAGACATTGTAAGTACCATACTGATCCCAATTGCTACTCCTGTGACCCCTGTTGTTACACTACTGCAAGGTCTGTTCTTCAGCATACTCTCTTTATGAGGAAGTGAACCTTTCTAACTTCTCCTAAAACTATCCCTCCCAAACATACCTTCTTACAAACAGAAAATACGAACGGCCTTTATGATTTTTTTTTTCCTGGTTCTTTTGTTCAGGAGATAACGTTTTCAATATGATCTGGATGTTATGGAGGCGGACATGATGGTTGAAGTCAGGGACACTGGACCTCAAACGCTAGACAATGCGTATGGTAATCTTAATCCTTTCAGGTCCAGAAGCAGAGTTAAAGGGATAGTAATACTTCGTTTTAACTTTATTTTATTTTGTAGGCATTAAAAAAACATGAAGAACGATATAAGTCTTATCTCTCAAACCTTTATGGTTTAAGAGATATTCACAAACAAAGTACCCCCCCCCCCGTTCAACCAGATCAGGAGGGAGGTGCCCAGGTAGACTGCAGAGAGGGACAATCTTCAGTTAAGATAAGGGAAAAACCTGAAAAGCTTGTCAAGGGGGGCAGGGCTTTCATTGTTCTTATAGGAAGAAGATTGTCCCCTGCTGTTATCTGTCTGGTCTATGGACTGGATTCCACATCGGAGAAGAGATGGCTTACACTAGGTAAAAAGGGGCGGGAGGGGAAACTTTGCTTGTGAATATCTCTCAAACCATAAAGGTTTGAGAGATAAGACTTATATCGTTCTTCGTGTTTTTTTAATGCCTACAAAATAAAATAAAGTTAAAACGAAGTATTACTATCCCTTTAAGTAGGCCCATGCACTCGGCCTGCTTTCGTTTGAAAAAACTGCCATCAACTTTCATGTCCGCCTCCGCGAACCCCGACATCCAGGTACAAGATCATAATTCATAGGGGCGATTTAGAATTTTCTGGCCATAGCAAGGTAAGACAAGAGTCATTATTAATAGGAGACATTAGTTCACCTTTAATCACAGATGCATATACCTATATTCTATACAGTGACAGAATGTAAGCATGCATGGGATAGGCATAAGGTGGTCCTTAACATAAGAAAAGACCAAGGACCAAAAAAGGTGTGAGGTTGTGTTTTTTTTTTTTTTTTTTTTTTTTTACAGTAGGAAAATGGGCAGACTAGATGGGCCGAATGGTTCTTATCTGCCGTCAAATTCTATGTTTCTACCTAATCACTAATGGTGATATTTGATTACAGAGGAACAGCACCAGAATCCCAGCCAACAGATGGCATTCCAGACGGTGTTTGTACGGATGGGGGGGCTCCTGATCCTCATGATGACCGTGGGCCGCTGGGCCGATATCCTCCATATCATTATCTCCCTGGTCGGAGAATTGTGGTGCCTGGTCCATGCTGGGGTCATGCTGGAGATCTGCAGGGAACAGGTGAGAGGACTTGGTGGGGGAGGTCACCTTCTCGACCTTGCATACACGGGGGAGCAATTCTGGGGCAAACCATCTACAGCAGTGGTTTTCAACTGGGTGTGCTTTGGACATTGATTTGGGGGGGGCCTTCTGTTCTCCAAAGCAGTGATTTTCATCCAGGGTGCAATGGACGTCAACTTGGGGGGGGCCCTGTCTTTTCTCTAAAGTTTATGAAAACAATTTGAATGATGATTTTTAGTTGCGTAGATAAAGGGATATTAATACTTCAAATGTGAAAAAATATGGCTATGTTGTAGAGTTTATCCTCCTGAGTAAAACAAGGTGAAAGGTGTTTTATTCAAAAGTTATTACAACTCTGCGTTGAATTATTTTAGGTGCAGTATGACAGTGGCCTGAAATTGTACAGTGGCGCTGTTGCTACACCATCCTAAGGAGGTTTATGGTCAACTGACCAGAGCTGTCCATAGGATTATATAACAACAGCTGCACTGTAACATTTCAGTCCATTGAGATATTGCACCTAAAAAATCAAGTTTAATCTATAATAACTTTTGAATAATACACCTCTCATCAGTGGGAGCACCCTTGTTTTACTCAGGTGGATAACCTCTATGACATATATATTTCTATCCCTTTATGGAACGTGTCATACACAATATGTTTGTTTTTGTTATTCTGTTTAAGAGAATAAATGAACTCTGCTGCACAACTAATCTACCTCACAAACCGCTTCTCTAACACCAGTCCCCTCTGTCAGTCCCTACACTGGGTCCCATTAGCACATAGAATTAAATTCACAATCCTGGTGCTAACTTATAGAGCCCTCACTAACACTGCACCCCCCCTATATTTCATCTCTCATTTCCACATACACTCCCGCCCGCCATCTTCACTCTGCACACGACCTTCTCCTCTCCACAGCTCTTATCACATCCTCCCACTACCACCTACAGGACTCCTCCCACCTACAGGACTCCTCCCACTCCTGTCTACAGAACTCCTCCCACTCCTGCCTACAGGACTTCTCCCAGTCCCACCTACAGGACTCCTCCCACCTACAGGCCTTCCCCCACCTACAGGCCTTCTCCCACTCCTGCCTACAGGACTTCTCCCAGTCCCACCTACAGGACTCTTCCCACCTATAGGCCTTCTCCCACTTCTGCCTACAGGCCTTCTCCCACTCCTGCCTACAGGCCTTCTCCCATCTACAGGCCTTCTCCCACTCCTGCCTACAGGACTTCTCCCACCTACAGGCCTTCTCCCACTCCTGCCTACAGGCCTTCTCCCACCTACAGGCCTTCTCCCACTCCTGCCTACAGGACTTCTGCCAGTCCCACCTACGGGACTCCTCCCACCTACAGGCCTTCTCCCACTTCCACCTACAGGCCTTCTCCCACTTCCACCTACAGGCCTTTTCAAACTCCTACCTACAGGACTTCTCCCACTTCCGCCTACAGGACTTCTCCCGTGCTGCACCTGAGATCTGGAATTCCCTCCCCCGCCCCATCAGACTCTCCCCAAGCCTTCAGATCTTCAGACGTTCCCTGAAGACTCACCTCTTCAGGGAAGCCTATCAACCACCTCCATAAACATCATTACCAAGATTCACCCCTTCACTAGACCACTGCACTGACTAGCACTTCTCTCTCCCACCCACTGACCGGCAGTTCATGTGACAGGAGCACTTACACCCAATAGCACTTACTCCTTCTGTGTCATACCTACCTTCCTCTAGACTGTAACCTCTCACCAGCAGGGGGCACCCTGATCCTTCTGTTCTCCACATCTGATTGTACTATTTAATACCTCTATATGTCTATTCCCAATTGTACAGCTCTGCGGATTAAGCTGGCGCTATATAAATAAAGAATGATAATAATAACTCTATATTTTTGTATTTTTCCCATTAATTACTCATTGACAGTTGGTCTATAAAATGTTAGGGGTGCCCCGAAAATTTAAAACTGCATGTCTGGGTACCTTGAGCAAAAAAAAAAAAAAAAAGATTGAGAACCACTGACCTACAGCAGAGAAGCAAATAAAAGTACCACAATTCCCAACTGTAGTGAATGGGTCTTTTAAAGTCATCTTTGATTGTGATTTTACATTCTAGGAAATGTCACATTGCCTGTACTTCTTCCATCTCTGCCTGCTCTTTTCTTAACTTTTGTACCTGATATGAAGCTCCCTAGATCTCTGTACACAGTGAGCTTTCTGTCAGGGACTGTGAAAGCAGAGATGATTTTTCAGTACTGTATAGTGATTCAAACCCATGGGCGGATTGATCTATCGGGGGATCGGGCATCCCCCGGTGGGCCGCTAGATCATGGGCCGGTGGGGGAGATCAGAGGATCTCACCTCACCGTCCCACGATATTTTGAAGGAGAGGTCTGTGTTGCCACTGGCACTCTCTGTGACAGCCTTCGCTTTCCTTGTTAACCCTTTGAGTGTCAGAGGGGTACGTAACCCCTCTGACACTCAAAGGGTTAATGCAGAGCACCAGGATATGACAATATCCTGGCGCCTGCTCTCCCATGCCGCACAGCGACCACAAGGGGGCATCGATAGGGACGTCAGTGCAGCTAGTGGGCTCCTATAAAGGGGAACTACCACCCCGCAAAAACTTAATCTTATTTAAGTCTTCATCTGGTGACTAGCTGCTTAGTAGCGCTAGTCGCCAGAAATATGACCCGGTTTACAAGATTTTCTACTTACTCTGAGGAGGACAGTAGCAGGAAGCACGGACATCTTGCCATAGTGACGTCCGTGCGTCTGCGCTGTCAGTCCCAGCCGGGTCTAGGAGGCGTTGCTAGGAGCCGGCCGGCTCCAAAAGGGACTGACCGCGCAGGCGCACGGACGTCACTATGACAAGATGTCCGTGCTTCCTGCTACTGTCAGCCTCCGAATAAGTAGAAAATCTTTGGAACCAGGTAATATTTCTGGCGACTAGCGCTACTAAGCAGCTAGTCGCCAGATGAAGACTTAATTAAGATTAAGTTTTTGCGGGGTGGTAGTTCCCCTTTAAAAAAAAAAAATGCCCGGGCTGGTATTCCCCTACAATCCACCCCTGCACAAACCCCCTTTCCCCCCCAGCTGACTTGGACTTTCCCTCAAAACATAAACAGCACTGAGGGTGAGATGTTCAAAAAATAGTGGTAACTGAAATTGTCTGTAATCAGAATAAAAACTTTCTTACACAATGGTCCTTTAGTTCTCAGACATGTTACTGTCATTTTTTTTGCATCCAATTCCACCATTTCCTTCAGAGGGAAAAAGCAGTCTTAAAGGGATAGTAATGTTTCATAATAAAAGCAGTCTTAAAGGGATAGTAATGTTTCATAATAAAAGCAGTCTTAAAGCTGACCTTTCACCTGGAAGACTCATGCTCCCAAGTTGAAAGAGCAACCTAAATGAAGTCCAATTCATGTTTTTTTTTCACTTAAAGGGATAGTAAACCCCCCAAAAAACTGTAAGCCAAATGATAGGAATAATAAAAACATACTTAACGCCCTCATTCCCATCTCTCAAACCGTTATGGTTTGAGCGATATAAGAAAATAAAGACCTCCACTCCCTCCCACTTCTCATGAACTGTATAGCGGACGTCATGAGATCCTGCTTCTGGGACCAGACGGCGGCTCTTCAGGAGTGCTGTCATTGAGATATCGAACTATAATTACTTCATCATCATCTGAATGGTCTACAATGTGTGCTTGCAAGCCAGGCACACATAGACCATACCGATGAAGTAATTATACTTAGATATCTAGATGTCAGCGCTCCTGAAGAGCCGCCTACAGTCGGGCAACCGGATTCTGCCTCTGACAGCTTTACAGCTCGTTAGGCAGAAAGGGGAGGGAGCGGAGGACTTTATTTTATAAAATCTCTCAAACCATAACGGTTTGAGAGATGGGAATGAGGACAGTAAGTATGTTTTTATTATAATTATCATTTGGCTTACAGTTTTTTGGGGGGTTTACTATCCCTTTAAATATGTGTGCTTACTGTAAAAATTGACATCGATCTATAGAGGCTGACTTCCACAGGGTGTAGTGTGCGGTACAACAATCTGTAACACTGACCGCAGTTTGCATTGCTATCCCTCGCCTTGACTTTGGTATTGCCCACCCGCCTCCCCTTCAGAACCCTATCCTCCATTCTGATACCGCCCCCAGAGAGAAGGGATTAGGGTGGGGGGAGCGCTGCCAATCATGCTGTACATTGTCAAGATGGCAGCGCTTTCCCTAACAGATGCCATGATCAACCGGACAGTGAATGGGAGACAAAAAACATTTCCTGAAGGGAAAACAGTCCGTTTTGGACTGCAACAACATTTTACAAGTATTGGGGTAGGTTTCAACTCAGGTGATAGTTCCCTTTAACAGTGAGCGTGGTTTAATCTACAGTCACATTGTAAGGTATTTTCAGAAAAAAATCATTCTTTGGATTTGAGGACTGAACTTGGACAGCTCTGACTTACTGTAACGTGATCATTTCCCTTTAAACCTCTATAGTGTTGATCTAATGTTTTTGCTGTACATTCCTCCAGGGGGTCCAGAGCTCCCAGCAGTCCCTGCTGTGCCAGTTCTCTCTGGGCTGTGGGGTGAGCTGCAGTCTGGATTACGTGCACTCAGTGTTACAGTGTATCTCTATCTCTGCATTCACATACAGAATACCACATCACTTAGTGTTACACTATATCACTGTCTTATATCACTGCACTCAGTGTTACACTGTATCTCTGTCTTTTACCACAGCGCTCAGTGTTACACTGTATCTCTATCTATGCATTCACATACAGAATACCACATCACTTAGTGTTACACTGTATCACTTTCTTATATCACAGCACTCAGTGCTACACTGTATCTCTGTCTATGCATTCACATACAGAATACCACGACACTTGGTGTTACACTGTATCACTGTCTTATACCACTGCATGCAGTGTGCTACACTGTATCTCTATCTATGCTTTCACATACAGAATACCACGGCACACGGTGTTACATTGTATCTCTATCTATGCATTCACATTCAGATTACCATGTCACTCAGTGTTACACTGTATCACTGTCTTATACCATGGCACTGAGTGTTACACTGTATCTCTATCTATGCATTCACATACAGAATACCACATCACTTAGTGTTACACTGTATCACTGTCTTATATCACAGCACTCAGTGCTACACTGTATCTCTGTCTATGCATTCACATACAGAATACCACAACACTTGGTGTTATACTGTATCACTGTCTTAAACCACTGCATGCAGTGTGCTACACTGTATCTCTATCTATGCATTCACATACAGAATACCACGGCACACGGTGTTACATTGTATCTCTATCTATGCATTCACATTCAGATTACCATGTCACTCAGTGTTACACTGTATCACTGTCTTATACCATGGCACTCAGTGTTACACTATATCTCTATCTATGCATTCACATACTGAAAACCACAGCACTCGGTGTTACACTGTATCGCTGTCTCTGCATTCACGTACAGAATACCACATCACTTAGTGTTACACTGTATCACTGTCTTATATCACTGCACTCAGTGTTACACTGTATCTGTGACTCTGCAGCCACATACAGAACACCGCACCACTCAGTGTTACATTGTATCACTGTCTCTGTATTCACATACAGAATACCACGGCACTCAGTGTTACAATGTATAGTTGTCTATGCAGCCACATACAGAATACCACAACACTCAATATTACATTATATCACTATCATTGCATTGACATACAGAGTGGAGTGGTATTCTGTATGTGAAAGCTGAGATAGTGACACAATGTAGCACTGGGTGCTCGGTATGCTTTCTTTTTTACATTGCATGGTTTTTTCTATCCCTGCGTTCACATTCCATGACTGAAAAGTCTCTGAAAACAGAGATTTAGGGAGCTCAATGTTAAGGATATAAAACTGTAATAAAAAAAAAAAATGAAGGTGGAAAAAATAAAAATAAAAAGTGTCGTCTGTTATACATTTGCAGTTTATGCAGAGTAAAATAGAGCTGATTAGCCCTCAAGACTTCCAGATGTTCTCAAGAGAACTGGAAGAATTCTGGAGCAAACCAATTGCAATATAGGGGAGAACTAAAAATTCCCATTGATTTAAAATGAACGTTTGAGTGCTAGAGAGGACTTTATATAATAGTATTTTTTCTTACAATTTAATAAATCTAAATATGTGTTTAAAAAAAAAAAAAGCCAAATAAAGCACTTGAGATAATTGTCCTGTTCTTGTGCCCTCTTGTTAGGATTATGATGAGAAGTTCTTAAACTCCAGAAGATCTCCAGTCTCTGCGGCCAACAGACGGACTAGAGGGGAGAGAAGCATCGACAGAAAGAACAGTCTACAGGAATGAGCTTGTCCTTCGTGAGCCTGTCCTTCTTCATCAGCCTGTCCTACACCAGCCTGTCCTACACCAGCCTGTCCTACATCAGCCTGTTCTATCCTTCAGGAGCCTGTCCTACATGAGCCTGTCCTTCTGTCGAGCCTGTCCTACGTGAGCTTATCCTTCTGTCGAGCATGTCCTACATGAGACTGTCTTGCTGTCTAGCCTGTCCTTCGTGAGCCTGTCCTTCGTGAGCCTGTCCTATACTCCTGCCTGGAACTGATTTACTGATGGGGGTTTGTTACAGAATTTTTCAACCAAGAACAACATTCAGGGTTTTTTTTTTTACCCCACATGACCAGTATAATCTACACAGCAACATTTTCTGGAGTGTGTTATAGGGAAGTGACTGTTTGCTAATAATTATCCTCCACATACCTTACTGTGGTCAGAAAATTGTAATGCCCCCCCTGAGTTCTTTCCTTGCTTATTGATTCAGGAGATAACCTGATCAATCAGTCCTGGATGTCATAAACATGGCAGTTACTAGCAGGACCACTGGACATAAACTCCGCTTGTTGCCCATGTTAATCTTTGCCTATTAAGAACCAGAAGGGTTTGGAAAATGCTTTGTGAACCTCTTTGGTTCTTAAAGGGTTAAATGGGCTCATGTGCCCTTTCTGATTCACTTTGTCAATACCAGCCAGCAACTGTCATGTCCGCCTCCATGGACACAATACCCAGGACTGATTCGTTCAAAGGAAAAGCTCCTCAAAGTCAAAATTCATAGGGGCAGGTAGGATTCTCTGGCCATAGTAATGCAATTGAAGGTTATTATGAGAAGTTGATAATTCCTGTATAAATTAGCGAGAGCGGTCATCCACTATCAGCAATTCACTGTTTTACTCTACTGTACAGGAGAGGTTCATCTGCCAGACAGGCCAGTTGTCTTCTTCTACTGGACAGGCCAATTGTCTTCTACTACTTGACAGGCCAGTGGTCTTCTTCTACTGGACAGGCCAGTGGTCTTCTTCGTCTGGACATTCAAGTGATCTTCTTCGCCTGGACAGGCCAGTGGTCTTCTTCATCTGGACAGGCCAGTGGTCTTCTTCATCTGGACAGGCCAGTGGTCTTCTTCTACTGGACAGGCCAGTTGTTTTCTCCTACTTGACAGGCCAGTGGTCTTCTTCGTCTAGGCAGGCTAGTGGTCTTCTTCGTTTGGAGAGGCCAGTGGTTTTCTCCTACTTGAGAGGCCAGTGGTCTTCTCCTACTTGAGAGGCCAGTGGTGTTCTTCTACTGGGCAGGCCAGTGGTCTTCTTTGTCTGGACAGGCTAGTGGTCTTCTTCTACTGGATAGGCCAGTGGTCCTCTTCTTCTGGACAGGCCAGTGGGCTTCATCTATTGGAAGAGCCAGCTGTCGTCTTCTTCTGGACAGCCCAGTGGTCTTCTTCTTTTGGACAGTCTAGTAGTCTCCTTCTAATGGACAGGCCATTGTGCTACTGGACAAGCCGGTTCACTACTGCTACTGGACAGGCCAGGGATCATCTTCTACTGGACAAGCCGGTTCACTACTGCTACTGGACAGGCCAGGGATCATCTTCTACTGGACAGGTTCACTGTTTTCCATTTCTGAAGAGTCCGTCTGTCATACTTTTATGAACAGTCTTCTTGTCTATATCTACTGAACAGCTTGGCTGTTTTTCCACACTCATCTGGAGGATTGGCTTAAATTACTGTCTTTTTTCTTCTGGTGGACAGCCAGTTTTCTTCTACTGGACAAGCTGTTATCTTACTCTGCTGGACAATCCGGCTGTCTTCTCTACTGAAGAGGCTGGCTCTCTTCTTCTGCTTGACAAGTTCTCTTACTTTTTTTAAGTGCAGACCACCTGTCTTGTTTGCTCTATGTAACACAAGACAATGAGAAGTTCACAGACATGTCCCGTCCAGAAGAAATGGATTATTTCTACAAATTTCAATGTAGAATCTCAGTCTATAGATATCGTTCACATTGTTTGACTTACAGAACACTAGCACCTCTTACTAGCACCCCTCTGCCTACTACAGGACCGCTGATCCTAAAGGCCAATGTGAATTTCCTCCTTGCCCATCTTGAATCAGTTTGGGCTATCTGTCCACTGATGTGGGCATGCCTCTGGCTGGCAGTTCTCCTGGACCAAGGGGGAAGGGAAAAATTCATAGTGGCCATTGGGATTTTCTGTCCATACTAAGGTAAGTGATGGGTTATTATTAGGATATGCTGGTGTTCCTTTAACAAAAACACTATTTACATGAAATCATTGCACGTTTTGGTTGGGCCAAGTAGGAAAAATGGGAATAATGGACACGATTTCAGTATTTTGTGGCTAGGCAATTTTTTTACAGAAACATATCAAAGGGATCATGTCACAGTACACTTTCTGCGTGTATTATCAAACAACGATTTTAGTACAGTTGTCACTTTATCAGTTATGATTTTTATTTTCACTTTAATTATTGTTTTATAGCTATAGACTGTCTGAATACTGATAGTTTCTAAGATCATGCAAGACTAGAGGGAGTATTGGGGGGTTAATATGGTTGGTAATAACCCAAAAACACAGCTTTGTTATATATTTACATTTTATGGAATTTTTGAAGTCTTAACAACAACACCCACATGGGGGAAGGCGCAATGTGTGTGTAGTGGTGGTGGTGGTGGGGGTGTCAGGGAGGAAATGGAATGGGACGCACAGGAGAAGACTTCTATTTAAATATTCCAATTACAGGACGTGATACAAAAACCGTAAAATCCAGTAGAAGAATGACACTGAGTGAGGAACACATATGGCAGATACTCTTTACATAAAATGAAAGGCTAGTAGAAAAGAAAGGTAGCATCCTAACCTATAACTGGCACAAGGGAAGCAATGATTAAACTCACAGATAATTAAATAATCAATGACTCAAAATTCCAGATGGCTCAATATTTTGCTTCTCTGTTGTGTAACCTACCAGTCATATGGTTGATCGAGAACTTCATTATGGGCAGAAAATTTCATGAATTTCCTTTTGGGAAGAAGATTTGGGGTGTTTCCACCTCCTAGCAATGTCTAGTGTTAGTGCCATCATCAGGATATGAAGATTAAGGATAGAGGTGGACCATACAAGGTCTTAAAGACCAAACTTCAGGAGGGCGACCTCCAGAAGAACAAGGCTAACGATGGCTGAAACAATGTTTCTTGTGAAACCAAATTTAGCTAGGACATTGTACTGGACGGGTCATCCATAAGATTATATAAGGTTTTATAGTATGAATTGAACACCTCTGCAAACCCTATTGGGTAGTAAACGGGATTATCCTTGGACTGTTTCACATAATAAATTCTGTCCATCAGAGCCACGAGTTTATTTGAAAGGGGACTTGTTGCCTTTCATATAATATTTCTGTTTAAGCCAGAAAGAGTAAACCGAGCTTTCTCCAAAGTATTCTGTTAACCTGAGGGGTAGGGAATTATTGATTATCCCTTTAAGTTAAAGTTTAAAAGGGAATGACATTTGTCATGCTTGAGTCTAGAAGGAATTTGGGTTAAAGGGATAGTAATGTTTCACAATAAAAGCAGCTCTAATTAATCATCATAGTATTTGGATTTTGGAGAGTGTTATTTCAGTTCTGTCAGAGTTGTAGTACAAGAGTAATTCAATGTCAAAATATCCCCCTCCCGCCCCTTTTACTGATGTAACACTGCTCAGCCAGATCAGAAGGGAGGTGCCCAGGTAGACTGCAGAGAGGGACAATCTTCAATTAAGATAAGGGAAAAACCTGAAAAACTTGTCAAGGGGGGCAGGGCTTTCATTGTTCTCATAGGAAGAAGATTGTCCCCTTCTGTTATCTGTCTGGTCTATGGACTGGATTCCACATCTGAGAAGAGATGACTTACACTAGGTAAAAGGGGCAGGAGGGGAAACTTTGCTTGTGAATATCTCTCAAACCATAAAGGTCTGAGAGATAAGACTTATATCGTTCTTCATGTTTTTTTAATGCCTACAAAATAAAATAAAGTTAAAATGAAGTATTATTATCCCTTTAAAGGGCATCTGATTAAAGCTTTGTGTGTACACCGTTAAGTAGAAACGGAGATGCCACCCATGGAGGTTGGCATGTGATACAGAGTATGTTAAGAGATTGGACCCTTGTTTAATTAAAAACAACATTTTCCATAGCCCCCCCCCCCTGCCCTGTTTGGCCAAGGAGTCTGCCACATAAATTCCAACTGGGACATGGCTGAGAATAGGAAATAAAGGGTCTAAGGTTGGGAGAAAGACAATAATTCCTCCATAACTAGGATCAACACCAGTTTGAAATCCCCACAAATGATAAGAAAGCAGTGTTTCAAAGTGCTTATTTTGAGCAATATTTTTAAGGAACTGATAATGGCAAACGTTATGTCAATATAGGTTAATACTGGTGTAAAGTGGCTCTTGATAGAAGCTATAAGAAACAGGAATCTACTCTGAGTCTCTGCTCTGATAATTACATTTAGTCTACATAAGATGAGAACTTTGTTCCTCTTGCGGTGCTTGTGAGAGGAGAAGAAAACAAAAGGGTATCTCGGAGGGCATATCTGAGGTATCTACAGAAGAGAATGGGTCTCCTTGAGGCAAAGAACATCAGATCCAGTTTTAGAAAACGATGAAAAGGCTGTTTTACTTTTTATTGGGCCATTCAAATGTTTGGCGTTTTGAGACCATATGAGGAGTTACACATCCTGTATAATAATTCGCCAGGATGTTTGTCAGAAGTCGTCATGCGCAGTAGAGACTGTGAGCGTTTGGGCAGTCTCTACTGCGCATGACGCGGCCGCTTAACCCTTTGAGTGCCAGAGGGGTACGCAACGCATTGCAAAGCAATGCGTTGCATACCCCTCTGGTACTCAAAGGGTTAACATTGCCTGGACCAATGGTGAAAAATAAGAAACAGAAATAAAAACCTCTTATTAAATCACTTAAAGTGATAGTAATGTTTCATAATAAAAGCAGCTCTAATTAATCATCATTGTATTTGGACTTTGGAGAGTGTTATTTCAATTCTGTCAGAGTTGTAGTACAAGAGTAATTCAATGATAAAGTATCCCCTCCTGCCCCTTTTACTGATGTAACACTGCTCAGCCAGATTAGAAGGGAGGTGCCCAGGTAGACTGCAGAGAGGGACAATCGTCAATTAAGATAAGGGAAAAACCTGAAAAACTTGTCAAGGGGGGCAGGGATTTCATTGTTCTCATAGGAAGAAGATTGTCCCCTTCTGTTATCTGTCTGGTCTATGGACTGGATTCCACATCTGAGAAGAGATGGCTTACACTAGGTAAAAGGGGCGGGAGGGGGAAACTTTGCTTGTGAATATCTCTCAAACCATAAAGGTTTGAGAGATAAGACTTATATCGTTCTTCATGTTTTTTAATGCCTACAAAATAAAATAAAGTTAAAATGAAGTATTACTATCCCTTTAAGAGAAAGCCACTACTGTGCTAGGAAAAAAGCCTCAAACCCCGAACACCACTGAACTGCCCATGGCCCTGTTGGATCAGCCAGCATATGGTACAGTTGGTTTACTCCGGAATATCTCCAGTTTTTAGAAAAAAAGGCCTTTAGGGGAGATTTATAAAAAGTGTTCTTGTTCATTTTTGTGAATGGATCCTTAAAATGTCCTTATTCCTTATTCTGAGTGTCGGTATTTATAACGTATTCTAGTTACATTCATGAATGTGGTGACCGTAAAGAATAAGAACAGGTCAGACACGACCTTAAATATTTGGTGAAAATTCTGTCTGTAAATTGTCACAAATACCAAAATTTCTTTATAAATTCTCTGTGCCACTTTTTGCATACTTCCTTACTCCATTTTATAAAAGTACGTACTACACGCCGTTTTGTCCTCCTAAACTGTCCTTGACCCGTTATGGACTCATGATGTGCCAGGACCGTCATGTAAACTTGCCTTAAGGACAAGTGATGGTCCTGGCACATCAAGGGTTAAATGAGAGCCTCAGGGTGTGCTGTTATAGTGTTACAGAGAGTGAAACTGAGAGCTCCAGGACCGGAGCACTCCGTTTAATTTATTCCCTATTCTACCGGTACATGTGATCGCTCCTACAGCAGTTACGTGTATCGGCTTTCTCACTGACAAGAGCTATGTGTTTTACACATTACCTTTGTGACTGCTCTCTGCCTCTCTTTTCCTTACTGTTATAGTAAGGGAGAGAGGAGCAGAAAATAAATTAAAAATAAAGTAAAATGAGGCAAAGATGGGGGCATTCACCCCTTCACTGCCATTGCTGGAGGCAAGAAGTGGCATAACTATAGGTTTTGCACCTGTGGCCAGGCCCGTCACTCCAGGGGCCCGGCCTCC
This sequence comes from Rhinophrynus dorsalis, assembly GCA_037306005.1. NCBI lineage: Eukaryota > Metazoa > Chordata > Amphibia > Anura > Rhinophrynidae > Rhinophrynus > Rhinophrynus dorsalis. The sequence continues at coordinate 398,883,313 of CM074724.1, read as the reverse complement.
CCCTGCAACCCCCTCGCCTGACGCCCTCAATTAAGTAATGCAGAGCACTGTGGCTCTGCATTACGGGCGTGCCGGTCTGCCAGAGGGAGATCAGTATTCCCTACAGCGGACCGGCACTCTCATAATGCAGAGCGCTGGGAGATGACATCATCTCATTACTGCATTACTGAAGAGGACCGCGTGGGAGAAGAGGTCTGTGCAGAAAAAGGCACAAACCTGTCCTCTGCCACTGGACCACCAGGGAGGTAGGAGATTTAGGGGCATTGTGGAAGGGGCATTGTGGAGATGGGGGCATTGTGGAAGGGGCAATGTGGAGATTGGGGCAATGTGGAAGGGGCAATGGGGAGATTGAGGGGTAATGTGGAAGAGGCTATGTGGAGATTGAGGGGTAATGTGGAAGGGGCAATGTGGAGATCGAGGTGCATTGTGGAAGAGGCGATGTGGAGATGGGGGCAATGTGGAAGGGGCAATGGGGAGATTGAGGGGTAATGTGGAAGAGGCTATGTGGAGATTGAGGGGTAATGTGAAAGGGGCAATGTGGAGATTGAGGGGTAATGTGGAAGGGGCAATGTGGAGATTGAGGGGTAATGTGGAAGGGGCAATGTGGAGATTGAGGGGTAATGTGGAAGGGGCAATGTGGAGATTGAGGGGTAATGTGGAAGAGGCTATGTGGAGATTGAGGGGTAATGTGGAAGGGGCAATGTGGAGATTGAGGGGTAATGTGGAAGGGGCAATGGGGAGATTGAGGGGTAATGTGGAAGAGGCTATGTGGAGATTGAGGGGTAATGTGGAAGGGGCAATGTGGAGATTGAGGGGTAATGTGGAAGGGGCAATGTGGAGATTGAGGGGTAATGTGGAAGGGGCAATGTGGAGATTGAGGGGTAATGTGGAAGGGGCAATGTGGAGATTGAGGGGCATTGTGGAAGGGGCAATGTGGAGACTGAGGAGCAATGTGGAAGAGGCGATGTGGAGATTGAGGGGCAATGTGGAGATTGAGGGGCATTGTGGAAGGGGCAATGTGGAGATTGAGGGGTAATGTGGAAGAGGCGATGTGGAGATTGAGGGGCAACGTGGAAATGGGGGCATTGTGGAAGGGGCGATGTGGAGATTGAGGGGCATTGTGGAAGGGGCAATGTGGAGATTGAGGGGCATTGTGGAAGGGGCAATGTGGAGATGGGGGCATTGTGGAGATTGGGGCATTGTGGAAGGGGCAATGTGGAGATTGAGGTGCATTGTGGAAGGGGCGATGTGGAGATTGAGGGGCATTGTGGAAGGGGCGATGTGGAGATTGAGGGGCATTGTGGAAGGGGCAATGTGGAGATTGAGGGGCATTGTGGAAGGGGCAATGTGGAGATTGAGGGGCAATGTGGAAGGGGCGATGTGGAGATTGAGGGGCAATGTGGAAGGGGCGATGTGGAGATTGAGGGGCAATGTGGAGATTGAGGGGTAATGTGGAGGTGGCCAATGTGGTCGGGGGCCCATGGTAATTCTTACACCAGGGCCCAGTGGCTTCTAGTTACGCCTCTGGAGGCAAGATTAAGTGTAGGTCCCTTTATGACCTACTGAACACAATCTGTTTATTTTTAAAAATAAATTTGAGCAAAATGAATGTATTTTATTTGCACCATTTAATGTATATACACATACGCTGGAGTTTAAATAAAGATTAATGTCATTTTTATTTTTGTGGAGAAATGTAATAGATTTATACACAACACACAGTTTAATCTACCAAAAAATAACAAACTAGGAGGGAAAGAGGGACATCGGGATTTTCACCCCAGAGGGACAGTGCCCCATTAAAACTAAACATTTTGTAGCTATGAATGACTGGTCATCCCTTTCATGCAGTCTCCATAAAAAAAAACCCATTGGGGACAAATTCTCAAATTATGGGGCACCAGGAAGTTTCATTAAAAGTCAGAACAGTATTATTAAAGTGGAACTGTCACCCAAAGAGAAGTCTAGTTTATTTTGCAATGCCTTCTAATCTGCCTAGGTGCCTGTGATTAAGTGAACTAGTGTCTGTCTTCTTCCTGTTTTCTCCATGTGATCTTTTCCCTGGTTATGTTTTAGAAATACTTTAATAAATTAGTGATTTTTTTTTTATTCCTCTATGGCCGTGGTCTTATGCCTCTGGTGCATTTCGTGTCTCCAAGTCTGTTGAAATCATCTGTGTGATTGACGGCCTGAGCCTGATACATCTCTGATACATGTCTGATACTGGCCTGTGTCTAATACATCTCTGATACATGTCTGATACTGGCCTGTGTCTAATACATCTGTGATACATGTCTGATACTGGCCTGTGTCTAATACATCTCTGATACATGTCTGATACTGGCCTGAGTTTGGTACGTCTGATACATGTCTGATACTGGCCTGAGTCTGATACATCTCTGATACGTCTGATACTGGCCTGTGTCTGATATATCTCTGAATACATGTCTATACTGGCCTGTGTCTGATATTACATGTCTGATACTGGCCTGTGTCTGATATATCTCTGATACATGTCTGATACTGGCCTGTGTCTGATACATCTCTGATACATGTCTGATACTGGCCTGAGTCTGATACATCTCTGATACATGTCTGATACTGGCCTGTGTCTGATACATCTCTGATACATGTCTGATACTGGCCTGAGTCTGATACATCTCTGATACATGTCTGATACTGGTCTGTGTCTGATACATGTCTGATACATGTCTGATACTGGCCTGAGTCTGATACATCTCTGATACATGTCTGATACTGGCCTGAGTCTGATAAGTCTCTGATACATGTCTGATACTGGCCTGTGTCTGATACATCTCTGATACATGTCTGATACTGGTCTGTGTCTGATACATCCCTGATACATATCTGATACTGGTCTGTGTCTGATACATCTCTGATACATGTCTGATACTGGTCTGTGTCTGATACATCTCTGATACATGCAGGGGTGGACTGACCATTCAGGCATTTGGTCATGGACTGAGGGCCCATGACCGAGGGGGGCCCGCCGCCAGCACCAGCATTTATTATTTTAATGTTCCATGACCACCTGCCTGCCATTTAGGTACCCACGCCGATTTAAAAATGTGCTGCACTGTCGCTCTATGAGGCACTGAAGCCTGACATTTTAGCCTGTCAGTCTGCCACTTCCATACTGATGCCACTTTGCTACCCAAGTATCCACCGCTTGCTGCCGGAGTCTAGACTCACTCTGTTACTGTCTGGCTGTCAGCAAATGCTTCTAAGTGCCTCTTCCTCCGCTCTGCGCATGGGTTACGTGACCACTTAGTCAGCGCAACATGCACGTGATGATGGGGGGGGGGCGGCAGGGAGTGGGAGTCAGCAAATCAGCACCGTCAGAGCCAGCCCTCCATAGGGGACATCATATGGGCCTGCCCCCGTCTGTGTGTGCGTGCTAGGGCAAATAGGAGCCTAATATATGCACAATAAATCAGGTATACAAAAACTCATGTGTAAGGTGATGTACAATAGACTGCACACAAACCGGAAGACAGCCACAGCAAAAGGTAAAAAATTATTTCTTGTAAATAGTCATTTCACACTAAAGGTGCTTACTGACTGATCTATGGGTAAGAACCTTTAGTGCAGAACTCGATAGATTGCTTGGATTTTGTCCCGATGTGTCTTTGCACTTCTAATCTTCTGCAGTTTGACTGAACACAGTGTATATTACAGCAGTTAGTGTCTAGCAGTATGATAGTAACTCATTTTATAGATTCTGCCGCTAACTTGCTACAAATCTGTATCATTTCAATTCCTCTTGTCTATGCTTCCCTCCTAAAGGAAACGATGATGAAGGCAAGTAGTCACTTGTAGGCTCGTATTTAGGTCTACCGCTAACTTGCCCTCATTACTTTCATTCAGCCTCCTAATACGTCTGCACTGCTATTATTGCTGGTCACTGTGTAATCAAGTTACGAGATATAGCTTTTTTCTCCTAGTCTCAGTACAATTTTTTCAGCTCCTATGTGAAAATCCTTTCAGCTAAGTACTAGGTGAATCAGTACTTCGGATCAATCGCTAGTTAAAATTTAAGCTGTGCTTGGACTAGTTCACCCTCAGAGATATTCAGTTCCCCCCTTCCCAATTGCCCAACGCGTTTCGCCGTGTTGGATCACACCTTCATCGGGAGATAATGTGTTACCGAGTGCCCCGGCATCCGAGTATTTACAGTATAGCTTCCTGGGTGGGGAAGAGAAAAGTTACGTCATCCGTATTCGTACAGAGGAAAGGAAAATTTGCCGTAACTAACGACAAAAAAAAAAAAAAAAAAATCTTACAAAAGACAAAATTTGTAGGTTAAGAAAAAAGTGGAGGGAATATGAAGTTCTGAATGTGAGAATTTTTATCTTTAGTTAAGACATTTTTGTCATTAGTTAAGACATTTTTTATGACATTTTTTATCTTTACATACGACAATTTCAGTCAGGACAAACGACATATTTCCAATCACAACCGACACTCTCTGAAAATATTAATGATCCCAACGACTTTGAAAAGTCGTTACAAACGACAAAAGCTATTTCACTACTGCTTTGAACATATGGCCCAATGTATTTATATCACCATACTCCTTTATGTTTTATTGTAATAGGATTACAGATAATGGTTACATATACTGCTAGCAATTAAAGGGATAGTAATACTTAATTATTACTAATCCCTATATTAAAGTCCTATTAAAAATACATGGATTGCCCCCAGTGTCATCTCTCAAACCTTCTAAAGTTGCCCTCTCCCTCCCCCGTTCCCCGAAGTCAGCGTTGTAGCCGACTGAAGGAAAATCCGGTCTTAGATCATCAGGTGATCGCGTTAATAAAAAAAAAATATTTCACTAAAACGGTCTTCTACGTGAGCTTGCAAACCAAGAACAAACCGATCACAAACCAAGCACAAACCAATCACACTACAAACCAAGCACAAACCAATCGCAAACCAAGCAGAAACCAATCACAAACCGAGCACAAGCCAATCACAAACCGAGCACAAGCCAATCAAAAACCGAGCACAAACCAATCACAAACCGAGCACAAACCAATCACAAACCAAGCACACGTAGAAGACCATTTCAGTGAAAGATTTCTTTTTTATTAACGTGATCTTGGCTCTTCTGCAGAGCCGCCTGAAAGTCATACGACAGTCTTCCCTGCAGTCAGGTAGAACGAGTTCCATGCAGACCCTTTCCTTTGACATTACCAAGAAATGTCTTTCTTTATATTGAAGCTCACCGCAGGTCCCAAATGCTTATATACAAAAAAATATGTGAAAAGAAAGGAGATAGAAAATAGACTTGTGGTATGCTTAGTTTATAGGAAACCAAAATACATAGTTACCATATATATATTCACCACTGACAAAATAGGGGACCAGTTCAGTGTTATAAATGGCTGTGTGTTGAGTTATTTTGAGAGGGACAGTAAATGTACACTGTTATACAGGCTGTACACTCATTACTTTACATTGTAGCAGAGTGTCATTTCTTCATTGTTGTCACATGGAAGATAAAATAAAAATATTTACATAAATGTGAGGGGTGTACTCACTTAAGTGAGATACCGTACATGATTCCATTTGTTCTACAGTTGATAGAGCTGTGGATGTGGACAATTTTTTCATTATTATAATCATGAAATTTTGATGTTTTCATTAAGAACAAACATGCTCAGAATCTCCCTGGCGGTGGAACTCACTGCCGCTCTCCATCAAACTCTCCCCTATCTCTGGAGCATTTAATTAAATAGTGACCACTTGGCGGTGCTGTTCTATTAGACCCTATGGAGGATTTTCTGCTGATGAGAGTAAGGCTCTGCACGCACTAAAATAAAGGGGCATTATCTTAAGCTATTATGACTTTTGAATGAAGATCTTCCTTGCAGTGGGGTTGTTCTTATTCTAGGAGCATTTCTGGTGCAAGCAGCAACACATGGAACAAACAGGAAGGAGACCGTGACCTCTTATCATATTGTTACTATAACTGTGCAGTGACCCAGATTATGGTAAATATTGTGACACCTTTCATATTTATTTTGTATTCTGTTTCTGTAAGGCACCACACAGTGGCGTAACTATAGGGGTCGCAGGGGTCGCACCTGCGACCGGGGCCCGTCCACTCCAGGGGCCCGGCCTCCCCCTGCGACCCCTCTGCCTGGCGCCCACAATCTCCCTCCGGTGGTCTAGTAATGCAGAGCACTGGGAGATGACATCATCTAGTAATGCAGAACGCTGGGAGATGACATCATCTAGTAATGCAGAGTGCTGGGAGATGACATCATCTAGTAATGCAGAGCGCTGGGAGATGACATCATCTAGTAATGCAGAGTGCTGGGAGATGACATCATCTAGTAATGCAGAGCGCTGGGAGATGACATCCTCTAGTAATGCAGAGTGCTGGGAGATGAGATCATCTAGTAATGCAGAGCACTGGGAGATTACATCATCTAGTAATGCAGAGTGCTGGGAGATGACATCATCTAGTAATGCAGAGCGCTGGGAGATGACATCATCTAGTAATGCAGAGCGCTGGGAGATGACATCATCTAGTAATGCAGAGCGCTGGGAGATTACATCATCTAGTAATGCAGAGTGCTGGGAGATGACATCATGTAGTAATGCAGAGTGCTGGGAGATGACATCATCTAGTAATGCAGAGCGTTGGGAGATGACATCATCTAGTAATGCAGAGCGTTGGGAGATTACATCATCTACTAATGCAGAGCGCTGGGAGATTACATCATCTACTAATGCAGAGCGCTGGGAGATTACATCATCTAGTAATGCAGAGCTCTGGGAGATGACATCATCTAGTAATGCAGAGCGCTGGGAGATGACATCATCTAGTAATGTAGAGCGTTGGGAGATTACATCATCTAGTAATGCAGAGCGCTGGGAGATGACATCATCTAGTAATGCAGAGCACTGGGAGATGACGTCATCTAGTAATGCAGAGCGCTGGGAGATGACATCATCTAGTAATGCAGAGCGTTGGGAGATTACATCATCTCCCAGCGCTCTGCATTACTAAGAGGACTGCGCAGGAGCTCCAGGGAGGTAGGAGATGGGGGCATTGTGAAGATTGAGGGGCATTGTGGAGGGGATCAATGTGTCGAGGGGGGCCAATGTGGTGTGGGGGGGTCCGTGGCACTTCTTGTACAAGGGCCTGGAGACTTCTAGTTACGCCTCTGGCACCACATTGATTGTGTGCCACCTGCAAATAAAATGATATATACATTCAAAGGTAAAAAATGTTGGTTAAAGTAAAAGTTATATTTTCGTTCAAAAGCATAAAGGTCCAGAAATACAGCTTAAACCGATAGTAATGTCATAATATAAACATACATGGGTAGGGTTGCCACCCAGCCGGTATTTTACCGGCAGGCCGGTAAAAAATTGGCTTCTGTCCAATGTTAAGTCTATGGAGGGAATGCCATGGCCGGTATTTTCTTGCAGAAAAGGTGGCAATCCTATACATGGGATTGCCCAATGTACTTTTATTTAAAGGGAAAGTAATACTTTGTTTTATCTTTATTTTATTTTGTAGGCATTAAAAAAACATGAAGAACGATATGTCTTATCTCTCAAACCATAATTATTCACAAGCAAAGTTTCCCCTCACTGCCTGAAAAGGTCAAGTCTGCCACCTAGCTGTCAGATGTGGAATCCGGTCAGCAGATCAACCGATGGCTCTTCAGCAGAGCCGAGATTGCAAGATATTAAAATAAAAATTTCTTTGGAAGGGTCTAAAAAGTGTGCTTGCAAACCAGGCACACTTAGTAGACTATTCAAATGAAGTCGTTCTTCTTATATCTCGCAATCTCGGCTCTGCTGTAGAGCCACGGTCGGTCCGCAGACCGGATTCCAAATCTGACAGCTAGATGGCAGACTTGACCATTTTGATCAGTGGGTGGAAACTTTGCTTGTGAATATCTCTTAAACCATAAAGGTTTGACAGATAAGACTTATATAGTTCTTCATGTTTTTTTAATGCCTACAAAATAAAATAAAGATAAAATGAAGTATTACTATCCCTTTAACGCATAGTATCTGTCCTTCTGTCTGTGACTTTGTATTGGTCTTGAAAACAGAGTCAAAAGTTTCCCCCTCCCACCTCTCTCCATCACGACATTCAGAGTTTACTGAAATCTGAGAGCCGGTCCGGACAGATCTCAACGAGGGACAATATTGTGTCACAATAAGGAAAACCCTATTCATCTTCCTCCAGGGGGACAAGGTTATCCTTACACTGAGACACACACAATATTGTCCCCCATTGTGATCCATCTGGTCAAGTGAACGACTTTCAGATCTCAGTGAACTGTGACTGACGTGATGGAACGGGAGGGGGAAACTTGTGACTCGATTTTCAAGTCCAATACAAAGGTACAGAGAGAGAGAAAGATACTGTGCATTATATAAAATTACATTGTACGATTTCATGTATGTTTATATGCATACCCGGGAACTTTTAAAATGAGCTCACCCTGAGATCTTTGAAATATTAACCCTTAACACTCCAGTCACAGTAGATTTGAGGTGTTATGTCAATGTTTGCTTAAACCTAGAGACATACCTCCCAACATTTCAAATTGCCAAAGAGACACACTTGTGTTTTAGGGGGTGTTGCTGGGGGAGTGGCTGGTGGGCAGGGCACGACCGATAATTTTTAGGCTATTTCATGACCTACTGACACCTCCTTGTGTAACCTAATAAGTGACTTATAACAAGACCAAAGTATTTTATTTACACAAACTAATTTATAAACACATACTGATGTTTAAACATCAACATTAAACATTAACCCCTTAAGGACCCTTGACGTACCAGGACCGTCACGGTCCTTGAACTACTCAAGGACCGATGACGGTCATGGTACGTCACGTACTTTTTACTTACAGCGCTCTACCGGGAGCGCTGTAAGTAAAAATAGGGCCTGAAATAGACCGCTCCAAGATCGGAGCGATCTCTATCAGGCCCCAAAATGACACGCCGATACACGTGACAGGTCACGTGTACCGGCGCGTCAAAGTGCCCCTATGCGGTCATTATGGGATGGAAATGTCCCATGACCGCCAGTCCTTAAGGGGTTAATGTGAGTTGTATTGCTGTGGAGCAATGTGATACACTTAGATACACACCACACAGTCTGATCTCCTAGAAAGAGGGACATCAGGTTGGGAAAGAGGGACAGAGGGATTTGAGTTTAAAAGAGGGACACTTGGGAGGTGTGTAGAGATGATCCATTTGGCCCTAATGAACCTTTAACGTGCTACATTTCTGAGATATCACTTCTTATACACTCACAAAACAAGCAAAACTTCTCCCTCTGCCTTTGTGGCAGAAATGTCACTAATATAGACATTTAATAAGCAGTAAATTGGTGTAAATCATATAGTAGGAAACACTGGACTTCGAACTGAGACCCTTAGATTTGGTTCAAAATCCTGAGAGTTCCCAGGTACGTTTATATAAGTTCTTCCAGCTCCACTCCTTAAAGTGATAGTGATACTTTGTTAAAAATAACTTTTATTATGTAGATATTAAAATAACAAATGAATTGCACCCAGTCCTATCTCTCATACCTCTATGGTTTGAGAGATATAAGATTTCAAAGTTCACCCTTCCCTCCCCTTGCGCTGACGTCAGCTTTTTGTCTTAGAGAAGGAGATCCCGGTCCGCAGACCGTCATGCGGCTCTTCAGCAGAGCCGTATCGCACTAGTTAGATAGAATAACTTCTTTTGAACGGTCTACAAAGTGTGCTTGCAAACCAGGCACACGTTGTAGACCGTTCAAATGAAGTATTTCTATCTAACTAGCGTGATTATATATATATGAATATATGATACTGCGAGTATTAAAGTGGGACAATTTTACTCTATTTTTTTTTCTTTTTTTTTTGTAAGATCTTAACTTGTGTTTCGTAGCTTTTATGTGTTTGAGTGAAGACTGTGACTTTGATGACAGTTTATTATTATCTAATATCCATATTTTTTCCAAATTATTTTTATTATTAATGATCATATCTGGGAACTCTCAGGATTTGACCTTAAAGTGGAACATTCACATGGAAAAGAATTGGAGCGCTGGTTATAACTCCTAATGCAATATCAGCGCTGGGTTTTGTTTTAGATTTACTTAACTATGAGCTGAGATATTGATGTTTAAGAAGTGCCACCTCCGCATACTGCGGCACCGTGTATGTGCGGCACGGAGCAGCAGGACTTCCCACTTCGTTCCCAGAAGCCCCAGCGAGCGTGTTCTCACTTCACCTCGGAGCGGTATTGTTGTGGGCTAACGTTACATCTAGCTCAGTTTGAGATGCTACGGAGGTTATGTCAATATCTCGGCTCCTAGTTAAGTAAATCTAAAACAAAACCCAGTGCTGATATTGCATTAGGAGTTATAACCAGCGTGAATGTTCCCCTTTAAGACTCATGGTTTTGACCCAAATCTCAGAGCCTCAAGATGAAGGGACAAAATGTCAGGGTGAGAAAGTCTTACCCGCTACATGATCTGAACCAGCTGACTGTTCTTTAATCTCTAAACTGGTGCCATTTCCACCAGAGAGGCAGAGGGAGATGTCCTACATGTCTACTGTGTCTTCAGACCTCTAAGTTGCAGTTCACTGAGGGTTCCTTGAGCACTGATTGGCCAATCGCTTGGTTAGAGCAACCAGGGATATTTTGACTTGGACGTAAGTTCTTGGGAGATTTGGGGTTAATATTTAAAAGATTTCAGGGTCAGCTAAGTTTAAAAGTTACCAGTATTGTTGTTGATTATGTATATTTCTGGGACTTTATATGTGGTAAACTTCTTGTTAGTTTTGACATTCCTTTCATTTTTGGTTTAGATTGTATGATCTTATGTTTATTTAGTATTGCGTTTCCTATTTTATCAGTTTGTTTGTTTTTGCAAAAGCCTTTGATACAGTGCCTCACAACAGGTTACTGCATAGATTAAAAGGCTTCGGATTGGGCGGTGTTATCTGTACATGGATTGAGAACTGGTTACATGATAGATGGCAGATTGTTGTTGTAAATGGGACCTTTTCAAATTGGTCTAAGGTTATAAGTGGGGTGCCACAGGGTTCAGTCCTGGGCCCAATGTTTTTTAATTTGTTTATTAATGATCTAGAAGTGGGAATTGAAAGTAGCATCTCAGTCTTTGCTGATGACACTAAGCTATGTAAGGAAATACATACAGAGCTCGATGTTTTTTCACTACAGAAGGATTTATATAAGCTAAGTGAATGGGCAGAAAAGTGGCAGATGTCATTTAATGTAGATAAATGTAAGGTTATGCATTTGGGCTGTAGAAACAAACTTGCTACATATATTCTAAATGGGAAACAACTTGGGGAATCCTCATTAGAGAAATATTTAGGAGTACTGATAGACAATAGACTTCACAGCAGTGTGCAGAGTCACTCAGCTGCTGCAAGAGCAAATAGGATACTATCCCGCATAAAAAGAGGTGTAGAAGCAAGGGATGCTAATATTATCCTACCTCTACAAATCCTTGGTAAGAGCTCATCTAGAACACGGAGTACAGTTTTGGGCACCAGTTCTTAAAAAAAGACATTTCTGAGCTGGAAAAAGTGCAGAGATGTACAACAAAACTGATACAGGGATCGGAGGATCTGAGTTACAAAGAGAGAGTAACCAAACTGGGTTTGTTTACATTAGAGAAGAGATGTCTAAGGGGTAATAGGATAACTTTTACACGTATATTCAAGGTCAATACAAAGAACTTTCTGAGGAACGATCTACTCAAAGTGCTGAACAAAACAGAGGTCATCCATTAAGACTAGAGGAAAGGAGCTTTCAACTAAAACAAAGGCAGTGCTTTTTCATAATAAGGGCAGTAAAGATATGGGATTCTTTTTCCTTGTGATGATCTTTTTTCAGATAATGTAATTGCTTTCAAAAAAGTAATAAGTACCGTGCTAGCCCAGATCATTATTGAGAATATTGAAGACTGGTTTCAAAGTAGATAAGATGTTGATCCAAGGAAATATCCAACTAACTTATGGAGACAGGAATTCATTTTTTTTACACACATGGGGCTTAATTAGAAATGGTGATTTTTTTCTGCCTTCCTCTGGATAAAAAAGGGTGATTTGACATGGGATGAGCTTGATGGACACACATCTTTTTTCCAACTTCATCAACTATGTTACCAATGGGAAAAACTGCATTTTTATTAAGATGTTCGGTACTTGGAAACTACACAACCAATTTTTATGAGACTTGCAACGTTTGAAGGGACCGTCAATCAGACCTGGAACCCATCATTATGGCCGAAACAAACATGTCTAATAACAGTACATTTGATCAAGTTTATCTATAGAAAAGCCCTATTAGGCTTCTCTAACATATTCCTTTTCCATTAAGCACAAAGAGAAGGGCAAAATATTCTAAATATTTCACTTTGTAGGAATTTCCCACATGGATATGTGTGATTTTCTCTTAGATTACTTTACACGTCTCTACCCTGTATACACGACTGTGTTAATATAAACTTGAACTTCCATTTAGGATTCTGGTATCATTGTGTGATTGTTGTAAACATAATAAACTCATTGTTCTCAGAAAGACGTATTCATGGGTTGTCATTCGGGGAAGCTTTGATTTCCATATAAATAGGAAGGGGATATCAAGCCTTCCTGGCTCAGAGCATGATGTAGGGAAATATTAGGCAACCAGACATCTAGATATTGCTGCACTAAAATGTCCATCATTTTCTTCCTGAAAATCACCAGCTGAGGATGATGGGAGTTGTATTCCAATAACACTAGCAGTAGCCCTTGTTGTCTACTTCAAAAGTATTTTTTTTCCTTTATTGACCATGCTCAGTAAACATTGAAGTGGATCTTTATGAGCTACTTTTAAATTGCCAATACTTTTTTATTCTGTTCAGATAGTATAAAGGTTTTAGAGATTTTTGGTTTAGTATTTAAAGGGATAGTAATACTTCGTTTTATCTTTATTTTATTTTGTAGGCATTAAAAAAACATAAAGAACGATATAAGTCTTATCTCTCAAACCTTTATGGTTTCAGAGATATTCACAAGCAAAGTTTCCCCTCCCGCCCCTTTTACCTAGTGTAAGCCATCTCTTCTCATATGTGGAATCCAGTCCATAGACCAGACAGATAACAGAAGGGGACAATCTTCTTCCTATGAGAACAATGAAATCCCTGCCCCCCTTGACAAGTTTTTCAGGTTTTTCCCTTATCTTAATTGAAGATATCCCTCTCTGCAGTCTACCTGGGCACCTCCCTTCTGATCTGGCTGAGCAGTGTGACATCAGTAAAAGGGGTGGGAGGGGGATACTTTATCATTGAATTACTCTTCTACTACAACTCTGACAGAATTGAAATAATACTCTCCAAAGTCCAAATACTATGATGATTAATTAGAGCTGCTTTTATTATGAAACATTACTATCCCTTTAAGGACTCTGTATCAAGAACTGTGTGGGATAACTGGATCCCAAGGCCAGGGCATGAGACATAGAAGCAAGAAGTCTCTGTTATGAGGCTGGAGAGAAGCTTCAGAAAGTAGACAGCCACAGGTGTTTCCTTGATGCGGCACAAAACAGAATAAAGGTATCTGTTGCAAAACTGAATATCTGACCTCAAATAGAGCTGGGGACAGATTAGTCTAGGAATATCAGTAGGCATGGAAGGGCAGAAACCACCTAGAATTGACAAAGCAAAACTGTAAGCCAGAAAAGCAGTTGGGGACAAGCAGACGGGGGTAGGCAATGTTCAGTGGTATACAGAAAACAAACAGACGGTTAAGGCGGCTGTGTTTAAGTAAAGTTGTGGAATAAGCCAAGGGTCAAAGCACTTTAGGCACTTTCTTACTTTTTGTATCTAAGCAGGGACTGTACTGGCAAGCATGGTCAGATTGTCCTATCGGGAATCTGGCTAGATCATGAGCCGGTGGGCGAGATCAGAGGATCTCACCTCACCATCCCACAATATTTTGAAAGAGAGATTGTTGTTGCCACCGGCACAGACACTCTCTGTGACAGCCTTCGATGTCGCACAGAGACCACAAGGGGGCGTCGATAGGGACGTCGGTGCAGCTAGTGGGCTTCTTTAAAAAAAAATGCCCGGACTGGTATTCCACTACAATCTGCCCCTGCCGGCGAGGCACGAACCGACCTGGGAGGTATTTAGTGATTGTGTGTCTCTGGTTAACACGACCTCTAGGCTTTCCTTTGATTAACTTATAAGGTGAATGTACCGGTGAGGTAGTTACCTAATCCGAGAGGTACCTAATCAACGCTATCTGTAGTTACTGACTCACAGCGTCCTTTCAGACTCTACATATATGCGATTACGGGTTAGTACTGATAACCTAACTCTCTTGCTCCAGTGACTGAACAACCCCTTTAAAGGGATAGTAATGTTTCATAATAAAAGCAGCTCTAATTAATCATCATAGTATTTGGAGTTTGGAGAGTGTTATTTCAATTCTGTCAGAGTTGTAGTTCAAGAGTAATTCAATGACAAAATATCCCCCTCCCGCCCTTTTTACTTTTTTATGCGACATTAGTGTCCCTTTAAATATCTACTGTGTTTAAGTTCTGTGCAGGATCTAGCATTACACGTTCCATTGTTACATGTAACAAGATGAAGCTGCTACATTTGTAATTGTAGACAAAATAATACATACTTTCACCCACTGTGACAGAGTAGCAAACTTTCCCTACGATGGGACTCGTTTGATCAACAAACAGTCTTAATTGTATCATAGATCCCAGCCTAACCTCCAGCAGCCTCAAAAGGTGAACACACGAAAAGGTATAAATGCAGCAGAGGTATAGCCCGCAAAAATTACTTTTTAATGGATACACATAAGCAGTACACATACCTCACAAACCCAACATACACATAATCAATCAGTACACATACCTCACAAACCCAATATACACATAAGCAGTACACATACAGTCATGAACCCAATATAGATATACGCAGTACACATTTGGGGAGATATAAAAAAATATTCTTAGAGTATTTTTAAAATCCTTTCAGTGCCCATTTTTTAAAATACTCAAATATTTTTTTTTACAGCTCCCCCAATGTGAGGGTTGTGATGTGAAACAAATGCTGATTTTTTTTTAAAGGGATAGCAATGTTTCATAATAAAAGCAGCTCTAATTAATCATCATAGTATTTGGACTTTGGAGAGTGTTATTTCAATTCTGTCAGAGTTGTAGTACAAGAGTAATTGAATGACAAAGTGTCCCCCTCCCGCCCCTTTTACTGATGTCACACTGCTCAGCCAGATCAGAAGGGAGGCGCCCACGTAGACTGCAGAGAGGGACAATCTTCAATTAAGATAAGGGAAAAACCTGAAAAACTTGTCAAGGGGGGCAGGGCTTTCATTGTTCTCATAGGAAGAAGATTGTCCCCTGCTGTTATCTGTCTGGTCTATGGACTGGATTCCACATCTGAGAAGAGATGGCTTACACTAGGTAAAAGGGGCGGGAGGGGAGACTTTACTTGTGAATATCTCTCAAACCATAAATGTTTGAGAGATAAGACTTATATCGTTCTTCATGTTTTTTTAATGCCTACTAAATAAAGTAAAGATAAAACAAAGTATCTTTACGGTTATGACCGTTGACAAGTAGAAGAAAAACTACAAGCTCACCTTACCACTATATAAGTATACAAGAACATGCAGTGTCTTAGCTGCCATCTATCTTTGGAGACCACGATGGCTAAGAGTGGTAAGGATAACCCTAAAACTGTCATGGATAACTTCTTGAAGAAAACTGACCATAAATCCCTTCTTACCATGGGTGACGTGCAAACATTACTGAAAGGCTTAATTGACTCTGTTAAAGGGATAGTAATACTTGAAAATAAGTTTATTTTATATTGTAGACCTTAAAAAACATGAAAAATGATATAAGTCTTATCTCCCAAACCTTTATGGTTTGGGAGATATTCAGAAGTAAAGTTCCCCCTGGAGTGACATCATTGCTCCACCCTGCAGATTTGGAATCCTGTCCCGGGACCGGCTGTGCCTCTCCAGAAGTGCTGAGATCACAATCTTTAAAAAGAATTTCTTAATTGGAATGGTCTACAAAGTGAGCTTTCAAGCCAGGAACACTTTGTAGATAGTTCCAATTAAGTAGTTCTCGGCACTGCTAAAGAGCTGCCGGTTGCTCTGTGGACCGAATTCCAAATCTGTCCACTAGATGGCAGACTTGTCTGAAACAGCCAGGAAAAGAGAATTTTTATATATTTTACATGTGAATATCTCCCAAACCATAAAGGTTTGGGAGATAAGACTTATATCATTTTTCATTTTTTTTTAAGGGCTACAATACAAAATAAACTTATTTTCAAGTATTATCACTTTAAAGCTAATATAAAGGCTGAAATCTGAAAAAATATGAATGATCAAAACTCTATGCAGCAACAAGTTTTACATCAACAGGAAAACATCACTCAGCTACGTCTTCAAACCCATGATCTTGAGAATTAGGTTAGATGAGGAAACATCAGAATAAGTGGCTTACCAGACACTATCCAGCCTAAAAACACCATTACTACCTTATTGAACATTTCTACAAAACATCTCTAACTTCAGCCTAACAATGTGGTCAGGACTGAAAGGGCAAACCGAGCACTGAGACCCAAAATCACTTAAAGGTCACAAACCTCAGGACATCAGTTGATGCTTCTACTCTTATAAAATTAAGGATGAAATAGTGAAACAAGATTAACAGCTACATTCCTTGACCTATGAAAGTAAGGAGTTTCAGCTATTCATTGACAACTCTCTGGGAAACCTTAAATTAAGAAGATACTTAAGCATTTTACTGATGCATTAAGAGACCGGATGGGGACATCCCTTCTCTCTTATTGTCACTCACAAGGGTCGCAATGTGACCATTAGACAAGCAGCTGAAGTCAAATCTCTTTGTGAATTATTAAACTTATTATTAAACTTTCTGTCATGGTTTTCAGGCAAAGAAGGTCAAACGCAAATACAAAATATAAATACACCTTTATTAATAAGTACTGTAATAATAATATAGCTCACACAGAACCCCAGACAAATGTAAATAGGACCCAAGGTCCCTCCGGAACTGCACGCTGTGCTGTGCACTGCACTACTTCAGATCTCGAGACTAGGGAAGCGGCTCAAGTGGGACAACAGAAGAATGTTAGAATATATGAAAGTCATCACTTGGTCTGTGAATGGAGGCAACAGAGAGCGAGAGAAGACCAGAGCCAGGAGGCACCGAGACTTCAGGTCAGGTAAGCAGGTAGTGTAGGGAGCGAGTAGGCAGCCAGAGTCACAGGTCAGACAAGCCGGGGACTACATGGAGCGAGAGTAACTAGGCCACTGGTCAGAGAACCAGAGACTATGCTAAGCGAGTAGGAGCCGGGGACACTGGGCAGGCAAGCCGCAGACTACAAGGATCGATAGTAACCAGGCCCTCAGGAAAGGCAACCGGAGGCTACACTGAGCGTGTAGTAGTCAGGGCCACTGGTCAGGCAAGCCGGGGTCATACACAGAGCAAGTAGTCAGCCAGAGCCACGGGTCAGTACCGATGTGGGTAGTCAGACAAGCCGGGGTCATACACAGAGCAAATACTCAGAAAGGCACGGATAACAATGGAGCAAGCAGAATGTATCAGGAACACCACGTAAGGGCAATGACTCCCAGGCCCAGGGTGGTTTATAAAGGAGCAGGAGAAGGCAGGACCCAATTAGGCCACACAGAATAGGCCCATAAACAGGCGTCCTAATCAGGGCCTGATTCATGATGAAGTAATGCAGAGGTGGCCGCAAGTATACCGGCCGACACACCACAGAGGAAGGAAGCACAGGCTAACTAGGCCTCTAAGGTAGACTGTCATACTTTCCTGCCGATGAGAGCCCCTGAAAATCTTCACTCAACAACTGTCAGACCTCCTGTTCCACAAAGACTCAGATGGACTCCTATTCACTTGAAAATACATTCTAGGATATATTCTAAATATGTCTCTATATATAAAAATCCAAGTGAATCTGGTTCTTTGTCAGGGGGCGTAGCTGGAAAATGCTGCCTCCTCAACCAACCAACACTGCCACTGTGTTTGGAAGAAAAAAAAAGTTAGCCACTGGCTTAGGAGGAGCCAACCACTTCCAAGGGAGCTCCCATGCATTGATCCTATGCGGTGTCCTGGGTAGGAGTGGGCGGGATTGAAGAAGCCTCTCAGGTCAATGAAGGAAAGCCTACCACATTATGCCAAAGGGTTTCCCGATCCTGCCCACTCCTATCCAGTAGTTTGGGTAGGATGGAAGCAGGGGACCTCTCTTACTCTCCTGTGTCGCCTCTGTTGATCTCCCAGCTGAATCAGCTGGGAGATCAGTAGCTGGAGAGCCATTAGGAGGGGTCCTGATGCTCCCCCAGGAGGTCTGACTGTTAATACAATTTAACCATTTCAATGCCACAGAGGTATCCGACGTATTTCAACACAATGCACTGGATACCCCTCTTGCACTCAAAGGGTAAAAAAAAACCCAAAAAAACAAAACAAGGTTTACCGTACTGGCAAAGCCGTGCCATTCACACCTACTAGTATATATATATATATTGTCCAAGGAGTCAGAGAATCTGATTGTATTCAGATGATTACTTTCTGGTGTGTGTGTTTTTTTTTATACAACAAAATGGTTTAATATTGATGTAACAATACCTAGATATATGGCGGTACTTTATAAGAGATCAGTGGGTGGCTGCAAGTTATTTTTTATTGAGGGGTCCTACTTGTCTCACCAATATCGCATTGATTTCCAGTAATAATCCCCCGTCACCATAATAGATTCATACCTAATTCAGAGGGAAAAGGGTTGTAAGCAGGCACGTGCACACATAGACACCAAAGGGGGGCTTGAGCACCTGCCCTTTTTGTCCAAAGTGCCCTCGTGCCCTTTTAACAAAAAAAAAATTAATCAGTCCGATTTTATTGAGAAGTGCCCTTTATTTCATTTGAGTCCCTGCCCCCCAAAATGTCTGCGCACGTCCCTGGTTGTAAGATCTGAAGCGACAGTTGAACAGAGTCTGTCGGTTCCTTTATTCAAGAAGTGATTTGTTTTCAAAGTATTTCCCATGGCCACCCATATTTTTTTTGGGGCGGGGTGAGGAATTGTAACAATTTGCTTTAAAGGGATAGTAATACTTGAAAATAAGTTTATTTTATATTGTAGCCCTTAAAAAAACTTGAAAAATGATATAAGTCTTATCTCCCAAACCTTTATGGTTTGGGAGATATTCAGAAGTAAAGTTTCCCCTGGAGTGATGTCATTGCTCCACTCTTCAGATTTGGAATCTGGTCCCCCGACCGGCTGTGCCTCTCCAGAAGTGCTGAGATCACCATCTTTAAAAATAATTTCTTAATTGGAATGATCTACAAAGTGTGCTTTCAAGCCAGGAACACTTTGTAGATAGTTCCAATTAAGTAGTTCTCGGCACTGCTAAAGAGCTGCCGGTTGCTCTGTGGACCGAATTCCAAATCTGTCCACTAGATGGCAGACTTGTCTGAAACAGCCAGGAAAAGAGAATTTTACTATATTTTACATGTGAATATCTCCCAAACCATAAAGGTTTGGGAGATAAGACTTATATCATTTTTCATTTTTTTTTAAGGGCTACAATACAAAATAAACTTATTTTCAAGTATTATCACTTTAAAGCTAATATAAAGGCTGAAATCTGAAAAAATATGAATGATCAAAACTCTATGCAGCAACAAGTTTTACATCAACAGGAAAACATCACTCAGCTACGTCTTCAAACCCATGATCTTGAGAATTAGGTTAGATGAGGAAACATCAGAATAAGTGGCTTACCAGACACTATCCAGCCTAAAAACACCATTACTACCTTATTGAACATTTCTACAAAACATCTCTAACTTCAGCCTAACAAGGTGGTCAGGATTGAAAGAGCAAACCAAGCACTGAGACCCAAAATCACTTAAAGGTGACAAACCTCAGGACGTCATTTGATGCCTCTACTCTTATAAAATTAAGGATGAAATAGTGAAACAAGATTAACAGCTACATTCCTTGACCTATGAAAGTAAGGAGTTTCAGCTATTCATTGACAACTCTCTGGGAAACCTTAAATTAAGAAGATACTTTAGCATTTTACTGACGCATTAAGAGACTGGATGGGGACATCCCTTCTCAGCTGAAGTCAAATCTCTACGTGAATTATTAAACTTATTATTAAACTTTCTGTCATGGTTTTCAGGCAAAGAAGGACAAACACAAATATAAAATATAGATCCACCTTTATTAATAAGTACCGTAATAATTATAATATAGCCCACACAGAACCCCAGACAAATGTAAATAGGACCCAAGGTCCCTCCGGAACTGCACGCTGTGCTGTGCACTGCACTACTCCAGATCTTGAGACTGGGGAAGTGGCTTAAGTGGGACAACAGAAGAATGATAGAATATATGAAAGTCACCACTTGGTCTGAGAATGGAGGCAACAGAGAGCGAGAGCAGACCAGAGCCAGGAGGCACCGAGACTACAGGTCAGGTAAGCAGGTAGTGTAGGGAGTGAGTAGGCAGCCAGAGTCACAGGTCAGTCAAGCCAGGGACTACATGGAGCGAGAGTAACTAGGCCACTGGTCAGAGAATCGGAGACTATGCTAAGCGAGTAGGAGCCGGGCCACTGGTCAGGCAAGCCGCAGACTACAAGGATTGATAGTAACCAGGCCCTCAGGAAAGGCAACCGGAGGCTACACTGAGCGGGTAGTAGTCAGGGCCACTGGTCAGGCAAGCCGGGGTCATACACAGAGCAAGTAGTCAGCCAGAGCCACAGGTCTGAACCGATGTGGGTAGTCCAACAAGCTGGGGTCATACACAGAGCGAGTAGTCAGCCAGAGCCACAGGACTGAACCGATGTGGTTAGTCAGACATCAGAGATCAGTAGCTGGGGAGCCATTAGGAAGGGTCCTGATGCTCCCCCAGGAGGTCTGACTGTTAATACAATTTAACCATTTCAATGCCACAGAGGTATCCAACGTATTTCAACACAATGCATTGGAAACCCCTCTTGCACTCAAAGGGTAAAAAAAAAACCAAAAAAACAAAACAAGGTTTACCGTACTGGCAAAGCCGTGCCATTCACACCTACTAGTATATATATATATATTGTCCAAGGAGTCAGAGAATCCGATTGTATTCAGATGATTACTTTCTGGTGTGTGGTTTTTTTTTTATACAACAAAATGGTTTAATATTGCTATAACAATACCTAGATATAAGGCGGTACTTTATAAGAGATCAACGGGTGGCTGCAAGTTATTTTTTATTGAGGGGTCCTACTTGTCTCACCAATATCGCATTGATTTCCAGTAATAATCCCCCGTCACCATAATAGATTCATACCTAATTCAGAGGGAAAAGGGTTGTAAGCAGGCACGTGCACACACAGACACCAAGGGGGGCTTGAGCACCTGCCCTTTTTGTCCAAAGTGCCCTCGTGCCCTTTTAACAAAAAAAAAATTAATCAGTCCGATTTTATTGAGAAGTGCCCTTTATTTCATTTGAGCCCCTGCCCCCCAAAATGTCTGCGCACGTCCCTGTTTGTAAGATCTGAAGCGACAGTTGAACAGAGTCTGTCGGTTCCTTTATTCAAGAAGTGATTTGTTTTCAAAGTATTTGCCCTGGCCACCCATATTTTTTGGGGGGCGGGGTGAGGAATTGTAACAATTTGCTTTAAAGGGATAGTAATACTTGAAAATAAGTTTATTTTATATTGTAGCCCTTAAAAAAACTTGAAAAATGATATAAGTCTTATCTCCCAAAACTTTATGGTTTGGGAGATATTCAGAAGTAAAGTTTCCCCTGGAGTGATGTCATTGCTCCACTCTTCAGATTTGGATCCGGTCCTGGGACCGGCTGTGCCTCTCCAGAAGTGCTGAGATCATGATCTTTAAAAAGAATTTCTTAATTGGAATGGTCTACAAAGTGTGCTTTCAAGCCAGGCACACTTTGTACACAGTTCCAATTAAGTAGTTCTTTTCAAAGATCGTGATCTTGGCACTGCTAAAGAGCTGCCGGTTGCTATGTGAACCGAATTCCAAATCTGTCCACTAGATGGCAGACTTGGCTGAAACAGCCAGGAAAAGAGAATTTTACTATATTTTACATATGAATATCTCCCAAACCTTTATAAGATAAGACTTATATCATTTTTCATGTTTTTTTAAGGGCTACAATATAAAATACAATTATTTTCAAGTATTACTATCCCTTTAATATGGTAATGTCTAATACTCCCATACATGACGGTACTTTGTGGGTGATGACTGTGGTGGTTTTGCTTGTTTCTACATTATTGCATTAACTATCAACAATGATCACCTGTTATCATAATTTATCCATAACCGCGGCAGTTCAGAGAGAAAAGGGAAGAAGGATTTTAAAGGGATAGTAATGTTTCATAATAAAAGCAGCTCTAATTAATCATCATAGTATTTGGACTTTGGAGAGTGTTATTTCAATTCTGTCAGAGTTGTAGTTCAAGAGTAATTGAATGATAAAGTATCCCCCTCCTGCCCCTTTAACTGATGTAACACTGCTCAGCCAGATCAGAAGGGAGGTGCCCAGGTAGACTGCAGAGAGGGACAATCTTCAATTAAGATAAGGGGAAAACCTGAAAAACTTGTCAAGGGGGGCAGGGCTTTCATTGTTCTCATAGGAAGAAGATTGTCCCCTTCTGTTACCTGTGTGGTCTATGGACTGTATTCCACATCTGAGAAGAGATGGCTTACACTAGGTAAAAGGGGCAGGAGGGGAAACGTTGCTTGTGAATATCTCTCACACCATAAAGGTTTGAGAGATAAGACTTATATCGTTCTTCATGTTTTTTAATGCCTACAAAATAAAATAAAGTTAAAACGAAGTATTACTATCCCTTTAAATGTTGGATGGAGTTGAATAGCAGCAGATGGTTTCTATTTCCCAATGGATGATTAGTTTCCAATGTATGTCCTTTGGTCACCCTGTGATGATTGTTTTTCCATTTGTATATGCCAAGATATAATACTTGCATAGGCTTCTACTTACAAAAGTTTTCCATTTGAGATTTTGCAATGTGGTTTATTGTTGAATGGATCCCGTAGACCGTTCAGTGTTACTTGTTTTTCCTTACGTTTCTGCCTCTCTTACAAATTATTTGTTTAGTGTTCACACAATTTCATTATGTGATTTATTATAGTGGTCTGTTTCTTGACCGGTATTACTTCCTTCCACCCTGTATTCTCTATCATACATGGATTATATATTTATGTTGTTTGTTTTTTTGTGTATCATTCTTTTTTCCTTAACTGCAATTGTTGTATTCTTTGACACAGAGAGTGCGGATTGCGCCTAGCTCCTTAAGAGATCCACGTCAGCTTTTCATATATTTCTTATTAGGCAATGGTTGATAATTTTAAACTTAAAGTGATCTTGATCAATGCAAAAAGCTTAAAGGGATAGTAATACTTCGTTTTATCTTTATTTTATTTTGTAGGCATTAAAAAAACATGAAGAACGATATAAGTCTTATCTCTCAAACCTTTAAGGTTTGATAGATATTCACAAGCAAAATTTCCCCTCCTGCCCCTTTTACCTAGTGTAAGCCATCTCTTCTCAGATGTGGAATCCAGTCCATAGACCAGACAGATAACAGAAGGGGACAATCTTCTTCCTATGAGAACAATGAAAGCCCTGCCACCCTTGACAGGTTTTTCAGGTTTTTCCCTTATCTTAAAGTGATAGTAATAGTTCGTTTTAACTTTATTTTATTTTGTAGGCATTAAAAAAACATGAAGAACGATATAAGTCTTATCTCTCAAACCTTTATGGTTTGAGAGATATTCACAAGCAAAGTCTCCCCTCCCGCTTCTTTTACCTAGTGTAAGCCATCTCTTCTCAGATGTGGAATCCAGTCCATAGACCAGACAGATAACAGCAGGGAACAATCTTCTTCCTATGAGAACAATGAAGGCCCTGCCCCCCTTGACAGGTTTTTCAGGTTTTTCCCTTATCTTAATTGAAGATTGTCCCTCTCTGCAGCCTACCTGGGCACCTCCCTTCTGATCTGGCTGAGCAGTGTTACATCAGTAAAAGGGGCGGGAGGGGGATACTTTATCATTCAATTACTCTTGAACTACAACTCTGACAGAATTGAAATAACACTCTCCAAAGTCCAAATACTATGATGATTAATTAGAGCTGCTTTTATTATGAAACATTACTATCCCTTTAAACCCCTTATATCACAGTTTATATACACAGACTAGTCGGGCTTTGTGACAGGTAGGGAAGCCAAAGACAATACTTTAAGGGTTTTCTCATTAATTGACTTAATACCAAGAACCTGCTGCACACGCTTTTATTCATTCAAAGGGTGCTCGAAGCCCATGCATAACACACTAACAATCCTTCGATGAAAGCTGAGCACACCAGCATTAAAAACGATATTCTGTATTTTAAAACATTTAAAATGCCGGCTCTAGTCCGACGTTTCAGTCCCGCCTGGGACTTTCCTCAGGGACAACATTGTTACAGATTACAGGCAGCGTTACAATTTAAAGCTTCCCTTTGTCCATTTGCACCGGTTCCATCTGTCTATTTGTCATAGTGATTCCAGACTCCGGGCCATAGACAAATGGACCTTCACAAATAAACATTTAAAGTGGCACTGGTAAAACTACCAATGATTACTCATCACCAGCTTACACAGAAACATTGCTGCAGTATTTACAGTAAGCGTTCATATTTAAGGAACTAAACTGAAATGTTTATTCATTCCGTTCGGTGATAGAGTTTTTTAAATTGTAGATCCAGTACATCTCACGTCTGTATAACTGATTATCTCTATCACCCCCCCTTCCCCCCCGTGGAGCCTGTTTAACCACTTCATATGGGAAGCATTGCAAATCCTTGACACTATGTTTCATCTTGATAAAGTGCCGTCCATTGGGGAGAATCGGTGGCCAAAAGACTAGTATGGGAATAGAAAATCAGGGAGACCAGGGAGGGCAGAGATAAAAAAGGAGGAAGAGGCCGTGTGTCATTGCCACACAGCTGAAACCGCTGATAGAACTGGATGACCCATGGGCTTGCATAATCTGGACTTTGGGGGAAGGAGGAACTCATAGAGGACATCCATATTGGGGAAATATGAATGTTCTATAAAAACCCACAATCTGGAGGAGGCATTATGACACCAATCCAATACCGAGGAAAGCAAAACTGAATGATAATATTTCTTAAATTCAGGAACACCCATCCCCCCTTGCAGCTTATGCCAGAATGTCAGATTTCAGCCAAGCCGAGGTGACTAAGATTTCCAAATAAATTTAGAGATAATGGAATGTAGATGCGTAAAGAAGCTCGATGGGATCCTAAGGGGATAGTCTGAAAGAGATATAACACTCTGGGTAATATATTCATCTTAATGGAGTTAATACACCCCAACCAAGAAATATAATGCGAACTCCAATTCATAAGGTATTTCACAACCGATTGTAATAGCGGAGCATAATTCAAAGCGTAGGTAGATTGGATAGTAGGAGCAATCCATACACCTAAGCATTTAATGTCCTTTGATGCCCATTTAAAAGGGTATAGAGATGCAAAAGTAGTCTTAAGAGCAGGTGGGAGACAAAGAGGTAGAGCTTCAGATTTAGATAAATTGATTTTAAAATCGGAGAACTCAGAGAAGAGCTGAAGTTGGTCCATGACTGCGGGCATAGAACCAGCATGGTGTGACAGGGTGAACAGGACATTGTCTGCAAAAATGGATAATTTATGTTCCATACCCCCTAAGGATATCCCAAGAATTTTTTGACTAAAACAAATATGTTAAGCAAAAGATTCCATGACCAGTATGAACAGCAAGGGGGAGAGGGGGCATCCCTGCCGAGTGCCTGTACCAATAGTGAAGGACTCCGAAAGGCAACCATGCACCCTAATCTTTGCTGAGGGGTTCGAGTAGAGGGCTTGAATCATAGAAGTAATGCCAGGGCCAAAGGCATGTAGAGTATTGAATAAAAATGTCCAGTTCACCCTGTCAAAAGCCTTCTCCGCATCGGTCGACAGGAAAAGAGAAAGAAGGTTGCGAGAGGTGACGTAGTGAAGTATGTTCAAAAGCTTATGGGTGTTATCCCTGGTTTTGTGCTGAGGAACGAAACCAGCCTGATCTAAATGAATTAACTTTGGGAGAATTGTCCATATCCTTTCAGCGATGATCTTGGAGTATAATTTGAAATCTAAATTGAGTAAGGAGATAGGGCTATAGTTTGCACACAAAGATTTGTCCTTATTAGGTTTCGGTATCAAAGTGATGTGGGCCTCAGAGATACTAGCATACCTAGTAATTTCAGTCGGAAAGAGGGCAAAAGCCCGTGTGAGGAGAGGGCAAAGCAATGTCTTAAAAGCAGAGTAGTAGGGTTGGGTAAATCCATCTGGACCCGGGCTCTTCCAGCAGCGCCATGTTGGCCTGTTCAATAGAGGTTTTCCGACCAGATTTTGAGGGGAAATAATGAGGCAAAGCCAAAGATTTTTTGGAGGTTCTACCCTTGACCATGGCAGGGTGATCAGGGGTGACGGTGGGGGGAAGTGTAGCAGGAGGGAAAAGTGCGTAAAAGTGGCAGAAGAGGTCCTCGGGGAACGGAGCTCGCTACTCAAGCATCCATACCACTCAACAGCCAGGCCACACACCCCCGATACTATTCTTGTAACTTGCATGAATTGCAATCTGGGCAGCCCCCTCTTGAGTGATGTAAGATGTTGACTTTGGGCGTTCAAAAGCATATTGCGGTCTGTAGGGTTTGTGTAGACCGTAGTATGTATATCACTCTCAACCTTTTTAATCAGCACATCCAGGTAATGTATTTCTATTGTACTGTAATTAAGTGTCATTCTAATGGGTGTTGATAGGTTGTTCAGCTGCTCCACAAATTCCAACAGTAGTGTTTCGCCCCCAGTCCACACCATGAACAAGTCATCAATATATCTGGCATAGAATTTAATATGTGCCCAAAATCTGGTTTGCATGATGTGTACCCGTTCATATTGCCACATATATGCATTGGCATATGTAGGTGCCATGGGGGACCCCATCGCCATCCCAGTTAGTTGTATATACATTTTATCCTCAAATTTAAAATAGTTATGTGTGAGTATCAGCTCACACATAATGCTGGAGTGCTCAGCTTTCATCTAAGGGTTTTCTCCTTAATTGACCATGTTTGCAGATTGAAAATGCAGACATCTGTGTTGACTATTGATGCTGAAAAAAACAGTTGACAGAGTCACCTGGGGGGAGATGCATTAAGGTGTGATAAAGAGGTGATAATGTGGAGATAGCTTTTCCAGTGATATTACTTCTCCAATTCCTATGTTATTCTGTGGAGCCAATGCCCTAATATTTCTCAACTTCGGAGATCTTAGTACCTGGGATCTATACAGTAACATAGGAACTGAAGACGTGATATCAAGAAGTTATCTCCACGTTATCACCTCTATATCATCCCTTAATGCATAAACCTCATGTTCTTCTTTTTTAAAGAAACCTTGTATTATATTGGTATTAGTCAGAAACACTTATCTTTCATTATGTCAATATACACTAATACATCAGCAAAAATTAAAGAAATTGCTTTCTTCTTCTTTTAATTTATATAATGGAACTAGACAGGGTTGCCCATTGTCCCCATTAATTTTCCTTTTAGCTAATAAGTTAAGATTCATGAGAATATTAAGGGCATCTCTATTGGTTCTAAGGATTATAAATTGACTCTATATGAAGATGATTTACTTTTTACCATTGCTTCCCTTACAACATCCATTCCCCCACAGTTTAGATGAATTAAGCAAATTTATTACTTTAGGATTAATGTCAGCAAATCTGAAATATTGATTATCAATATCCAAGATAATAACATTAAAAAACTTAAAAGTATTGCACAGTTCTCTTGGTCATCTTTACATATTAAATATTTTAGTGATCTCACACCCATGTGCACTTTTTTTTTTTTTTTTTTAGTAAAGAAAATTTTATTGAATAGACCCAACGTACAGTACAAGTAAATCAAAAGGACATTGGTAACATACAGAATGTCTTATAGCATACGCATGACATAAACGGTCAGTTGATTGATCGGGTTACACAATGTTCCGATTAGAAAGTTCAACAGGACATACTCGAGGAGCAAGAGTATTTCCAAACAAAGATGTATCAAATAAGGGGAGGGGTGGATGACCATTGTCGATGGCAGAGACTTCTGTTGTGAAAGAGTGCAAAAGAGGAGTAGTATACCAACAGTGGGAAAAAAAGGATGATAGAGGGAGAGAGAGGGGGGAAAAGGTGAAGGAAACAAAGAGGGTACAAGGGGGTTCTAAGGTAGCCACCCTCAGAGGACTCAGTGGAAGCACACAGAAGAAGCCAGCTATCACAGAGGACATCACAGAGGACATAGAAGGAGTAATATCTCAGTAGAAGCTAAGTAGAGGTCAGTGCCAAGGGTCATCTATGATACTAGAAGCGGACAGAAGGAGGTCCATGTGGACCACAAATCGGCATGACTAGCGAGAGTGTTACGTGTGATGGCATGAAGTCATTCCATAGCTACGAGCGAATTCACATTATTGTTGAGGGTGGGAACTATGGTGTGGCTGGGCACCATCAGGACAAAGATTGTAAAGCGAGGAATAAAAAGAGCGGAACATATCAGAAATATAGGCGTAGTCAAATAGAGCCGTACCAGTGCTATTCAATATCTTGCGTACTCCGTTGGTCCGTCTTTTAATGTTAATCAACCGAGTAAGTGACTTCCCTTATTTATTCCCTGCTATATAACGATCATATTTGGACCACATGTGAGATTTGTAAACA
Source organism: Rhinophrynus dorsalis (assembly GCA_037306005.1). Classification (NCBI taxonomy): domain Eukaryota; kingdom Metazoa; phylum Chordata; class Amphibia; order Anura; family Rhinophrynidae; genus Rhinophrynus; species Rhinophrynus dorsalis. The sequence continues at coordinate 398,854,361 of CM074724.1, read as the reverse complement.
TGTTCCTTGAGAAGGGTGTTAAGTTGAAGTCTGGCATCCTGTAAGATTTTTAGATCCTGTGATAGGCGCAAAAATTTGTGTTTGGAATCACACAACCTAATATCATTCAGTAACCCATCAATGCGCTTCCATCTTTCTCTCCTGAGGCTGGAGTTTAATGAAATGACCCCTCATAACTCTTTTGAAGGCCTCCCACACCACAGTAGGAGCCACATCGGGTGAGGAATTAATAAGAAAGTACTCCTCCAAATTGTAGTCAAGAAAGGCCTTAGCCGAGGGGGAGGATAGAAGGTGATCATTCAGTCTCCAAAGTCTAGATGAGGGAGCAGAGATAAAGTTAGAGATGGTGATGGTCACCATGGAATGGTCTGACCAGGACGTCACATCGATCATTGAACTAGATAGATTGGGAAGCAGAAATTGCGAGGTGAACAAGTAGTCTATCCTGCTATGGGTGGAGTGTGGATATGAGAAAAAGGTGTAATCTTTGTCAAGAGGACGAAATGCACGCCTGGTATCAAGAAGGTGATGGTCAGCGAGCTGTTTTTGTGTACGTCGCAAGTGAGAGAGGTGAAAGGGAGTTTTCCCTGAAGAACAATCCATGGAGGGATCTAAAGCTAGGTTGAGGTCACCACCGAAGATGATTCTACCATTGAGATCATCATCGAGAAGAGAGAGGGCACGTGTTAAGAAAGTCAGTTGGCCAGAATTAAGGCCATAAACATTCATTATTGTGACTTATTGACCATCTGTGTTAGCTTTGAGGTCTAAGAGTGACCAAGGAAGTGATGCTCCGAAGAGAACACCTACACCCCGTTTCTTTTATGGGGCCGAGGCAAAGTATGTGGTAGGGAAGAAGTGATGTGAAAATCTAGGTGCTGTGGATGCTGAGAAATGGGTTTCCTGGACCAGGATTATATCAGAACCCCTCTTATTAAGATCTCGCAAAACCATAGCTCTCTTCTGTGGCGAGTTTAACCCCTTGGCATTAACTGTAACTATGTGTATGTCTGACATGATAGAAACAAAATGAAGGCTGAGCCTGGGTCCGCTGGTGGGGGGAGGGGTATCGGAGCAAGAATGGGTCGAGGAAACAGGAAAAGGGAAAGAGAGAGTACCGTAGAAATAAAGTGAGAAGAAAAGAAAAAGACCACAAGAAAGTAAGCACGGAAGGTGCCCTGAGGCCTATTGGGGTAGGCAATGTAAGGAGAACCAGTCATAATAATGGTATAAGGGGGTCCTGCATGAGCCAGAATGAGAAGTAGAGGTGTAGGGTGGAATCAGGACTGGGTAGAAATCCAGTGGAATCACATGGAGTCTCTAGACAGCAAGCCATGAGACAGGGTCAGCTATGGCAAGGAGTGGCTGATCAAGGTGGAATAGTGTTGTTCCAAAGTCCGCAACAGAGTGAAAGGGAGAATAGGTCGGGAGGACTTAGTAGAGAATAGTAGTGAGGATGAGTCAAGGTGTGTGAAACCATTTGCAAACAAGGCTATATACAGCTAAGGGATACATCCCACTAGCATGATGGGGCAGCACAGTAATGGACAGAGGAGGTGGAGGATTAATAGAACAAGGGAGATGATGGTACCATGAGAGGCCGGGTGCCAGTCATGTGATGGTGTACAGATGAAGGCTCATAGGCCAAGCCAAGATTACAGGGCAAGACGATCTATGGAGGCTTCAGGTAGGGCATGTGTCATATAAGATAGTCAGGGTGGGGTGGAGGGAACTTATCATTGTGACGTAGGTACATCAGGAAGGTAGGAAGGCTAAAGGTCCGATGAAGTAACATGACCTCTCAGCATAGAACAGTCCATTCTAGGGTGGTGTAAAAACAATATGTGAGGGCAGATGGTGTTAATACGTCGGGCTCGATAACGAGCTGCTAGAAGGACTTGGGGCCAGTTACACATAAAGGGACGCGACAGGTGTCGCCCTTGGGAATACAATGCATAATATTCATTCACGTAGTATACGCATGAGTCCTCATAGGAGGAGGAATGGTAACATGTGGAGGAGAGGAGCTGATGCAGATATGCGCACGGTAGGTTTAAAAAAAAGAAAAAAAAAGTACATAGTGCTTCGGCACTAACTGCTCTGCACACAAAAAACAAAAAACACCTGTTAAAGGGATAGTAATGTTTCATAATAAAAGCAGCTCTAATTAATCATCATAGTATTTGGGCTTTGGAGAGTGTTATTTCAATACTGTCAGAGCTGCAGTTCAAGAGTAATTCAATGATAAAGTATCCCCCCTCCCGCCCCTTTTACTGATGTACACTGCTCAGCCAGATCAGAAGGGAGGTGCCCAGGTAGACTGCAGAGAGGGACAATCTTCAATTAAGATAAGGGAAAAACCTGAAAGACTTGTCAAGGGGGGCACGCACACAGAATGCTCCCAGCACAGAACTCCCAGCATTCCGCACAGAACGCTCCCAGCATTCCATGCGTTCGGACAGTCTCTACTGCACATGGCGGCTTCTGACAAACATTCTAGTGAATTATTATATAGGATTGCCATGCAAACTTTGTTTTCTTCTGTGTTTCTGTTTTACTGAATAATCAATAAACGTATTATTATTATTATTATTTTTTTCTTAAAAGCCCTATTTAAATCAATGGGTATTTTGCAAATTTTTATTTGTCGCCTCCAGTGTTGTTGGTTGGCTCTACCACAGCGCCTCTATAAATTACTGAACATGGACTTTGCGTGTCCAGTTACTCAGCTGGCCAATGTAGAAAGACTGTTTCAAACACTTTATAGTAAAATGCACAACAGACTCCATAAACATATCTGCCACAGAGCTCATGTGGTGGATTTGGGGAATATAATAAAGTGGGAGTCAGAGACTCTCAACTAGGAATGGGCCTGCAATAGATATTTGCAGGCTCCTGGGAGTGGTGTCCTACCCAGGGAGCAGTCTCTATAGGAGTGGTGTCCTACCCAGGGTGCAATCTCTTTTAGCCCACTAGTGCCTTTCACAGAGAGAAAATATCCTAAACATATCATACTGGTCCTACCCTTACAGCAGTCCGACCACGAAATGCCAGGCATATCCTCTCCGAACAAGAGAAGCAGCCAATCCCAGATGTACATTTCAGCCTTTTTGGGGCTCATCAGTGAAGGTATAGCTGATCTTCCTAGGCAATTTGAGCAAGGGGTCCATGTCTGTATTCTCCTATTGCCCTTGGGGTGACCAATCCCAAGGATAATTTGCATATGTAAAGTGGGAATCAGAGACGCTCAACTAGGACCTAGCGTGCAACACAAATTTGCAGTCTCTCTAGGAGTGGTGTCCTACCCAGGGTGCAGTCTCTTTTAGCCCATTAGTGCCTTTCACAGAGAGGAGATATAATAAAGCACATCATACCGGTCCTACCATAACAGCAGTCCAACCACAAAATGCCAGGTAATTTGTCTCTGAACAAGAGAAGCAGCCAAACCCAGACGTATGTTTCTGCCTTGCTGGGCCTCCTCAGTGAGGTGCAAATTATCCTTGGAATTGGTCACCCCAAGGGTAATAGCAGTGGACCCCTTGCTCACAGTGTCTAGAGAGATCAGCTACACCTCACTGATGTGACCCAACAAGGCAGAAATGTACACCTGGGGTTCGGCTTCTTTTGTAAATCAACTTCAATGCATCAAGTGGTGCAGTTGCCTGACTGGACACTAGATGGCGATGTTCAACATCAAAGCGGTCACTGAGGCTGATGAACTAAACCAAACTGGAGAAATTCTGGCACAATCCATCTGTATCGCAGGGCACCAACAATAATTCCCCAAATTCCCCCTGATTTAAATGGGGCTTTGAACCAACGCTTTGGAGACCTGACTAGCACACAAGTGGTTAAAAACCCTATTTAAATGAATATGAACTTTTACTTTTCTCCTGTTGCGCAGGTGGTTAGCACCAGGATTGCTGTACATCAGCCTCCCTGACAGACAGACAAACAGACCAGAGACGGATTAAGGCTCCATATAGGGCTCTAGGCAAGGGACCAATTCAGTGTCCCACATCTCTTGCTCGGGTTCTACTAGCAGGTAATGGCATTGTGTCTCTAATGGACGTGGGAGCAACTGGATGATGCTGGTGTCTTTAACCCTTTGAGTGCCAGAGGGGTACACAACTCATTGCTTTGCAATGCGTTAAGTACCCCTCTGGTACTTGAAGGGTTAAAAAAATAAAAAGCGGGTGTCTGACACACAGGAGGAGATTCATTAAGGAGTGATAAAGAGGAGATGTCTTCTCCAGTGATATCATTATACCTGAGAACTTTCAGTATTAGCCGGCCCTGAGAACACTGAAATATTAACCCTTGTAGGTCTGCTTTGTGCAGATTTTATGCAATATATACCTGTTTGCTCTCTCCCAGAGGTGCTCTAGTTGGTCTGCAAGGAACTTGTAACTTTAACACACACACACTGACACATACAGACACACACACAGACAGATACATATACACACACTGACACATACAGACACACACACAGACAGATACATATACACACACTGACACATACAGACACACACACAGACAGATACATATACACACACTGACACATACAGACACACACACAGACAGATACACACATACAGACATACACACACACACACACACACACACACACAGATAAGGACACACACATACACACACACACATATACACACACACACAGACACACACACACATACACACACAGATACGGACACACACATACACACACACATATACACACACACACACAGACACACATACACACACACACACACACACACACAGATAAGGACACACATCACACACACACACACACATATACACACACACACAGACACACACACACATACACACACACAGATACGGACACACACATACACACACACATATACACACACACACAGACACACACACACATACACACACACATACACACACACACATACACACATATACACACACACATACCCACACACACACATACACACACATACACACACACACACACACACAGACACACACACACACATACACACACACACACACACACAGACACACACTGACACAGATACACACACACTGACACACACACACACACACACTGACACAGACACACACACACACTGACACAGACACACACTGACACACACACACCGACACAGACATGTATACACACACACACACACACTGACACAGACATACATACAGACAGACACACACACACTTATACATATACACACACTGACACAGACAAACACACACACACACACACACACACACACTGACACAGACAGGCACATACACAGACAGACACACACTGACACAGACACACACACTGACACAGATACACACACACTGACACACACACACACACTGACACAGACACACTGACACAGACACACACACACACTTATACATATACACACACTGACACACACACACACACACACACACACACACTGACACAGACACACACACACAGACTGACACAGACACACACTTTTTTAAAATAACTTTTATTACATTTAACATAGTAATAACAGAATTTAGTTATGAAAATAACATTCGATATGTATAAAAAAATATATGTCAAATAACATAATGAAAGAACTAATTATCCAGCATCTACAGTATTTACGCTTGCAAAATACCTCTGTAATTACTAGCATATTTGCTTTCTAACCAGCAGAGCCAATTTGATAAACATGTATCATAACAGTTGTTTTGAGTTGAGGTTAGATATTCATTGGGGCAAATATGACCAATTTTCGTTAAAATTCGTGATATATTATGACACCCAATGGAGACACACACACTGACACAGATAAACACACACAGACAAATACACATATACCTCTTGCACCAGGAGCAGAGGACACTGAGCTGTGGACACAACTGTGGGCAGCAGTTGCCTATAAAGTGACCAGTGCTGTTACCACTAGAACTCCTCATAGTCCATCTCAGCGGCGGAACTGTAATCTATAGCTGTATCAGGACCAAATACAGCCTTGGCTGGACAGACTCGTATCTGGACAGTTTGAAGAGGACAGTAATATCATCGAACTTTCACCTTAATTCAGATTTGCGTATTTGAAAACTGAATTAAAAGCTGCCTATGTGTCATGTTAGCCAAAATTCCAGCAGATGTCTAATTTAGGTGATATTCACGTTTATTTCTGGGAAGAGTGAAAGTGAACATTTCCTGGTACTGCACAGTACTTCTTTAGCCTATGAGTCATCATTGAAACCATCATTAGCATATGATAAGTCACTGAAAGGCTTCATTAGCACATGCAATATCACTGAGCAGACTTCATTAGCATATGACAGGTCACTTGTACAGTGAGGGTACTGCAATTAGCATACATTAACATATGGTAAAATGTGTGAAAATCTTCTTAACTGTACATTTGCTGGACTTTTGGCTAACATGACACATAGGCAGTTTTTAATGCAGCTTTCAAATATGCAAACCTGAATTAAGGTGAAAGTTCCAGTTTAAATGATGGGACCCCAGAGGTGCAAAAGAATAAGAGGGGCTCCGGGGAAATGCATAGACTGTTTTATATATGTTTTTATTGTTATATTAAATACTACAGTTCATACAGTGTTTTCTCTGTTTTGTATATCTTGCCTTATTTTACATCTGCTGTGGACAAGCTTATATAATTCTCATTTATCTGGGTTATGAGCAGAGGCGTAACTAGAACGCTCCGGGCCCTGGTGCAAGAAGTGTCATGGGCCCCCCCGACCACATTGGCCCCCGGGCCCTCCACAATGCCTCCATTACCTACCTCCCAATCCCTCGTGGCCCAGAGGAGTGGCAGGTGAGACGGGCTGGCGCAATGTGCTCCTGCGCTGTCCTCTTCTGTAATGCAGAGCGCTGGGAGATGATGTCATCTCCCAGCGCTCTGCATTACTAGAGGATGTCATCTCCCAGAGCTCTGCATTACTAGATGATGTCATCTCCCAGCGCTCTGCATTACTAGATGATGTCATCTCCCAGTGCTCTGCATTACTAGATGATGTCATCTCCCAGTGCTCTGCATTACTAGATGATGTCATCTCCCAGAGCTCTGCATTACTAGATGATGTCATCTCCCAGTGCTCTGCATTACTAGATGATGTCATCTCCCAGTGCTCTGCATTACTAGATGATGTCATCTCCCAGCGCTCTGCATTACTAGATGATGTCATCTCACAGCGCTCTGCATTACTAGATGATGTCATCTCCCAGTGCTCTGCATTACTAGATGATGTCATCTCCCAGTGCTCTGCATTACTAGATGATGTCATCTCCCAGTGCTCTGCATTACTAGATGATGTCATCTCCCAGTGCTCTGCATTACTAGATGATGTCATCTCCCAGCGCTCTGCATTACTAGAGGATGTCATCTCCCAGAGCTCTGCATTACTAGATGATGTCATCTCCCAGTGCTCTGCATTACTAGATGATGTCATCTCCCAGTGCTCTGCATTACTAGATGATATCTCCCAGCGCTCTGCATTACTAGAGGATGTCATCTCCCAGAGCTCTGCATTACTAGATGATGTCATCTCCCAGTGCTCTGCATTACTAGATGATGTCATCTCCCAGTGCTCTGCATTACTAGATGATGTCATCTCCCAGAGCTCTGCATTACTAGATGATGTCATCTCCCAGTGCTCTGCATTACTAGATGATGTCATCTCCCAGTGCTCTGCATTACTAGATGATGTCATCTCCCAGCGCTCTGCATTACTAGATGATGTCATCTCACAGCGCTCTGCATTACTAGATGATGTCATCTCCCAGTGCTCTGCATTACTAGATGATGTCATCTCCCAGTGCTCTGCATTACTAGATGATGTCATCTCCCAGTGCTCTGCATTACTAGATGATGTCATCTCCCAGTGCTCTGCATTACTAGATGATGTCAACTCCCAGCGCTCTGCATTACTAGATGATGTCATCTCACAGCGCTCTGCATTACTAGATGATGTCATCTCCCTGCGCTCTGCATTACTAGATGATGTCATCTCCCAGCGCTCTGCATTACTAGATGATGTCATCTCCCAGCACTCTGCATTACTAGATGATGTCATCTCCCAGCGCTCTGCATTACTAGATGATGTCATCTCCCAGCACTCTGCATTACTAGATGATGTCATCTCCCAGTGCTCTGCATTACTAGATGATGTCATCTCCCAGCACTCTGCATTACTAGATGATGTCATCTCCCAGCGCTCTGCATTACTAGATGATGTCATCTCCCAGCGCTCTGCATTACTAGATGATGTCATCTCCCAGTGCTCTGCATTACTAGATGATGTCATCTCCCAGTGCTCTGCATTACTAGATGATGTCATCTCCCAGTGCTCTGCATTACTAGATGATGTCATCTCCCAGCACTCTGCATTACTAGATGATGTCATCTCCCAGTGCTCTGCATTACTAGATGATGTCATCTCCCAGCACTCTGCATTACTAGATGATGTCATCTCCCAGCGCTCTGCATTACTAGATGATGTCATCTCCCAATGCTCTGCATTACTGGATGATGTCATCTCCCAGCACTCTGCATTACTAGATGATGTCATCTCACAGCGCTCTGCAATACTAGATGACGTCATCTCCCAGCTCTCTGCATTACTAGATGATGTCATCTCCCAGCGCTCTGCATTACTAGATGATGTCATCTCCCAGCACTCTGCATTACTAGATGATGTCATCTCCCAGCTCTCTGCATTACTAGATGATGTCATCTCCCAGCACTCTGCATTACTAGATGATGTCATCTCCCAGCACTCTGCATTACTAGATGATGTCATCTCCCAGCGCTCTGCATTACTAGATGATGTCATCTCCCAGCGCTCTGCATTACTAGAGCACCGGAGGGAGATTGCAGTGCCAGGAGCAGGGGGTCGCAGGGGGCAGCCGGGCCCCTGGAGTGACGGGCCCAGTCGTGGTTGCGACCCCTATAGTTACGCCAGTGGTTATGAGGCAAAGGTTGAACTTGATGGGTCTAGAACAGAGGTTCACAGCCCATGCCCTCAGTGCCCACTAACAGGCCAGGATATTCACAAGCAAAGTTTCCCCTCCCGCCCCTTTTACCTAGTGTAAGTCATCTCACCTTAGATGTGGAATCCAGTCCATAGACCAGACAGATAACAGCAGGGGACAATCTTCTTCCTATGAGAAGAATGAAGGCCCTGCCCCCCTTGACAAGCTTTTCAGGTTTTTCCCTTATCTTAATTGAAGATTGTCCCTCTCTGCAGTCTACCTGGGCACCTCCCTTCTGATCTGGCTGAGCAGTGTTACATCAGTAAAAGGGGTGGGAGGGGGATACTTTGTCATTGAATTACTCTTGAACTACAACTCTGACAGAATTGAAATAACACTCTCCAAAGTCCAAATACTATGATGATTAATTAGAGCTGCTTTTATTATGAAACATTACTATCCCTTTAAAGTGATATTTTCCGGTGGAATTGGATAACCATATACAAAGTGTCAACTTGAAAAAGACAAGGTAAAACACTAATAGTTCAGATGATTGATCTCGTGGCGAGGTGCGTCCGAAACACAAAGAGTCTGTGTGTGGGCCTGACAGGGGCGGGGGAAACTCGCAGGGGGCGTGGAGGAGACCCGGTAAACATAGGCAATGAGCCTTGCTGAGCTTTCTCCATTCTACCCTGAATTACCAGACTGTATCTGCTAAAATCTTCGGAACTCAACAAGACTCGTTGCCTTAGTTTATCGGGTCTCCTCCACGCACCCTGAAAGTTTCCTCTGCCCCTGTGAAACATGGACACTACATGCCAAAACCATACAAAAACTTAACCCCTTAACGACCCTTGACGGTCATAGCACGTCATGGGTTGTTATACCCTTAACGACCCATGACGTACTATGACCGTCATGGAATTCCGAGCTCCCCCCGCAGCTGCACGCCATTCGGGGAGTCCGGAATCCAAATTTTTTAAAAAAATGCTCCGTGGTCCTTTAGTGACCGCAACGCGCCTGCACGGCCGGTCGTTAAGGGGTTAAGGTTACCCAGAGAAGTATAGAATGTTTAATTTTGACCGTAACAAAAAAAAGACCAAAAAACGTGTGCTTAGCGTCAACAGCAAGCGAAGGATTATACAAAGGGTAAGAAGTAATTTAGACAACAGAATTGCTATTGATGTCGTATCTTGGATACATAAATTAAAGGCACAAAAAGAGAGGGCGCCCCAATAGTGTAATTCTGTGCTAACAATTATAAATTTTGTAAAAAAATTGCACTCACATTTAGCGTTGGCCAGATAGGTCTGACATAACAGCATGCAGAGATTCTTAACCTCTGTCTCCACTCAGGGTCTCTGGTGATCACTGAGGAAGATACAAATCTGAGGCTGCAGTTTCCAAAATAGTACAAATATTTATTAATATGAAAGACACGTGTCTAAGTAATTTGGCTGCGCTGTTTGTAAGTACCCACCTAGAGGTGTTTTGGTGGTGGTTGTGGTACCGAAATTTATTTGCACTAGGGGCACCCACCTGTTGTGTTTTCAGTATATAAATTAAAAGTCTTCGGTTTGGGAGGAGATATCTGTACATGGATTGAGAAAGGGTTAAATGATAGATGGCAGAGAGTTGTTGTAAATGGAACATTTTCAGATTGGTCTAAGGTTATACGTGGGGTGCCACAGGGTTCAGTCCTGGGACCAATGATTTTTAATTTGTTTTTTAATGATATAGAAGTGGGAATTGAAAGTAATGCCTTACCGGCTGATGACACTAAGCTGTGCAGGCACGTGCACACATAGACACCAAGGGGGGCTTGAGCACCTGCCCTTTTTGTCCAAAGTGCCCTCGTGCCCTTTAAAAAAAAAAAAAAAAAAAAAAAAGTTGCCTCGCCGCCCGCACTAACTCCCCCACCGCCCAGTCAAGTCTGTGCCTCCTTCAGGACAGACCTGTAGATGCTGTGCTTCTTTGTCGGCTCTTTAGTATTACATAGCGCTGGGTGATGACATCATCTACCAGCGCTCTGCATGAAGAGAAGACCGCGCGGGAGCTCCAGCAGCTACAGGTCTGTGCCAAAGGAGGCACATACAGACCTCTCCTGCCGCTGGACCACCAGGGAAGAGACAGGAAATGGACTCTGCTGGGGCAATATAGATCTGATGGGGGGCAAGATGGAGATGATGGCAATGTAGAGATGATGGGGTAATGTATGTGAAGGTAAGTTGGAGCTGATGGCAATATAGAGCTGATGGGGGCAAGATGGAGATGAAGGGGGCAATGTGAGGGTAAGTTGGAGCTGATGGGGCAATATGGAGCTGATGGTTGCAATATGGAGCTGATGGGGCAATGTGATGGTAAGTTGGAGTTGATGGGGGCAATATGGAGATGATGGGGGCAATATGGAGATGATGGGAGCAATGTGGAGCTGATGGGGGCAATATGGAGCTGACAGGGGACAATATAAGAGTAATATGGAGATGATGGGGGCAATGTGGAGATTAGGAGCATTGTGGAGGTGTCCAGTGGAGATGGCCATTGGGGGGGGCTTCAGATTTCTGTGCCTACAGACTCTTGAGATGTAAATTCTTTTCTTTTTTTTTAAATATATATTTCGATTATATAATTATGAGAAGTGTCCTTTTTTCATTTGAGCCCCTGCCCCCCAAAATGTCTGTGCACGTCCCTGAAGCTGTGTAAGGAAATACGTACAGAGCTGGATGTTTTTTCTCTACAGAAGGATTTAGATAAACTGAGTGAATGGGCAGAAAAGTGGCAGATGACATTTAATGTAGATTTGCATTCCTCTGGATCAACAGGGGTGATTTTCCATGGGCTGGACTCATCAACTATGTTACTATGCATACCTCCCAAGTTCATTTCAAATGGTCCAAGTGGGATGTCTTAGGGGTGATATGATTACCATTTATGAATATACTGGAAGTCAATACAAATAACTCTCCAAATAACTATTTACTCAAAGAGCTGAACAAAGAAAAGGTCATCCATTAAGGCTGGAGGAAAGGTGCTTTCAAGTACAGCAAAAGCAAAGAATTTTTACAGTAAGTGCAGTAAAGCTATAGAATTACTTGCCTCAGGATGCTGTGCAGGTATTGTAACTGCTTTAAAAAAAAGTAATGGATACCTATGGATACCTATCTATGGTGACGAATCTCTACCGAACTGTTCATGGCACTGAAACACTACTGAACTGTTCATGGAGTTGGTTCTCTACTGAACTATCCATGGTGCTGAATGTCTATTGAATTGTCTCTTCAGAACTGTCCATGACACTGAATCTCTACTGAACTGTCCATGGTGCTGAATCTCTACTGGACTGTACATGGAGCTGAATCTCTACTGAACTGTCCATGGTGCTTAATCTCTACTGAATCATCCATGGTGCTAAATCTTTACTGGACTGTCCATGGTACTGAATATCTGCTGAATCATCCATGATGCTGAATCTCTATGGAACTGTCCATGACGCTGAATCTCTATGGAACTGTCCATGTTGCTGAATCTTCACTGAACCGTCCATGGTGCTGAATCTCTACTGAACCATGCATGGTGCTGAATCTCTACTGGACTTTCCATGGCGCTGAATCTCTACTGAACCATCCATGGTGCTGAATCTCTACTGAACTGTCCATGGTGCTGAATCTCTATGGAACTGTCCATGGCGCTGAATCTCTACTGAACCATCCATGGTGCTGAATCTCTACTGAACCGTCCATGGTGCTGAATCTCCGCTGAACCATCCATGGTGCTGAATCTCTATTGGACTGTCCATGGTGCTGAATCTCTACGGAACTGTCCATGGTACTGAATCTCCACTGAACTGTCCATGACGCTGAATATCTACTAAATCGTCCATTGTGCTGAATCTCTACTGGACTGTCCATGGTGCTGAATCTCTATGGAACTGTCCATGGTGCTGAATCTCTACTGAACTGTCCATGGTGCTGAATCTCCGCTGAACCATCCATGGTGCTGAATCTCTACTAAACTAATCATGGTGCTGAATCTCTACTGGACTGTCCATGGTGCTGAATCTCTACGGAACTGTCCATGGTACTGAAACTCCACTGAACTGTCCATGACGCTGAATCTCTACTAAATCGTCCATTGTGCTGAATCTCTACTGAACTGTCCATGGTGCTGAATCTCTACTGGACTGTCCGTGGTGCTGAATCTTTACTGGACCATCCATGGTGCTTAATCTCTACAGAGCTATCCATGTCACTGAATCTCTATTGAACCATCCCTGGTCCTGAATCTCTAGAGAGCTGTCAATGGCGCTGAATCTCTAATGAACTGTCCATTTCGCTGAATCTCTATCGAACCATCCCTGGTGCCGAATCTCTACAGAACTGTCCTCAATCTGGATGGACATGCCCAGGTTCCTGGGGCAGTAAATGGATGGGTTCAGTATGTGTGTGGAATATGTAAAGGACTGCACAAAACATTGTAATTACTGAAAACTTGGCAACTGGGAACAGACAGCTGGGCTTGATCTTCACTTACCACGTGCTCTCTTTCCCAGATGCTAGGTCAAAATAAGCTGACATACCTCACCCAGCCATCCCCGGGCCAAGCCCCCATACCTGAGACCAGTCCAGGAAATTCACAGTTCCCCCAAACAGGAGACCGGGGCTTGGGAATTTTTAAATGAATCCCTGTAGAGCAATTGGTTTTCCCCAAAACTGCACCAGTTTTACTTAGTACCCTATGTGGCATACCCATGTTGCTGTTGTTTTTTCGCTTTTGTCCCTGTATATTATGAGTCTATGTGGTATTAGGGGGGTAGGGGGTGAGATATGTTAAAGGGGGGATCACCTGTGTTTGTGAGGATCGGGGAAAGCTGCAGAGGTTTAGAAATATGTGTGCTTGTTTGTTGGTTTGTGAGGGAAGGGAATTGGAGATCTTTACTAGAGGAGAAGACCTGGCTGAGGGAGACAGAGACCTTGAGAGGTGAAGGAAGAAAGGTGGTGTGTGTATGTGTGTGTGTGTGTGTGTGCGTGCGTGCGTGCGTGCGTGCGTGCGTGCGTGAGTGTGTGTGTGTGTATGTATGTATGTGTGTGTGTGTGTGTGTGTGTTTGCGTGTGTGTCTGTGTGTGTGCATGCGTGTGTGAGTGCGCATGCGCAGTGGGAAAAATACTTGTGCAGAGATGGAGATGTGACAGAGACATGGGTGGAAGGGCAAGTAGAGAACCACGATTAGAAATAGTCCGAGCGAGACCTAGCGAGAGTAGAGATCGGGGGGGGGGGGTGAGTGGGAGACTGTGCTAGATGAGGAAGTTAGAGACCTGTGGGTGGGGAAGGGACAAGTTCAGCTGACCTCTTTGACATCTACTTGTGAGAGGAGGAGACCTGGATGTGGGGGAGAGCTTGATTTTGAGAGATGGGAAACCATTGGGACAAGATTGGGGTTTCAGGAAGTGTATCTGTGATTCTGTGACTACCAGTGATCCAAAGAAGAGGTGTCAGACAGCGTATACCGTAAAATCTCAGGTATAATACGCACCTGTGTATAATACGCAGGTGTATATTATACCTAAGATTTTAGGGGAAAACAAGAGTGCCTATGTATAATACGCACCCTTGTTTTCCCCTCTTAGGGAAAAAAAAAGTTACGCTGTCAGGAACCCTTCCCTCCCTCCCGCGGCCCAATGCGCTTACTTGTCTCCACTGCAGTCCTCTCTGACAATGAGGCTTAGCGTAGGTACTTCCTTCCACTGAAGTACCCATCTTCCCAGCGGGCGGCAAGCTTGCATTTGCCGCCCGCTTCCCTCATGGGCTTTCAGGACCTTCCGCCTCCAGCCAATGGTAATAGAAGCGGAAGGTCCTGAAAGCCCATGAGGGAAGCGGGCGGCAAATGCAAGCTTGCCGCCCGCTGGGAAGATGGGTACTTCAGTGGAAGGAAGTACCTGCGCTAAGTATCATTGTCAGAGAGGACTGCAGTGGAGACAAGTAAGCGTTATTGCCAGAGCACATTGGGCCGCGGGAGGGAGGGAATCTGTCAGCTCAATTTTTTTTTTTTTTTTCAAAAATAACTCTCGAGTATAATACGCACCCCCCACTTCACATAAGGTGAAATGGGGTAAAATTGTGCGTATTATACCCGAGATTTTACGGTATGTGATTCTGTAACAACCAGTGCAACCAAACTGAGGTTTCACACAGTTTATGTGTGATTTTGTTACTACCAGTGGAATAAGATTGGGGTATCAGTGTATGTGTGATTCTATGAGTACTATTGGACCACTGGAACAAGGCTCGGGTGCCAGACTGTGCAGGTGTAATTCTGTGACTAGCAGAGGGACAAGGCAGAGGAAGCAGACAGTGTATATGTCGGTGTGTGGCTACTAGTGACAGTGGAACAAGGCCAAGATTTCATATAGTTTATGTGTGATTCTGTGACTACTATCGGGACAGTAGAGCAAGGCTGGGCTGTCAGTGTATGTGCGATTTGGTGACTACCAGTGAACAGAGGAATATACAGCAGTGTATCATAGATCTCAAGATTCACAGATTTGTTACATTGCCTGCCTGCCTTTAAGCCATCCTATAATAATTCGCTAAATGTATGTTTGTCAGAAGCTGTCATGCGCAGTAGAGGCGGCTGTGCATGATGCAGTCATGAGCACTACAGACTGCCGTGAATTCAGACCGTAGTCCTCTCGCAGAGAGGGATAAGACAGCACGTTAGAGAGGACTACGGTCTGAATTCGGAGCACTCTGTTCTGTGTCAGTCGTGGCGTGGGCAGTCTCTACTGTGCATGAATGCACCGCGGCCGTTGCTTAGTCACACTGTGTCCTGTGTATACGGGCTGTTCAACTAGTCAGAAATAATTACTCCCAAATCATTTCCCTCTATTGTTTCTGACAGAACAGTCCCTTTAATACTATATTCTGTTTTGGATTTTTACATCCCAAGTGCATTATTTTACATTTATCAACATTAAACTGCAGCTGTCACACTCTTGTCCATTCTTCTAATTTACCTAAATCATTTGTCATTCGGCTTATTCCCCCTGGAATGTCTACCCTATTGCAGATCTTCTGCAAAAAGTCACACCTTACCTTGAAGATATTTTGCAATATCACTAATAAAAATATTAAAAAGAATACCTTCCTCTGAATACTCTACATTAACTACCACCCTCTGTCTCCTGTCACTCAGCCATTTCCTTATCCAGTAAACTCTTTATATATCCAGACCCAAACACTGCAATTTATTAATGAATCTTCTGTCAGGGACAGTGTCAAATACCTTACTGAAATCTGTGAGTGGGGAGGTAATGTAGGGATAAGACATGAAGTCAGTGCTAGGGTAGGTGGGTAATGCATTACTGAGCAGTGTCAGTGAGTGGGTAGGTAATGTAGGGATAAGACAGGAAGTCAGTGCTATGGGAGGGAGGAAATGCATTACTGAGCAGTGTCAGTGAGTGGGTAGGTAATGTAGGGATAAGACAGGAAGTCAGTGCTAGGGGAGATGGGTAATGCATTACTGAGCAGTGTCAGTGAGTGGGGAGGTAATGTAGGGATAAGACAGGAAGTCAGTGCTATGGGAGGGAGGAAATGCATTACTGAGCAGTGTCAGTGAGTGGGGAGGTAATGTAGGGATAAGACAGGAAGTCAGTGCTATGGGAGGGAGGAAATGCATTACTGAGCAGTGTCAGTGAGTGGGGAGGTAATGTAGGGATAAGACAGGAAGTCAGTGCTAGGGGAGGTGGGTAATACATTGCTGAGCAGTGTCAGTGAGTGGGGAGGTAATGTAGGGATAAGGCAGGATGTCAGTGTTAGAGGTGGTGGGTAATACATTACTGAGCAGTGTCAGTGAGTGGGTGAGGTAATGTAGGGATAAGACAGGAAGTCAGTGCTAGGGGAGGTGGGCAATGCATTGCTGAGCAGTGTCAGTGAGTGGGGGAGATAATGTAGGGATAAGACAGGAAGTCAGTGCTAGGGGAGGTGGGTAATGTATTACTGAGCAGTGTCAGTGAGTGGGGAGGTAATGTAGGGATAAGACAGGAAGTCAGTGCTAGTGGAGGTGGACAATGCATTGCTGAGCAGTGTCAGTGAGTGGGGAGGTAATGTAGGGATAAGATAGGAAGTCAGTGCTAGGGGAGGTGGGTAATGCATTACTGAGCAGTGTCAGTGAGTGGGGGAGATAATGTAGGGATAAGACAGGAAGTCAGTGCTAGGGGAGGGGGGAAATGCATTACTGAGCAGTGTCAGTGAGTGGGGGAGGTAATGTAGGGATAAGACAGGAAGTCAGTGCTAGGGGAGGTGGGTAATGCATTACTGAGCAGTGTCAGTGAGTGGGTGAGGTAATGTAGGGATAAGACAGGAAGTCAGTGCTAGGGGAGGTGGATAATGCATTGCTGAGCAGTGTCAGTGAGTGGGTGAGGTAATGTAGGGATAAGACAGGAAATCAGTGCTAGGGGAGGTGGATAATGCATTACTGAGCAGTGTCAGTGAGTGGGGAGGTAATGTAGGGGTAAGACAGAAAGTCAGTACTAGGGGAGGTGGGTAATACATTACTGAGCAGTGTCAGTGAGTGGAGGAGGTAATGTAGGGATAAGACAGGAAGTCAGTGCTAGGGGAGGTGGGTAATGCATTACTGAGCAGTGTCAGTGAGTGGGGAGGTAATGTAGGGATAAGACAATAAGTCAGTGCTAGGGGAGATGGATAATGCATTGTTGAGCAGTTTCAGTGAGTGGGGAGGTAATGTAGGGACAAGACAGGAAGTCAGTGCTGGGGGAGGTGGGTAATGCATTGCTGAGCAGTGTCAGTGAGTGGGGAGGTAATGTAGGGATAAGACAGGAAGTCAGTGCTAAAGGAGGTGGGTAATGCATTGCTGAGCAGTGTCAGTGAGTGGGGGGTAATGTAGGGATAAGACAGGAAGTCAGTGCTAGGAGAGGTGGGTAATATATTGCTGAGCAGTGTCAGTGAGTGGTGAGGTAATGTAGGGATAAGATAGGAAGTCAGTGCTAAAGGAGGTGGGTAATGCATTACTGAGCAGTGTCAGTGAGTGGTAGGGTTGCCACCCGGCCGGTATTTTACCGGCACAGCCGGTAATTAGCACTGCTGAGCCGGTGCCGGTATAACCTCTATACCGGCAATTGAAAAGCCGGTATTGCTGCTTTACCCCGCTTCCCACTATGCATAGACCACTTCGGTAGCCCGGCGTGTTGGCACCCTGAGCCGCGTGAGTGAAGCTGAACAGAGATGCTCTCTGAGCCGCGTGAGTGAAGCTGAACAGAGATGCCGAAAAATTAATTGGGCATGCGTGTCGTGCTTAATAATATGCGCACCACGCTGTAAGTTGGAATCCATCCTTGGGGCCCGCTGAGCGCATCCTCCTCTCATTGGTAGCTTAGAGTCTGCGTGCAGGTGGACGCCAGGCCCGGCACTGAGCCTCTCATCTCTGTCCAGGTACTGTAGACGAGTCAGATTCATTTAATACGCTATACCTCTTGGCTTGAGACTCAGAGGGGTGTGCAACATATTGCACACTTTTCTGGCCATGAAATGGTTAATAAGAGACAATGCAAAATATGTAGTGTATGTTTTATTTATGTGTAGTAAAATAAATAAATAAACTAACATCTATTAATGTGTGGCTCATGGCATGTCATGGATAGTGTCACCTGGCTTGTGGGTGGACATTGTGGAGGTGGACAGTGTTAGTAGTTTGGAGGTGGGCAGTGTGAAGGTGGATAGGATGGGCAGTGTGGAGGTGGGCAGTGTGAAGGTGGCCAGTGTGGACAGTGCAGAGGCAGACAGGGTGAGCAGTGTGGAAGTGAACAGTGTGGACAATGTCTGCAGTGTGGAGGTGGATAGGATGGGCAGTGTGGAGGTGGGCAATGTGAAGGTGGACATTGTGGGCAGTGTGGAGGTGGGCAGTGTGTGTAGGTGGACGGGATGGGCAGTGTGGAGGTAGACCCTGTGCAGGTGGACAGTGTGGGCAATGTGGACATAGCTGGGCAGGGTGAGGAGGAAAATAGGGCAGGCAGTGTGTGGAGGAGGAGGACAGGGCAAGCAGTGTGTGACATTTTTTTTTTTGCTTGGAAATGTTTCATTCCCATCTAGGCCTCAAAGGCTTAATTGGGAGGACTGATCACTTTTGTGTGTAGGGGATCCGTCACCACACTGGCCTGGGAAAGCTTAGTCTGAAAGAGTGAGAGAGAGTGCTTAGTCTGAGAGAGTGAGTTCTTAGTCTGAGAGTGAGTGCTTAGTTTAAGAGACAGAATGAGTGCTTAGTCTGAGAGAGAGTGCTTAGTCTGAGAGAGAGAGTGTGTGTGTGTGCTTAGTCTGAGAGAGAGTGCTTACTCTGAGAGTGGTCATGCAACATTGAGTGGTTCTGCCCCTTTTGTGGCTCCTCCCTTTTTGGCGCCTCCCTTTTTTTTACTCCGCCCTCACCGACCCACAGCTATGGCCAGTATTTTTTGTAGGAAAAGGTGGCAACCCTAGTGAGTGGGGAGGTAATGTAGGGATGAGACAGGAAGTCAGTGTTGGGGAGGAGGGTAATGCATTACTGAGGAGTGTCAGTGAGTGGGGGGAGGTAGGTAATGCATTGCTGAGCAGTGTCAATGAGTGAGGGAGGAAATGTAGGGATAAGACAATAAGTCCGTGCTAGGGGAGGTGAGTAATGTATTGCTGAGCAGTGTCAGTGAGTGGGGAGGTAATGTAGGGATAAGACAGGAAGTCAGTGCTAGGGGAGGTGGGTAATGCATTGCTGAGCAGTGTCAATGAGTGAGGGAGGAAATGTAGGGATAAGACAATAAGTCCGTGCTAGGGGAGGTGGGTAATGCGTTGCTGAGCAGTGTCAGTGAGTGGGGGAGGTAATGTAGGGATAAGACAAGAGGTCAGTGCTAGGGGAGGTGGGTAATGCATTGCTGAGCAGTGTCAGTGAGTGGGGAGAGGTAATGTAGGGATAAGACAGGAAGTCAGTGCTAGGGGAGGTGAGTAATGTATTGCTGAGCAGTGTCAGTGAGTGGAGGAGGTAATGTAGGGATAAGACAGGAAGTCAGTGCTAGGGGAGGTGGGTAATGCATTGCTGAGCAGTGTCAGTGAGTGCGAGAGTTAATGTAGGGATAAGACAGGAAGTCAGTGCTAGGGGAGGTGGGTAATGCATTGCTGAGCAGTGTCAGTGAGTGGGAAGGTAATGTATGGATAAGGTAGGAAGTCAGTACTAGGGTAAGTGGGTAATGCATTGCTGAGCAGTGTCAGTGAGTGGGGAGGTAATGTAGGGATAAGACAGGAAGTTAGTGCTAGGGGAGGTGAGTAATGCATTGCTGAGCAGTGTCAGTGAGTGGGGGAGGTAATGTAGGGATAAGACAGGAAGTCAGTGGTAGGAGAGGTAGGTAATACATTACTGAGCAGTGTCAGTGAGTGGGGAGGTAATGTAGGGATAAGACAGGAAGTCAGTGCTATGGGAGATGGGTAATGCATTGCTGAGTAGTGTCAGTGAGTGGGGAGGTAATGTAGGGATAAGACAGGAAGTCAGTGCTATGGGAGGTGGGTAATGCATTGCTGAGCAGTGTCAGTGAGTGGGGGAGGTAATGTAGGGATAAGACAGGAAGTCAGTGCTAGGAGAGGTGGGCATGCATTGCTGAGCAGTGTCAGTAAGTGGGGTGGAAATGTAGGGATAAGACAGGAAGTCAGTGTCAGCTAGGGGAGGTGAGTAATGTATTGCTGAGCAGTGTCAGTGAGTGGAGGAGGTAATGTAGGGATAAGACAGGAAGTCAGTGCTAGGGGAGGTGGGTAATGCATTGCTGAGCAGTGTCAGTGAGTGGGGAGAGGTAATGTAGGGATAAGACAGGAAGTCAGTGCTAGGGGAGGTGAGTAATGTATTGCTGAGCAGTGTCAGTGAGTGGAGGAGGTAATGTAGGGATAAGACAGGAAGTCAGTGCTAGGGGAGGTGGGTAATGCATTGCTGAGCAGTGTCAGTGAGTGGGAGGTAATGTATGGATAAGGTAGGAAGTCAGTGCTAGGGGAGGTGGGTAATACATTGCTGAGCAGTGTCAGTGAGTGGGGGAGGTAATGTAGGGATAAGACAGGAAGTCGGTGTTAGGGGAGGTGGGTAATGCATTGCTGAGCAGTGTCAGTGAGTGCGAGAGTTAATGTAGGGATAAGACAGGAAGTCAGTGCTAGGGGAGGTGGGTAATGCATTGCTGAGCAGTGTCAGTGAGTGGGAAGGTAATGTATGGATGAGGTAGGAAGTCAGTGCTAGGGGAGGTGGGTAATACATTGCTGAGCAGTGTCAGTGAGTGGGGGAGGTAATGTAGGGATAAGACAGGAAGTCAGTGCTAGGGGAGGTGGGTAATGAATTGCTGAGCAGTGTCAGTGAGTGCGAGAGTTAATGTAGGGATAAGACAGGAAGTCAGTGCTAGGGGAGGTGGGTAATGCATTGCTGAGCAGTGTCAGTGAGTGGGAAGGTAATGTATGGATAAGGTAGGAAGTCAGTTCTAGGGTAAGTGGGTAATGCATTGCTGAGCAGTGTCAGTGAGTGGGGAGGTAATGTAGGGATAAGACAGGAAGTTAGTGCTAGGGGAGGTGAGTAATGCATTGCTGAGCAGTGTCAGTGAGTGGGGGAGGAAATGTAGGGATAAGACAGGAAGTCAGTGGTAGGAGTGGTAGGTAATACATTACTCACTGAGCAGTGTCAGTGAGTGGGGAGGTAATGTAGGGATAAGACAGGAAGTCAGTGCTATGGGAGATGGGTAATGCATTGCTGAGTAGTGTCAGTGAGTGGGGAGGTAATGTAGGGATAAGACAGGAAGTCAGTGCTATGGGAGGTGGGTAATGCATTGCTGAGCAGTGTCAGTGAGTGGGGGAGGTAATGTAGGGATAAGACAGGAAGTCAGTGCTAGGAGAGGTGGGCATGCATTGCTGAGCAGTGTCAGTAAGTGGGGTGGAAATGTAGGGATAAGACAGGAAGTCAGTGTTGGGGAGGAGGGCAATGCATTGCTGAGCAGAGTCAGTGAGTGGAGGGGAGGTAGGTAATGCATTGCTGAGTAGTGCATTACTGTGTGGTGTGTGTATATAAGTGTATCACCCTGGTGTCCCTGTGTTTAGGAGATCAGACTGTGTGGTGTGTATAGAAGTGTATCACCCTGGTGTCCCTGTGTTTAGGAGATCAGACTGTGTGGTGTGTATATAAGTGTATCACCCTGGTGTCCCTGTGTTTAGGAGACCACACTGTATGGTGTGTATATAAGTGTATCACCCTGATGTCCCTGTGTTTAGGAGATCAGACTGTGTGGGGTGTATATAAGTGTATCACCCTGGTGTCCCTGTGTTTAGGAGATCAGACTGTGTGGTGTGTATATAAGTGTATCACCCTGGTGTCCCTGTGTTTAGGAGATCAGATTGTGTGGTGTGTATACAAGTGTATCACCCTGGTGTCCCTGTGTTTAGGAGATCAGACTGTGTGGTGTGTATATAAGTGTATCACCCTGGTGTCCCTGTGTTTAGGAGATCAGACTGTGTGGTGTGTATATAAGTGTATCACCCTGGTGTCCCTGTGTTTAGGAGATCAAACTGTGTGGTGTGTATATAAGTGTATCACCCTGGTGTCCCTGTGTTTAGGAGATCAGACTGTGTGGTGTGTATATTAGTGTATCACCCTGGTGTCCCTGTGTTTAGGAGATCAGACTGTGTGGTGTATATAGAAGTGTATCACCCTGGTGTCCCTGTGTTTAGGAGATCAGACTGTGTGGTGTGTATATAAGTGTATCACCCTGGTGTCCCTGTGTTTAGGAGATCAAACTGTGTGGTGTGTATATAAGTGTATCACCCTGGTGTCCCTGTGTTTAGGAGATTAGACTGTGTGGTGTGTATATAAGTGTATCACCCTGGTGTCATTGTGTTTAGGAGATCAGGCTGTGTGGTGTGTATAGAAGTGTATCACCCTGGTGTCCCTGTGTTTAGGAGATCAGACTGGGCGGTGTGTATAGAAATGTATCACCCTGGTGTCCCCGTGTTTAGGAGATCAGACTGTGTGGTGTGTATATAAGTGTATCACCCTGGTGTCCCTGTGTTTAGGAGATCAGACTGTGTGGTGTGTATATAAGTGTATCACCCTGGTGTCCCTGTGTTTAGGAGATCAGACTGTGTGGTGTGTATATAAGTGTATTACCCTGGTGTCCCTGTGTTTTAGGGTGACCACATTTCCCTTCTGCCATTCCGGGACGTGGTCACCCTAGTGCCCCATCATACCTTAAGTCCCTGGTCCCTGAAGCTCCCGCCCGCTGTGCTCAGTAATGCAGAGCGCTGGGAGATGATGTCATCTCCCAGCGCTCTGTATTACTAGAGCGCTTGCCTCCAGGTAAGCTGCATTGCCGCCCTGGATGTCAGTCTGCAAGCGGTGTGTCATATCATGGACGCCGCGAGCGGCGTCCATGATGTGACACACCACTTGCAGGCTGACATCCAGGGCGGCTTGGCTTCATTCCGGGACACTTCATTGTCCCGGTTGAAGGGGACCCGGGACGCGGGACATAGCCCTAAAATAAGGGACAGTCCCGGACGTTCCGGGACCCGTGGTCATAGTGCTGTGTTTAGGAGATCAGACTGCGTGGTGTGTATATAAATGTATCACCCTGGTGTCCCTATGTTTAGGAGATCAGACTGTGTGGTGTATAGAAGTGTATCACCCTGGTGTCCCTGTGTTTAGGAGATCAGACTGTGTGGTGTATATAGAAGTGTATCACCCTGGTGTTCCTGTGTTTAGGAGATCAGACTGTGTGCTGTGTATATAAGTGTATCACCCTGGTGTCCCTGTGTTTAGGAGATCAGACTGTGTGGTGTATATAAGTGTATCACCCTGGTGTCCCTGTGTTTAGGAGATCAGACTGTGTGGTGTGTATAGAAGTGTATCACCCTGGTGTCCCTGTGTATAGGAGATCAGACTGTGTGGTGTGTATATAAGTGTATCACCCTGGTGTCCCTGTGTTTAGGAGATCAGACTGTGTGGTGTATAGAAGTGTATCACCCTGGTGTCCCTGTGTTTAGGAGATCAGACTGTGTGGTGTATATAGAAGTGTATCACCCTGGTGTTCCTGTGTTTAGGAGATCAGACTGTGTGGT